>JAFEMH010000361.1:432500-815650 GCA_022495995.1 Adenophora triphylla var. japonica
GGTTAAACAAGGAGGTAATTTTATTATGATGCCGATAACCCTGAACAAAATCATGAAAAGCTTTAGTACTACAGTCCCCAAATTTCAACCAAGAGATGCGAGAACGAGCCTGCCAATATTTTTGTTCCCACTCTTGTGCTTTTGCTAGATCCATATACAGCTCAAATTCAATATTCTGAAGACTATAGGAAGGAAAGTGAATTAAATCGGACTGAACTTGTTCAAGAGCTCTTTGAATGTCTAAGATCCTACTTTCCCAATTAACTATAAACTATTTATGCCACCTATTGGAAACACTTGCAATCGCATGTAATCGAGGGGAGATTTGGGCCGGCCCATTTAACCTAGGAGGCTCATAAATTTAGAATGAACTAATTCAAGATATGATTGATTTTCAGCCCAAAAAGAGTCATAGTAAAACGACAGGGCCCAAACTTAATTTAGTGATTAATGGTAACAGAAATAGGTCGGTGATCAGAGCCATAAAATGGTAGATGATGAACTTGAGCACGATTAAATTCATGAATCCGAGCATCATTAGCACAAAATCGATCTAACCTTTCTCGAAGAACAACCCTACCATCAATTTTTCGAGTCCAAGTAAAAACATTACCAATATACCCAATATCATGTAAACCCGAATCATGCATGCAAGACCTAAAGTTGTTACTTTGAAGCCATTGAAATAAAATAAAATACTCTTGAAATATCTTTTTGATTTTTGTAATTATGGTTTTTATTTTATCCATATTTAGATTAAATTAATGTAGAAAATAATTGTGGATATTTTCTTAGTTTAGGATTGATTTTGTTTGACTAACAATCTTTATTTCTAGTAGCTATCATATAAATAAGGTAGGTTTCAAGGATGGCAAGAAGATTCTTACTTTGAGAAGGTTTCATTGTTGATAAGGAAAGGAGTGCACAAGAAGAATCCTTGTTGAAGAAGGATTATGATCACTATAAAAAGATAGCGCCCCTTTCATTATGCTACACGCCTTCCTAGAGAGAAACGAAACTTACAGATTTCTTTAAGGTTTTTCTTCTTTGTTCTTGAAGATCAGATCATTGAATCTTCAAGATTGTTTTTTATGTTTTGTGTTCTTAGTCTAGAACCAATTTGATCTTTTCGTAAGTTTGTTTTTCATTGTATGTTTTTCTTTACAACTTATTCTCAACAAGGTTTTGTTTTATGAAAGTTTTCCTGCAAGCATAGTCTTGCCGAAGTGTTTAAAATCGTTGCTATTCCGCTGCATTTAATTCTGTTTATTTAAATTATTTTCTGGATAAAGTTGTTTAGACTGTTGTGCTGACACTTGTGTGAACAAATGTACGCACATGTGACCGCACAAGTGGTTACTGTCCTAGCTATAAATCTTTCAATTGGTAACAGAGCCTTCTCTCGACTCAATTGAGATCGATCCTTGAAAGTAGCCATTATGGATTGTCACCATAACCATAACAAACCGCCTACCCTAAATGGTTCGAACTATATCATTTGGAAGGCCAAAAATATTATGCTTATTAAATATATTGATCATCGTGCTTGAGTTAGTCTTATAAATGGTTACACTCCTCCCATGATTGAAATTACCCCAGCATCATCTGATGGCAAAGGTGAGAAACTTTACGGTCCTAAGCCCATAGAATCTTTGACCAATGAAGAAATTACGCTTGCAAACTATACTGCCAATGCCATGGGAGCAATCTCTGACTATGTGGATCCTCATATGTATAGTTTATTCTCTACTCAAACCATTGCCAAAACTGCTTGGGACATTCTCCAACTTCATTATGAAGGACCGACTAGTGTAAGAAAAACAAAGTTAAGGACTTTAATGACCAAGTTTGAAACTTTAAGGATGGGAGAGAATGAAACCATAAAAGAGTACTTAGCCAAAATTTTAGACATCTCAAACGAGTCTTTTTCCTTGGGTGAATCTTTTATCCAATGCAAGACTCGTAAGTAAAGTACTAAGAACTCTCCAAGAAAAGTTTAATATTAAGATCTCTATAATTGAGGAAACTCAGGATGTCCAAACAGTTGGACTTGATGTAATCTTGGGTATTTTAACTAATTTGAGCTGAATCTTGAGGTACAGGAATCTAGCAAAGCAAATTCAATTGCACTTACTAGTGCCCTCAAAGTATCTGAAGATCTAGTCCAATTGTCTAATGATATAGATGAGTCAAACTTGGGAGAAGATGAGTGTGACTTGATAACACAAAAATTCAACAACATGCTAAAAAAGAAACGATCAACAAATCCACTGGGGAATGGCGAGTGGGGTTGTGTGAGTACCCCGATCCGAACTCAAGTTTTGGATTCAATTTAATTAAATTTGGGCTTGCACTAATTGCTAAGAAGCAATTAAAGTCCAAAATCCCAGCAGCCCACCAATCCATTGGGCCTGCCAGCCACTCGGCCCATTATGGCCAAAATGTGTACGCTGTCGTCCGACAAGGGCCACTAAGGCGGTTTAACTGCCTATGTCGTGCGTCATAAGAAGCCCCATCAGGATGCCTATAAATAGAAGGCGTGGCTGATCATTTTAGAGGGGGCAAGGAAGAGAGCCAAAGTAAGGGTCAAAGTTCTGAGAGGAATATCAGTAAAATAGGGGAAACTCTTGCCAAATAGAGTCTCTCCCTCTCTCTCACACACACACACACACTCACCTCCCTCCTCACACACACACACTTCAAGGCCAAGACTCCAAGAAGCTACCTTTGGTGGTGATTGAAGGGGTAGACACCATACTATTGGTGATTCTATTTCGTGGACTACAATAGGTAGACACTAAACCTCTCTCTCCCTTTAAATAAAGTCTTTAAATATACCTTGCATGCATACTTGCTCTCTTACTATGTAGAAATTTGGATTTTGCATGACAAAGGTGGTGGAGAAGTGAATCTTCAATATTCACTTCTCCCCACCTCAGATCTGGACATTTGGTGGTACACACACCAATAAAGTTTCAATCTTTGCCTAGCTACATTGGGTTAGGAAGTGATGGCTACTTCAAAGTGGCCAAAATCATGTGATTTATCACACTTTGGCCACTAAAGCCATGTGATCTTCCCACAATACCCATATTATAGTATTATATTACTGTCCACAGTCAATAAATATGCTTGGTTTGCTTGGAGAACAAAGGAGGAACCAAACAGACTGAAGGGCACTGAAACAGGCTCCCCATGTCGTGCGACATAAGTCTCCATGGAGACCCTGTGTCATACGACATGGGACTCCCAGAAGGTTGCAAAGCCATTCTTGGACTTCAGAATCTGCTAGGCCTATCCCTTTGTGACTCAAAGCCTACCTAAGCATCTTCTGGCTCATAAGCCACTATTTGGGTGCCTAAATTCGATTTGGACGCAACCTACTTGACGGAAGAGGATCACCATATGACATAGAAGACTTCAAAAGACTCTATGTCATGTGACATCCGTGTCGACAAAGCCTATCGTGACTTTGTCCACTCCCATCAACCCCAAACTGGGTTCTAGACCACTAAATAGTGTCCTAAATGAGCAAAATAATGTCTTTTTATTTCTCGAGTAGCTTTACCTCTGTAAGGGACAATCTGTCTCAAAACATCTGCCTTGTGATAAAAGATATCACGTGTAAAAAGGGTGCGGCCCCCTATCATGGCTCGCAAGTTGTATTCAATTCCGTACCATTAATGAAATCTAAGGCTTGCACACTTTACTTGTTTACACACATCGCACACACATTTTGAATGTCCATATTTGTCCAAATGTTGATTGAAAGTCCCGAAAGGGGCGTGTTGGGTGAACTCTCTAGTTCTTCCCAACACGTAACCAGACTCCCGGACTCAAAATCTCTTAAAATTAGGTTTTTCAATGTTTTCCTCTAAAAACGGCGTGGCGACTCAAAAGAAAATATCATCATTTATACTTTTTTCGGGCGAGCGTACATTCAGTGGCGACTCTGCTGGGGACGTTGAAAAACTTTTTGTTCTAAAAAGTGAAGACGATACTTGGTATTTAGGTGGAAACCACTAACCTTCCTGTATCGCTCCCTAACCCGGGGCTTGGGATAAATGGTGGTCTAACAATCCCACGTACCAGTATCATTCTTCTATTTTCTAAAAGAAGAAAGGTTTTTCTTAAAGAGAGTCTAACTTTCTCCAAATCAACTTGGACAAATTTTTCATTCTTCTAGTGTGTGCATCTGTGTCATGTTGTGTGCTTTGCCTTGATTCCATGCTTATTTGCTCTATCATGCTTTGGTATGTGATACTATTGAGAGCCGGGGCTCTTTTCCTTTTGCTACACCTTGTTCCGTCAAAATAGAACGGGCGAGAAAGATACGAGGACTACATTTCTTTGGTAAATTCTGACATTTGGGGCAGTCCCCTTTTGTCATGCTTTGACTCATTCTTTTACTTTTTCTTTGCATACTGCATTAAAAAAAAAAAAAAAAACCTTTTGCAAAAAAGCAAAAAAAATATATTTTCTAGAGAATACCTTCACACTACTCGCACTCTACCCGCACATAGAGTTAGAACCCGGGAGTGTACGGACGGCATCGCGGAAAGTGACATGTTTCGCTAACGCTTGAGCGCCTAAAGTCCTCCTAGCCTGTGAGTCAGCCAACACTTATCCGTGACACACTTTCTACCGTGACCGGTTGGTTTTTGGCCAATACTTTTCAAAACATTTTAAACTCGGTTTTTCAAAATTTTTCTCACAAAGTCCGAGTCATGCTTCGTCTTTGAAAACCCTGGCATACTCTCCCCCTTCGTGTCGAAATCACGACATAATTCCAACGTAAGTACACGTTAAGATCTCTACATATCTCGACGTAGGTACATATCGATTTCTCGGCTTGGCTTCATGAGAAGTCATGACGCGTTCTCGACATGTGTCAACACGGGACCATGTCGATTTCTTAACGCATACTAACAAGAGTTATGCCGAAATTTCGCCACCAAGTGACGAGAGGCTATGCCAGATTTCCAACTCGAAAAGAGGAGAGGTCATTGCGGTCTCATACGTTCAAACGTACGCTCGACCCTCTCTCCTCCCGAGTTTAGACGTTGACTTGGACTTGGTTTTGAAAACCCCGAGTTTGATTTGTTTTGGCTCGTATGCCCATAGGTTCGTTCTCCCTTTCGGTCGGTGGGTTCCACGTGCCCTATAGGACCTCTGCCGGGATTGTCGGGTCCGGAGGTGCAATACGGGTGGAATACGGGGGTCTATAGACGTAGTGATGGAACCCAGATCCAGGAATAGAGTAGAATGCGAAAAAGAAGGTTTCCCCCTTTTCCAACCATTCCTAGGACTAATAAAGATCATTTTTAAACAAAAACAAAAAAAAGATATATAAAAGAAAAAAAAAAGAGCATATGCATGAGTCCGTCCTCAGCCTATCCTCTCCCCCACCTAAAACCGTTCTCTCCCCCTTTCAGCGAGCAAGTATTGGGTCAGAGTTCTGGGTGGTCGGTTAATCAGTCTCTCTCCAGTAAGGGATTCATTCTCAGCAGTCTCAAAAATGGCAGATTCGCAGAGTTCAGCAAGTTTGGGTCCGAACGCAGATCCAGCTCAGAATTAGAATATCAGTCCGGGCACAGGGCCAGATCAAGGACAGAACGCAGGGCCAAACATAGCCCTGAATGCCCCTCCTAGCAGCGGGTACGGCGAAGGTCCTCACATGACACCCCCGGGAAGTCCGTATGTCAACCCTCAATTCAACTTTCCTCAGGAAGCTTCCCTTTGTGCCGCCCTCGAAGCCTCTCGTGCCCGTGAAGAGGCCGGTTGGGCTCGCTATGTTGAAGTGATGCGCATGCGAGGTATCGCAGTAATCCGTCATCCGAATGGGTCCTACGAAGAAATCAGGGAAGAACCTATGGTACCCGCAAATGGTGAAACAATCAGTGCTGATGACAAGTCAAACACTCTCTTCTGCTACATGCTGTCTTGGGAAGAAATCCGAGTCGCAGCGAAAACAGCAAACAATGTCCAGCATGATGGCATGACCCCCAATTCCCAGTCTACTCCCCTCACTTGGGAGGAGATTAAGTGTGCCGCAAATTCAAGCCCGGCAATCACTATTAACCAATTGCGACAAGCAGCCTGGCCATATGCCACACATGGGCCTCCTCTGAGTTGGTCAGAATTGAATGAAGAACACGATGAGGGCCAAGACGTTAAGGTAAACTTGCTCACCAGGTCAGGAAAAATGTTGGGAACCGACGCCGCTGGACCATCGGGAAAAGACAAAGAAGCAGTTGTTTCGGGGGAAGGTGCTGGCAAAAGTCCATACGCCAAGGGGACATTCGAAGAAGACCTAATAGAGAATGACCCAATCCTTGCACAACTAAAACGAACCCAGGCCAACATTTCTCTCTCTCGGTCTCTCCTAACTTCTTCTTATCCTCACAAGTGAAGGCCGGAGGAAGCTCTATCCAGGACGATGGTATCCGTAAATTCCACCCCCGACGAAGCATGCCAGTTAATAGGTACCGCCCAGTACGGAAACATCATCACCTTTACAGAATTGGATTTGCCAAAATACGGCGCCAGTCACAACGAGTCTCTGCACATCACTGTTCAGTTAGATGGACGCCGGCTCCCCCATGTAATGGTAGACAATGGCTCAGCTATGAATGTCTTGCTGCCCGGGATGATGAGCTGTTGGACATTAAGGCCACTGATCAAAAGCCATCCGACCAGACCATAAAGGCATACGACTCTACATCTAGGAAAGTTCTGGGTGTGATACCATTAACCATGTGGTTCGGAAAGAAGCCCCTGGTGGTTGAGTTTCAGGTAATAGACATTCCGGTCAGCTTCTCCGCTCTGCTAGGAAGACCGTGGCTGCACCAAATCAATGGTGTCGCTTCAAACTTGCATCAATGTGTCAAGTTCGTTCAAGACGGCGAACTGACCATCATCTATGGGGACAGTATCACCATCGAGGGCACCAATGATGAGGGAAGGCCGGTAATGGAAATTAAACACGATGAAGCCAACTTGATGTTAAGCAGTTTCAGAGTCGAAAGCCCAAAGGCCCAAATCTGCACAATCGACCTAACAACCTCTCTTGACAAGCTCCCCCCAGTTATGATAATGATGAGACGTATGAACTACATTCCGGGGCTTGGTCTTGGAAGACGTCAACAGGGTACCCACAAGCTTGAGGAACTAAAGCTGAAGAGGGACAAAGAAAGTCTGGGATATGTCGGGAAGACCCCCAAGGACAAAGAGGTTGACAAAATCGAAGCCGCAGAAAAGAAAAAGGCTAGGGCTGCTGGAAAAACCTATGTCAAGCCTAATCTCCGTCCTTATCATCCTTCCCTGGAAAAGTATTTCGTCAAAGAAAAGGGTGTTGATCTCGCATGCCCCAAAAGCCAGTTCAAGAAAATGGAAGATCTTACTTTGAAAGAGTTCATCACTAATAAGCCTGACATTCCAGGGGCTGTAACTACCTCCGAAAGCCAGTATCAGTGCAGGGGAACTACGATTTCACCGGCCCGGTTCAAAAGGTTATCCATGATCGAGCTTTGTGATCGGGGAGGTCAACGAAATCACCGAGTTTGATATGGGCAAAGATATCGCGGCCTTGTTCGAAGGAGCGGATTTGTCAAAAACCACCGGGTTGATCCACCGATGAAAGCACCACCGATTGATTTACGCAAAGATGCGCCACCAATGGCGGGGCTGACAAAAATCCTCCGTACGATTGACCTCAGGGATGATTATATACACAGTGATCGATTTTCCGGCAGGTAAAGATTATGTATCAGTGATTGATTTTGGTGGAGACAGGAAGATCGATCCACGCACCTTCGTCAGCACTTCAGAAATGCCACTCCAAAATTGGATCTCTTTCAAAGGACCGATTGCCAGCCGAGAAGTTATGACGAAGAAGCTCGGGCTGACCCTTCATCCTGGTGTGTCTGAGTCAAAGTCAATCCCTGTAATCCTGAGTCAGTCCTCAGAGTCTTTTGTTATCAAGTTCGAGTCTCTAGATAGGTCTAGTACTCTCACGGCCGATGATCATCGCCGTGTCATTAACTCTGTCTTCCCCTTTGCATTGAATGAAATGGTCGACCTTTCTACGTATCCCTTAATTGCCACCTTAACAAATAATAAGTTAACTAAGACAAATCTTAATGATTTAAAAATGGTTAATGATGATTCATTTGAAGAGGACACAGACCTTTTAGATGAAAACTTTTTAAATGATAATATAAAGCGGGTTTTTGACCGAGACAATAATCGGGCCCAAGCTGCCGATGAGGTATTAACTACGGTGAATTTGGGAACTACTGAAGAGCCCAAAGAGACACAGATTGGCAGTTTCTTCACCGGGAAAGAACGGGAAGCCCTCATTGATCTGCTCAAAGAATATATAGACGTATTTGCCTGGTCCTACAAGGACATGCCCGAGTTGGATACCTCAACTGTTGAGCACCGAATCCCCTGGACCCAGAAGCCAGGCCAGTCAAGCAGAAACTTTGCCGGATCAAGCCAGAATGGTCCCTCCAAGTTAAAGAGGAGATAGAGAAGCTGCTCAGAGTGGGTTTCATCAGAGTGGTCGAATACCCCAAGTGGTTGGCCAACATAGTAACAGTTACCAAGTCAAATGGCAAGGTCAGGGTGTGCGTGGACTTCAGAGACCTAAACAAAGCTAGCCCGAAGGACGACTTTCCTTTGCCCAATATCAATCTACTGGTAGACACTACCGCCAGCTACGAAGTCAAATCATTCGTGGATGGTTTTGCGGGTTACAATCAGATTAAAGTTGCCGAAGAAGATCAGGAAAAGACTTCCTTCACCAGTCCTTGGGGAACCTTCTGCTACACGGTTATGCCCTTCGGCCTGAAGAATGCCGGTGCCACTTACCAGCGAGCAGTCACTGCACTTTTCCATGACATGATCCACAAGGAGATCGAAGTCTATGTTGATGACATGATTATTCATTCCAAGGGATCAGATGGACAGCACTTGATCGACCTAAGGAAGTTCTTCAACCGGCTGCGGGAGCATGAAATGAGGTTGAACTCAGCAAAATGCACCTTTGGCGTGGTCCGAGGAAAGGTTCTGGGATACATGGTTACAGAACGAGGGATTGAAGCCGATCCAAGAAAGATCAAAGCCATCATGGAGATGAAGCCCCCGACGACAGTCACAGAGGTGAAGGCTTTCATGGGCCGTCTCCAATACATTAGCCGATTCATCCATCAGCTAACCTCTATCTGTGAGCCGATCTTCAAGTTGCTCAGGAAAAATCAGGAGGTTGAGTGGAACGAACAGTGTCAAACCGCCTTCGAGACGATCAAGGCCTACTTGGTCCATCCCCCAATCTTGTGCCCTCCACATAAGGACAAGCCCTTGTTGCTATACTTAACAGCGAGATACGAGCTGCTTTGGAGCCATGCTCGCACAAGAAAAGCCGGATTCAAAGGTGGAAAATGCCATATACTTCGTCAGCCGGAAGCTTCAGGGCAGTGAGTTAAACTACTCCGCTTTAGAGAAAACCTGTGCCACTTTGGTATGGGTGGTCAGCAAACTGAGATACTACCTCCTGGCGCATACAGTACACCTAGTGTCAAAGATGGATCCCATCAAGTGCCTGTTCGAAAAGTCTTCTCTGTCATCAAGGCTTGCGAAATGGTCATTCTTCCTAGCCGAATTTGATATCAAGTTCGTAACCCGCAAGGCAATCAAAGGCCAAGCTCTGTCGGATCATCTGGCAGATTTCCCAAGCTCAGAAGCGCCCGAGGTCGAACCCCAGTTTCCAGACGATGGAATCTTCATGATAGAGTACGAGGCTGGCAGCGGTTGTTCTTCGATGGTGCCGCCAACAAAAGGGGCAATGGTATCGGCATGGTGTTGGTTGATCCAAAGGATGTGCACATCCCCATCGCTATCAAGTTGAATTTCCCGGCTACTAACAATGCCGCGGAGTATGAAGCTTGCATAGCCGGCCTCGAGGCAGCCTTGGAACGAAATGTCGAAAAGTTGGAGGTGTACGGAGACTCTCAGCTAATCATCAATCAGGTATCCAATAAGTGGAGAACCGTGGACCAGTACTTGCAAATGTACTATGCCTACATGGAGGATCTGATCGACCAATTCAAGGAGGTCACGTTCCACTACCTACCCCGGGACAAGAACAGGTTCGCGGATGCCTTGGCCACTTTGGCCTCTCTGGTGGAAATCCCAGAGGGAAAATCAGTGAAACCGTTCAGGGTCGGTAGGCGCGAGAATCCCGCCTACTGTTGCCAGATCGAGCTAGAAAAAATCGATGACTTGTGGTACAGTCAGATCTTTCAGTACCTTAAACATGGCGAAGCTTCGTTTCCCACAGAAGAGGATGGTAGGCTAAAAGAAGGCCTCCGCGCAAAGAGCTTGCAAGCGTTAAAAAGGTTGTCTGCGCAGTACGTTATTCTGGGGGACGACCTATGGAAGAAAAGGCATCGAGGCCCACTTCTACTCTGCATCAGCAAGACTAAAGCCAGAAAGGTCATGGAAGAAGTCCATGGTGGCGCATGCGGACCACATATGAACGCCCGAGCACTGATGTTCAGCATACTCAGGATGGGCTATTATTGGATCTCCATGAAACGGCGTATTCAGTTTGTGCGAACCTGCGATAAATGTCAGCGGTTCTCCAATCTCAACCATATACCTCCTCATGATCTCTACTACATGAGCACTCCCTGGCCATTCGCAACTTGGGGGATCGACGTTATTGGGAAGGTAACTCCTGCCGCGATAGGAGCACGAGTTCGTTTTGGTCACTGTGGATTACTTCACCAAGTGGGTTGAAGCAGCGTCCTACAAAGTCCTCAACTCCAAAAAGGTGGCCCGTTTCATAAAAGAAAACATCCTGTGCCGATATGGAGTTCCAAATGAGATTATCTCAGACAACGGGTCACATTTCGAGGGACATACCGACAAACTGCTCGCAGAATTCAGAATCAAGCGACACAAGTCCTCCCCTTATCGCCCTCAAACCAATGGTGCTGTCGAGGCCGCAAACAAAAATCTAGAAAGGATCATCAGGAAAATGGCTGAAAGGAGCCGGGACTGGCCCGAGAAGCTTCACTTAGCACTTTGGGGCTACCGTACGTCAGTAAAAACAGCCACGGGTGAAACTCCGTTCGCTTTGACATATGGGATGGATGCCGTTCTACCCATTGAGCTAGAGATACCCTCTCTACGGGTCCTGCTTGAAAATGAGGTCAACGAGATAGAATGGCTTCAGAGTCGACACGACGAACTAGCTCTCCTGGACGAGCGGAGGCTTAAAGCAATGGAGCACATCCGAGCTTATCAGAAACGCATGGCTAGGGCCTTTGACAAGAAGGTACATCCCCGCGACATTAAAGTGGGTGATTTGGTCCTAAAAGAAAATCCACCGAATCAGTACAATCCTCTGGGCAAGTGGGCACCCGATGCAGGTAGGCCCGTATCTGGTGAAAGAAATCTTCTCCGGTGGAGCAATGAAGTTGACGGATTTGGATGGAAACCCCTTCATGCATCCGGTGAACGGCGACAAACTACGCCGTTATTACATCTGAATCGAGTCTCCCCCTCTAAAAAAAAAAAGAAAAGATATAAAAAAAAAAAACAACAACAAAAAGCGCGAAAATAATGTACCCGGACGAGGCGAAAACCTCTCAAAAGGCGGTCAGGTGCAAAACAAAGGGCGCGCTCGGTGCTAAAAGAATATACCCAACTAGGCTGAAAACCCTAAAAACGGGCGGTCTAGGTAAAAAACAGGGTTGCACCATTTGTCCCCCTTCTATCTATCCCTTTCTTAAACACAAAATTGGGTCGAACTACGGGAGACCTGAGCCCCTCAGTCCAATACTGCAAAGGGAACGTAGGCGGCCGTTCGCGGTTCGATCTAAAAAACATAAAAATCACCAAATCTGTCAAACAGTTGTATTTGTGATCACCAAAATGTGTCTTGATTAAGTTTTGAAGTAATTTCAACTTTCATCACATTAATACATTCATTGATGAGTTCAAGCACGGTCTACTCTCGACTCATTAACATTAGCTAAAATAATATCTTTTAAAAAAGAGCATCTAAATTGTACGTGTTGGCAACAAGGGATACAATGATAGTGGTCGCCTAATCCTAGTCGCTCGTTCCCACTCCCGAGCTAGCATTCTTACGCTTCCTCTTCCTCGGTCCTCGGGAGGTCTTTGGCTTAGCTATCCCAAACATTTACGTCTCCCGTCGCCCGGCTCGGGAATAATACGAGTCGGTGAGTCAACCAATCCGGCGGCTCTCGGCGCCGCACAGGCGGCTCTTTCATCTCTCGGAGAGCTGCCCTCCTAGCCATAACCCGGGGTCATCCCTCATCTTGGCTCTCCTCTCCACGAGTCTCTCAAAATCCGCCGTCGAGTCGTCGGTCACATTGTGCAGGTCGGCTGGCTTCAACATCGCGTAGCTCCCGGCTAGTTGGGTCTCCTCCGCGGATCCCTCGGCAATACACTTCAATGGTGTCTTTGGGTGGTCCCATCTGCTCCCATACCGGATCAAATACAAGGTGGATAGATATGTGATCCCCAGAGTCTTCCGTATCGAGTGTATGAGTGGGAAAAATTTGCTCCTAAAAGGCCACGACAAAGAACCTAAGGGTCCGGGCATCGGTCATGTCAAGAAGGGCGGTATCCGATCCATCTCGCTCTCTGAACCCATCAACGGCTGCTTTGTGGGTATCCATACTACCTCTGAACAAGCAAGGGGATCTTGAATGACGAAGTGTAGTCTGGCGGCCTCACTATAGCGAGCCATCCACGCCTACCGCTCATGGTCTCGAGCCTCCATCAGGAACCCGATGCGAATATCGGTGGTAGTATACCCGATCGACTCTGCCAACCTTCTGTGAAGCCTCGGGAGCCACTCGCCTCTGGCTGCGTAACCCGAAGGTCTTTGCGGTCATCCCAGCAGTAACGGGAAATAAGCCTCAACCGCTCAAAGAGCCACAATGACAAAAGACTGGGGCTACCGTCCCATGTGCACCGACCCTCCAGCTAGTCGGTCCATCCCGTGATAGGTCTCTGCCAGCAGAATGGGAACTATGTCCCTCTCTCCCTACCCGGGTCGAACCTCAGTCAGTGTGATACCTCGAGAGCCCCGCATCTGCCTAACAATTCCCGGCTGGCGGAGCATACCCCATCATACTCACGGAAGCGGTATAGGGAGATCATAATAAGCATAAAGATGTCCGTAGGCGTAGATAAGTCAAACTGCTCTGGGCATGACACAGCCAATCGGGCTATCTGGGCCAGGTCAACAAAGGACAGGTCAAGAATCAGATCAGTCACCTGCTCTGCGCGAAATCCCAAGAAGTCGGCCAATTGCTCAGTCAAAGGTCGCGGATCTCGCGGGAAGACAGGCTCTCTAAGCTCAGCTCCCCCAATCAGTGCACGAAACTCCTCAATCGTGGGTGTGAGATCGTTATACGAGAAGGTAAAGACATGCCTCTCCCGGTCCCAGTGTCTGGATGCGGCCCGGAGAAGATTCCAATCTACCGCCCACTCCTTCAATGCCCAGATGCATTTCAACCCATATCGTTGGTCAATGATCCTCCTATTATTGCTGCGATGACGGCGGGTCAGATCTATGAGATCGGAATGAAATTGACGCTCTTTGGTCTTAGACCTGTCATCATAATGTTCCATTTTGTACCAATGATCAAATATTGGGGCTAATTTTGAGGTGGAAGACAAACTCGACACCTGATGTAGCTGCTGGAATGAACTGTTCCCGAATCTGCCTTTTATAAAGTGCTGAAACTTGCTGACCAAGAAATCTGTCTCACAGACTCTCTATGTCGTGCGACATAAAGGTCCCAAGAAGCCCTGTGTCGGACGACATAGAGAGCTACATCAGCAACAGCAACAGCTGCAACTGCAGCAATCCCAAAGCGACCCAACGCTTGCTCAAACAACCACCCAAACCTGTCCAAAGCACCACAAAATCATGCCTAAACACCCCCCCTCGCTCATAAAGCCCACGGGAGAGGATTCGGAACATCCGACACACCCACAGACACATAAATGTCGCCCAAAACATACAAAAATCACAAAAATACCCCAATACATCAAAAGCCACCATTTCCGTGCCTTTCTTGGGACGAACTCATGCATATAAGCTCGCAAATGCATAAATAAACAAATATTGTAATTGTCAAAGTACAAAAGTAATAAAAAACATTGTTTTACAATCCAAAAGAACAAAAATAGCACATGCATTTCCTCTCTCCCTAAAAAGAGTCAAAGCATGGCAGAAGGGGACCGCCGTGATCACTCCGACTCAGAGTCGTCATCAGAACCGTCCTCCTCCTCAGAACCGCTGTCATCCTCAGCGCTGCCCACCTCCTCCTTGGAGCCACTCTGCTCCTGGCCATCATCGCCACCCTCCGGCACCTCATGGATCTCGCCGTCAGAGTCATCGCCCTCATAATGTGCCCAAAGCTGGGGCTCAGCATAATATCCCTGCCACTCAGGTACGGTAGTAAAAGGGGGGTGATAAGGATCCTCCTCGTCATCATCAACATCAGGCTGGGGCTGCTGACTAGATCCGCCCGCCTGAGAACCAGAAGGAGCCAAAGCTGGTCTAGGCCTCTTCTTCGGAGGCACTACATCATCAGGCCGGGAGCTGCACTTCCCCTTCCAATGCTCAGCGCTCCTGCGGCGGCGCAGCATCTTCACAGCACCGGTGAGCGCCTTCGCCACCGTCCTGAACGTCTTGGCTGGAACCTGTTCAAAGAAAGCAGAGAAAGCAGTCAAAAGCAGTTGATATAAACAGTAAAGCAGTTAAAAGCTGGAATGAATCATGAAAAAGAAGGGAAATCACTCACAGAGGTGGTCCCTCGAGGTAGCCGCAGATGCGGATGAGTCTCGGACATATCAAAAGAGGAGCGGCGAATACTGCCCCCAACCTCATACTCAAAAGATCGTGGAGGCGCCGGTGCCTGCATCCCCGCTGCCCTCCTAGCAGCCATGACCTGAGGAGTCACCAACCGGGTGAAAACAAAATAGGCGTAACCACCCTCCTCATAAAACTCAGCGGCATCAATGCCGGTCCGCAGTCGCTCCAAATCAGGCAGGGCCCGAACGTGCCATATCCCCGGAGGAGGATCACGAGGAACACGAGCAGCCGCACCAGGACCATGCTGCCTGCTCACTCTCTCCCCCAAGTACAGGGCATCGCCCTCCAGGCCAACTAACAGCCTCCTCGTCCTGGTCACCAGGGCAGCAGCGCCAATCAAGTCCTCACCATAACGGCCGTGCCAGGGGAAGTGTCTCAACCCGACAGGAGTAGCCCTCAGAGCAATCATAATGTCGTGATAGCAAGCCGTCTTACGGGGCTTCGCCCCGTCCACCTTCCGGCTCTCTCTCGCCCCGAAAGTCCAGCGGCGAATGGCAGGGAACAGATCTGCCGCAATCCTCTCGGGCACAGTCCAGGCGTAACAGCCGAACACCTCGTAAGCCCACACCTGAAATCAGAGACAAAAGACTCTCAGTGTGCAGCAACAGTATGAAATGAAGACAGAAAAGTCAAGTGCAACAGTCAATGTGCGAAAAAAAAGCAAAGGACGTACCTCCAGCACAGTCTGGTAAAAATCCAGAGAGGTCACACTGCCTCTGCTCACCTCATCAAGGCCCCTATACACTTGGGCCAAACCAGCCTCTCCCCAAGAGAAAGTGGACACCTGGCTCCAATCACGAAGAGGCTCCAGCAAAAGGGTCAATGCCGTCGTAGAGGCATTACAAAACAGGGTGTCAGACAACCCGGCCCAGACAAAGGCCCTAGCCAACTGCTCAGCAGTAACAGTAGCGGCATCCTCGGCAAAAAGACGACACTGGTGCGTCAAAGCAGAATGCAAATCCGCCAACGGGACCCCATTGCCCTTAAGGCGAAAAGTCATGCCGGTCAAGGCTCTGATGGCGTCTGGGCTCAGCACGCCAGGGTCCTCGAAAGATGGGCCATGTACGTAAGCTGGGACCCAGTAATAGCCGTGAAGTCATATGGAGTGATGGTCGCCTCACCCCAGGATAGATGAAATGTGTGGGTAGAGTCCCACCAGAACTGTCTGAAGGCACGCACAAGCTCCACGCTCCTGGCCGTGTCCCCAAAAGCTCCGACAGCTGTGAAGAACGGTCCAAGACCAGCAGAAAAGACCAGTCCCTTAGGGTGTCCGTGCATCGAAGAGCCCGGAAGAAGACCCCAAATGGTCGCAATAGCCTCAGGAGACCCCTTGGTCCGCAAGGTCTGCAGGTAAGCACAACACAGGTATCAAAAATCATACCCATAACAATATGTGCATGCATTCATCATCACTAAATTCTTTCAAAATAAAAAGAAACAGAAAAGGAAAAATCTTTTCAAAACATATTCATCCCATGCCAAGCATACAATTCCTATTTGGGTGCGATTTCCCCCAATTTCAATCCCTAACCCTAGAAATCAAATTTCGAAAAGGGTTAATCTTTCAATACTTACCCCCTTCTGCTCCAACGTAGAAGTGTGAAAATCAAGACCCGGGTAGAGCCCATGTCCCTCGGGGAATTTCTTCCGCTTGTTCCGATCCACAAGCTTCCGTCTCGCGGACAATGCTTGTTGCACGTTCCTTCTCGATTCGGCCCGGGAGGCATTTTCAATGTCTTGATCTAAATCAAAATCGGAGGGAGAATTTTCAAAATTTTCTCTCTTTCCTTCTCTCTGTTCTCGGCGGCAATGGATGGTCTTTTGAAAGACCTGTCTTCCGACCTGCGGTTTTAATTAAAACTGCCTGAGAACCTCCCCATGTCGTACGACATCCATGTCCCAGAAGGGTGATTTTCCCCTTTTGCCCCTGATTAACTTTGTCAGCCTATCTTGGCTACCTGACATTAAAATCCGTCGTTATAATTGGGTTCAAGTACCCACCTCTCTCGGTTAACACAACACAATGGCCCGGAACGGCCTTAAACTACCCGGTCCGGAAAGACCGCACAGATTTCCACAGTCAAATTAGCGAGTGACTCCCAAAGAAAAAAAGTCAACATTTCCAGCGGGTGACTCCCAAAGAAAAAAGTCAAATCTTCGGGGTGACTCCCCATCAAAACAGTCAGATTAGCGGGTGACTCCCAAAGAAAAAAGTCAACATTTCCAGCGGGTGACTCCCAAAGAAAAAAGTCAAATCTTCGGGGTGACTCCCCATCAAAACAGTCAAATTAGAGGGTGACTCCCAAAGAGAAAAGTCAACATTTCCAGCTGGTGACTCCCCATCGAAACAGTCAATCTTCGGGTGACTCCCCATCGAAACAGTCAATCTTAGGGATGACTCCCCTTAAGAACAGTCAAACTCCAGTGCAAATGCACATCTTCGGGGTGACTCCCCTTGGAACAGTCACTTTCGGGTACAAAACCCGTAGCCTTTCATTTGGCACCCCATCTTTGCCTGAACTACGACTTGGCTTGATTCCCCCACGGGATACGTAGGAATCCTCTTCATAAGAGGTCCAGCCACTTGACCATCTTGGTCACCTCTTTCCCCGTCGTTCGTGTCCGGCTCGGGATTCTCATTTTTTTGTCGACGACCCCGCTTCCCCTGGAAGCGACGTCGCCGAGGGGCTCTGTGAGTACCCCGATCCGAACTCAAGTTTTGGATTCAATTTAATTAAATTTGGGCTTGCGCTAATTGCTAAGAATCAATTAAAGTCCAAAAATCCCAGCAGCCCACCAATCCATTGGGCCTGCCAGCCACTCGGCCCATTATGGCCAAAATGTGTACGCTGTCGTCCGACAAGGGCCACTAAGGCAGTTTAACTGCCTATGTCATGCGACATAAGAAGCCCCATCAGGATGCCTATAAATAGAAGGCATGGCTGATCATTTTAGAGGGGGAAAGGAAGAGAGCCAAAGTAAGGGTCAAAGTTCTGAGAGGAATATCAGTAAAATAGGGGAAACTCTTTTTAAATAGAGTCTCTCCCTCTCTCTCACACACACACACACTCACCTCCCTCCTCACACACATACACACTTCAAGGCCAAGACTCCAAGAAGCTACCTTTGGTGGTGATTGAAGGGGTAGACACCATACTATTGGTGATTCTATTTTGTGGACTACAATAGGTAGACACTAAACCTCTCTCTCCCTTTAAATAAAGTCTTTAAATATACCTTGAATGCATACTTGCTCTCTTACTATGTAGAAATTGGGATTTTGCATGACAAAGGTGGTGGAGAAGTGAATCTTCAATATTCACTTCTCCCCACCTCAGATATGGACATTTGGTGGTACACACACCAATAAAGTTTCAATCTTTGCCTAGCTACATTGGGTTAGGAAGTGATGGCTACTTCAAAGTGGCCAAAATCATGTGATTTATCACACTTTGGCCACTAAAGCCATGTGATCTTCCCACAATACCCATATTATAGTATTATATTACTGTCTACAGTCAATAAATATGCTTGGTTTGCTTGGAGAACAAAGGAGGAACCAAACAGACTGAAGGGCACTGAAACAGGCTCCCCATATCGTGCGACATAAGTCTCCATGGAGACCCTGTGTCATACGACATGGGACTCCCAGAAGGCTGCAAAGCCATTCTTGGACTTCAGAATCTGCTAGGCCTATCCCTTTGTGACTCAAAGCCTACCTAAGCATCTTCTGGCTCATAAGCCAATATTTGGGTGCCTAAATTCGATTTGGACGCAACCTACTTGACGGAAGAGGATCACCATATGACATAGAAGACTTTAAAAGACTCTATGTCATGTGACATCCGTGTCGACAAAGCCTATCGTGACTTTGTCCACTCCCATCAACCCCAAACTGGGTTCTAGACCACTAAATAGTGTCCTAAATGAGCAAAATAATGTCTTTTTATTTCTCGAGTAGCTTTACCTCTGTAAGGGACAATCTGTCTCAAAACCTCTGCCTTGTGATAAAAGATATCACGTGTAAAAAGGGTGCGGCCCCCTATCATGGCTCGCAAGTTGTATTCAATTCCGTACCATTAATGAAATCTAAGGCTTGCACACTTTACTTGTTTACACACATCGCACACACATTTTGAATGTCCATATTTGTCCAAATGTTGATTGAAAGTCCTGAAAGGGGCGTGTTGGGTGAACTCTCTAGTTCTTCCCAACACGTAACCAGACTCCCGGACTCAAAATCTCTTAAAATTAGGTTTTTCAATGTTTTCCTCTAAAAACGGCGTGGCGACTCAAAAGAAAATATCATCATTTATACTTTTTTCGGGCGAGCGTACATTCAGGTTGTCGATAAAAAAGAATCCAATCTGGCGAACTGCCGAGATGGATTAGGATTGGGTGACCAAGGAGGTCGAGTGGCTGAACCTTTGGAAGGCTACCTACATATACCGAAGGAATCAAGCCATGATCGTAGTTCAGAAAAATCCACTGGGGAATGGCGAAGAGAGACTGGCCTCTTGCTAGGGAGATAGAAAGAAAGAGACCTAGGAGGTCAGATGGCTGATCCTACTGGGGATATGCCATATGAAGGGAGTGACCAATGTGGTCGGATAGCTGGACCTTTATGAACGGCTCATACACCACTGAGGAGTGATGAATGAAAGGGGTGACCAATGTGGTCGGATGGCTGGACCTTTATGAAAGGCTCATGCATCACTGAGGAGCGATGAAATGAAAAGGGTGACCAATGTGGTCAGATGGCTGGACCTTTATGAAAGGCTACCTACGTATCCCAGAGGAATCAAGCCTTGGTCGTAGTTCAGGTCTCACTAGATAGGTAGGAACATGTCTAGGATCCTTGAGTTTTTGACGATTCATGGAGGAGTCACCTGACTTGACAATCAGTGGAGGTTGTCACCTAATTTGACAATTAGTGGAGGTTGTCACCTAATTTGATAATTAATGGAGGTTGTCACCTGATTTGACAATTAGTGGAGGTTGTCACCTAATGAAACTAAATCTTACGTCGCTATCGAGGAGATAGAGGTAGCTGAAGTTGGAAAACTAAAGCATACTTCACTATCGAGGAGATAGAGGTAGCTAAGGTCGGAAAACTAAAGCGTACTTCACTATCTAGGAGATAGAGGTAGCTAAAGTCGGAAAACTAAAGCGTACTTCACTATCTAGGAGATAGAGGTAGCTAAAGTTGGAAAACTAAAGCGTAAGTCACTATCGAGGAGATAGAGGTAGCTAAAGTTTGGAAAACTAAAGCGTACTTCGCTATCTAGGAGATAGAGGTAGCTAAAGTTGGAAAACTAAAGCGTACTTCACTATCTAGGACATAGAGATAGCAAAAGTTGGAAAACTAAAGCGTACTTCACTATCTAGGAGATAGAGGTAGCTGAAGTTTGGAAAACTAAAGCGTACTTCACTATCTAGGAGATAGAGGTAGCTAAAGTTGAGTTTTGACAATTCGGAGGGTGTCACATGGCGTTATTCCGTTATAACGGAAATAACGGAGGCGCTTTGAAAGAAAACATTATTCTATTTTAGAAATAATGGAGATATTTTGGAAACAACGTTACTCTGTTAGGAGATAATGGGAATTATATGCCTAAGTGGAAAGTCCAGGAGCAAAAGTGTAAATTCAGCTCAGAGCGAATGAAGCCGCCCGACGTGAGATGGGGAAAAAGAAGTCGTACAGCTTTAAACATGTTTTCACCAGATTAATTTAAACAGAATTGAAACGGTCAAGGGCGCCATTGTTGTTTCGTTTCTGCCGAGGAGAGAGGAGAGAGAAGAGAAAAGAGAGAGAAATTTTCGAAAATCTCCAATTCCCTAGCTTCTATTGTCCGAGATGGATCAAGAGGGGAACATTGTGCCTCGATAAGCGCGTAGAAACTTGTCGAAAGCCATGAGGAGAAGGCGGAGGGAGTTCGTTCGAACCGAGCGAAAGTACGACTTCACCACACCTCCTTCCGAGCTCTATCCCATCAAGAGGGAGCACAAATCGATGAAACCTCAATCGATTGGGATAAGCACTCTCAATTCGCTTGATTTCGTCAATTTTGATTGAATTTCGATTCGTTTAGGGCTTGACCCGATTTTTGGCAATTTTTTGAATTTTTCTTGTGATTTTGTTGATGATTTTGGGAATTTGATAATTAACCTATGAGGCTAGGAACATAAATAAACATGCATGTGCAATTTATTTGAAAAAATATGAGAATGACTCATTTTTGAAAATAAAGTGAGAAAAATAATGTCTAAAATGTGATGGAGTTCTTGCATGTGCTAAAACTAGGTCAATTTCTAATCATGGATAGGAAAGCAAGGTTTTGGACGATGAAAAGGATTCATGCATGCCATCTTGAAAAATTAAAGCTTATGTGCAAAGAATTTTGTGAAAATTGGACTTTTTGTGTTTGGGAGAGCAATGTGCTTGGGATGACGTGTTTCAAATGATGAAAGACACGTTTTCTAGGCAAAGGATGCTAGAAATCTCTTATGAATGCTTTTCTTTTTGACAATATGTGCACTTTTTGAATATATGCATGCTTTTGAGATGAAATGAAGGACTGACACATTTTTTGTTGTGTTTTCTTACAGGAGAGCAAGTCGAGGGGACCCGCGGAGGTGGCGGTGAAGTTATGGGATAGGATGCCCAACTTCGAGAAGGATGGCGTGAATCCTAAGCAGCTGGTGATAGCGACTGGCCTTCATTCTTTCATTGAGGCTATCGGTAGAGGCATTCACGTGACCTCTAAGAGCAAGGGGCTGGTTCAGGCCCTTTTGGAGTTCTGGTGGGACACCACTCACAGCTTTCATCTTAGCTGGGGAGAGATCACAGTGACTCCTGCCGATTTCACTGCTATTACCGGCTTGAGATTTACTGGGAGGCCTGTGACCTGGAGAGATCACATCACTGCGGCCGAGTTTAGAGCTTTGGTAGGATTTGACCTCCGTCCTAAAGGGCTTGGGATGGAGATGAGGTTTATTGAGGTTGCAGTTCTGGGATGTATGGATGAGTTAGCTGCCAACGAGGTGACTGCCCACCAGCTCGCGAGAGCTTTTCTGTGGTTGATGCTGTCAGTCACCATTTTTGTTAACTCAGGGACATTGGTTATGCTTTGCCTGCTAGACTCTTTAGAGGATTTGGATGAGGTTGGGGAGGTCTCTTGGGGTGAGGCCAGATTGGCTGAGCTCTACTTTTCTCTGGATTTGTACAGCCGGAACACGGCTGCTTCTATGGATTGTTTTTCTTTTACTCTTGAGGTACTCTCACCTTCTTTTTCTCTCTTTTACTTTTCTGTCTTGGGATTTTTATGAGAGAAATGACCTTTTTATTTTGAACATGCAGGTCTGGTTCTGTGAGGTGATCGGGTTCTTTCCTTGGAACCAACAGAGTGATCTGGCGATCATCCCGGCCATGATTCACTGGAGGGGAGCGGCTAGGGATAAGTTTACCGGGAAGACTCAGATTTCTTTTGATTATAAGATGGTGAGGCCCGTCATCAACAGGGACGGTCACGAGGGGGTGGACTTCTATCCTTGGGGGAGGTACTCGGAGGCTTTGATAGGGGATGCCTTAGTGGTGACCAGGCAGAGGAGGTGGCTGACAGGGGTGACCTGCGATATCATTTATCTGGGGGACCGCTTCTCCAGGCAGCATTGGCACGTCCCTCCTCTAGACGCTATCACCCCTCATGACCTTCCTCCGCTCATGCTGTAACCCAGGCATTGGTCGGCAGTTGAGATAGAGAGATATCAGGCTGGTGTGGCGGCTGAGGAGTATTTTGACCTTGCTACCCTGTACGCCACCTTTGTGGAGCAGCAGTTGAGGACGCCACAGAAATTAGTGAAGATAGTCGCTGCTCAGGGGTACGGGGAGGCCGAGCCTACTGATCCGCCTATGCCTCCGGCTCATCTCTCCTACGTGGTGCACGGGGTACCGAGGAGGTTCATGGTGCCTATTCTTGACACGAGGGAGCCCGAGTATACTCTTCCTACCGATAGCATTGTAAGTATCTCTAGGGTCCCTTCTCTTTTTGGTTTTCTTCGCTTTTTTGCAATTTTGAGCTTTTCTGGGATTTTCAGAGCTTTTTCTTTTCTTTCTCGCAGGTCCCTGCTCATACCTATGATGGCTTGGTACGGCAGAACAGGGCCTGGAAGGAGGTAGCTCGGTCCCTTCTGAGGAAGCTGGCCTGCGTTTCCAGGGCTGCGACGAATGTGTAGGAGCCCGTGCGCAAGAGGAGGCACGTTGGGAGCACGACCTCTACCTCATCAGCCTCAGAGTATCAGACCTCATCCGCCAGCTCTGTGCCTCGAGGACGGGGGCCCAACATGGACATCTTGGAGCAGCTGGCGGAGTATGAGCACGTGGCCGTCAACCTGTCGGATTTGAGTAATAATGAAGATTTGATGAGGGATCCAGAGTTTTATGATCTAAGCAGCGATGACAATGAGTCGGAGGCTTAGGGTTCCCTAGGTTTGAACTAGGAGGAAGAGAGAGGAAAACAATGAACAAACATGCACAATTTGTTATTTTTTTGTTTTATTTGGGCGCCAAGGAGGCAAAAATAATTTAATGACCTTTTATTTGCTTTTCTTATTAATGCTTTATGGTTTTGCATATTACTTGAGCCTCAGGGCAGCTTTTTTGCTTGGAAATGGGGCGGAAACTGGGCCAAAATGGTTTATAATGGTATGTGGCTGCATGGATGGTGTTTGGACATGTTTTTATGCAGGTTTCATTGAGAAAGTGGGGTGAGAAACTCCCTTGGACAGCAGCCAAAGCGGCTGCAGATTTTTTTTTCTGCAGAAGCGAAAGAATCCGTCCGGCCAGGTCCTGGGCAAAAGAAGCCGTGCGGCTGAAACCTTGCCTGAACTGATTTTTTTTCAAATAAAATCAAGGAAGGACCTTTTCATTTCATTTTCACCCTAGACTTGTCCCAACTGATCCTAGAGCACATTTTTGACCAAAAAATCATCAACTTCGATCACTTGCCATGGAAAAACCAATTAGATTGTAAAAGGGGAAAAGAGACCATTTTCTGTCTGATCTTCAATCTTGGATGAGGCACAACTTTCAATCTTGTAAGGGGCTGTTTGACAACACCATCAAGATTAAGTCTTTATGTCATTTGAAGGATCTCCCGCCCGATTGAGACCTTTTGAGAGCAGCAGCGAGGTTTTGGGACGTCCGGAGACACGTTTACTACTTTTCTTACAATGAACTCATCCCAGCCTTTGAAGACTTCCGGGCATTGATTGGGGGCCCAAAAATTGAAGCCATTTCGGGGCCTTTGTCCGGGGACTTGCCGATGACCGTAAAGTTGGCATCTTTTCTGCGAATTTCTCCGGAAGTAGCCGAGGGGATGATGATATCCCCTGATATGATCGACATTTCTGATATCCCGAGCAGGTTTGGGTCTCCAGATATGGCTGCGACCACAGTGGCTATGGATGCCTTTATCCTCTACGTGTTCTCTTTTCTGTTTACTGTCGAGTCTTTCGGAGTCGGCCATAGTGGCCTTTTGGACATGGTCAGAGATTGCAGAGCTGGGAAGGATATTATTTCGCTGATCCTGGGGGAGACTCTGCATGGAATTGATAGGATGGCTAGGGGAGACCATTTCATACGGTCTGGGAGCCCAGCTGTGTTGACCTTATGGTTACAGGAGAGGCTTGGGGCTTCGCCTACTCAGTGCCCTTGGGTGATTTCCCAGAGGGGTGCACCGAGGCAGCAGGATCAGGGTAGCTGGGAGCTGATGATGGCTAGGCTGTCTACCTCTGACATTCACTGGTGGGTGCCTCACTGGAGGCTGCAGACTCGTAGGACATTTCAGGAGTTCTACATAGTGAGGGTTTCGGGGCTTTCTTGGTCATCTTTCTACATCCCTTGTTTAGTTTCCAGGGTGTTTGGGATCTTGCAGGAGCCTTTGGATGATTGGGAGGACATCCGTACCATGGAGGTGGTGTCCTTTGACATAAGGGATCCAGCCAGCTTCTCATTTTTCTCGAGGGCATGGACGTACGCCGCTTTTCCACCCAGGGCCATTCTCAAGAGCAGGAAGAGTACCATCTTGACCACGGCCTACCTAGACTGGTATGAGAAGGAAATGGGGGTGACTCAAGTCATTTTGGGAGAGAGATGTCAGGCTTTATTGGGGGCTGACTGTGACTCGAGCAGGACTCTGAGGGAAGCTGAGGCCAAGTCTAGCTGCCATAACCAGTCAGGTGACCTTATTAGAGATATGGAAGCTCGATATGAGAGGCTATCAGAGGTCGCTCCTCTTACTGAGGCTCAGAGGGAGGAGGTACGGACTCGTGCCAGGGTAGAGAAGGAACTTATTGACACGGGTTTGGTGGAGGCTCCAGTGAGGATTCCTGAGATTGGGATGAGGGAGACTGACATCATTGATAAAAAGTGGAAGAACACTCGACGGGGTCGAGGTAAAGGAAAGAAGAGCAAGGAAGACTCCTGAGAGATCTATTCCTAGGATCCACTTATTGCCTTTTGCAAACACAATAGTTTATTAGGTCTTTTTTGTATGTTTTAATCTTTGTAGCAGGTTAGCAGAGTCAAGAGTAGACCGCGCTTGAACTCATCAAGAAGTTTTTAACTTGTAATTAACAAAGATATTATCTTAGAATTTATAAGACACATTTCATGGAAATTCAAATGTCTTATTTATTGTTTAGACCGAACCATTTCTGGCTGCCTACGTTCCCCTTTTACAAGAAAGACTAAGGGGCTTAGGTCTTCGCAGTTCATTCTGGTGAACTATTCGGGATTTTTGTTTTTGTTTCTATGTGCAACCCTGTCTTTTGCCTAGACCGCCCTTTTTGGGTTTTCAGCCTAGCTGGGCATTACTCTTTTTGCACTATTTTCTTTTTTTATTATTATTATTTTATTTATTTGTTTTTTTTTATTTTTTTTAATATTTTTTTAGACATAATACCGGCGGAGCTTGTCACCGTTGAATGGATGAACAAAAGGATTGCCGTCCAGGTCCGCAAGCTTCATGGCTCCTCCCAAGAGTATCTTCTGCACCACATACGGGCCGATCCAAATGGGTTTCCACTTTCCCAGATGGTTGTCTCTGGTAGGGGGCTTTACTTTCAGTACCAAGTCACCCTCCTTGATGTCTCTGGCCTTGACCTTTTTGCCGAATGCCCTGGTAGGCTCGGGTGTGTTCCATGGCCTTTAGCCTCCTTTCATCGAGTAGGGCCAATTCATCATGCCGAATGCGTAGCCATTCCACTTCATTGATGCTGTTTTCCAGGAGGACCCTTAATGACGAGATTTACAACTCTACTGGCAACACTGCTTCCATCCCGTAGGTCAGAGCAAAAGGGGTTTCTCCCGTGGCTGTTCTGACAGATGTTCTGTAGCCCCAGAGTGTCAGATGCAGCTTTTCGGGCCAGTCACGACTATGGGTGGCCATTTTCCGGATAATCCGTTCGAGTGTCTTATTGGCAGCTTCTACTGCTCCGTTGGTCTGAGGCCTGTACGGGGACGATTTGTGGCGAGTGATTCTGAATTCTGACAGCAATCTATCGCAGTCCCCTTCAAAGTGCGACCCATTATCTAAAATGATCTCATTGGGCACCTCATATCTGCACATGATGTTTTCTTTGACAAACTAGGCCACCTTCTTAGAAGTGAGGACCTTATAGGACTTTGCCTCTACCCATTTCGTGAAGTAGTCCACTGCCACTAGCACAAATTCATGCCCATTGCTTCCAGTCGGGGATATTTTCCCTATCACGTCAATACCCCAAGTTGCAAACGGCCAAGGAGTCATCATGCAGTATAGGTCATGAGGCGAAAGATGATTGAGGTTGGCAAACCGTTGGCGCGGACATGCTGAACATAGTCTGTTTCCATGGAAATCCAATAGTAACCCATCCTGAGGATCACTTGCATCAATGCCCTGGCATTCATATGAGGACCGCAGGGACCATTGTGGACTTCGGTCATTAGCTCTCTTGCCTTTTCCTTGGTGACACACAAGAGGAGTGGTCCTTGGTATCGTTTCTTGTCCAGGTCGCCCTTTAGGATGACATAGTGAGAGGCCAGCCGCTTCAAGGCTTGTAAGCTCTTGGCTTTGATACCTTCCCTCGGTCTACCTTCTTCAACTCTAAAAGCTGACTCCCCATCTTTGAGGAACTGGTAGATCTGACTGTACCAGGGTTCCTTGACAGGTTCAGGTCCCAAGTCTATTTCACAACAGAAAGCCGGGGCTTCTCTAATACCTACTCTGAATGGTTTTATCGCCTTTCCCTCGGTGATCTCTACCAATGAGGCTAGAGTAGCTAAGGCATCTGCAAATCTGTTCTTGTCTCTCGACAGGTAATGAAAGGTCACTTCACTGGACTGCTCAGTCAATTCCTCTATGTAGGCGTGATACCTCTGAAGATTAGGATCCACGGTCTTCCACTTGTTGGAGACCTGGTTGATGATCAGGGCTGAGTCTCCATAGACCTCGAGTTCCTTGACATTCCTTTCTAAGGCAGCCTCCAAACCAGCAATACAAGCTTCATACTCTGCAGCATTTTTCGTGGCAGGGAAGTTCAACTTGATGGCTATTGGCGTGTGCTCATCTTTCGGGTCGACCAGTAGCATTCCTACGCCATTTCCCCTTTTGTTAGCAGCTCCGTCAAAGAAAAGCTTCCATCTGTTCTCAGGCTCAACTATGAAGATTCCTTCATCTGGGAATTGGGCCTCAGGCCCTCAGTCCTCATTGCTAGGAAAGTTTGCCAGATGGTCTGACAGTGCTTGACCCTTGATTGCCTTTCTCGTCACATAGTTGATGTCATACTCAGCTAGGAAGAGTGACCACTTTGCTAGACACATTGAAAGGGAAGGTTTGTCGAAGATGTACTTAATGGGGTCCATTTTCAAGACCAAGTTCACAGAGTGGGCCTGCATGTAATGCTTCAGCTTACCGACTACCCAGACCAGTTCGGCACAAGTCTTTTCGCACGCCGAGTAATTGAGCTCACTCCCTTGTAGCTTCCGACTGACAAAGTAAATGGCGTTTTCTACCCAAGAGTCCTTCTTTTCCTGAGCCAGCATAGCCCCAACTGCCGTATCAGTGACAGTGAGATAGAGCAGAAGAGGTTTCAGTCCATGTGGGGGGCATAACACCGGGGGATGTACTAGGTATGCCTTGATTTGGTCGAAGGCATCCTGGCATTCCTCATTCCATTCCGTGTCTACATTTTTCTTCATGAGCTTGAAGATGGGCTAGCACATGGTAGTCAGCTGGTTGACAAAACGGCTGATGTACTGTAACTTGCCCATAAAGCTTTTGACCTCTGTCTGAGTTCGAGGCGGCCTCATGTCCATAATGGCTTTGATCTTTTGGGGATTGACTTCAATACCTCGTTCTGTGACCATATACCCAAGCACTTTTCCCCTTGTCACTCCAAAGGTGCATTTAGTAGGGTTCAGTCTCATGGAATGCTTTCTTAACCTCTCAAAGAACTTTCGCAGGTCGACAAAGTGCTGTCCATCCGCAACTTTGGAATGGATTATCATGTCATCGACATAGACCTCAATCTCTTTGTGGATCATGTCGTGAAAGAGTGCAGTCGTTGCCCTTTGATACGTAGCCCCGGCATTCTTAAGCCCGAAAGGTATCACTGTGTAGTAGTACGTCCCCCATGGTGTGGTGAAGGCTGTCTTGTCTTGGTTCTCCTTGGACATCTTAATCTGGTTGTAGCCGGTAAAGCCATCAATGAAGGATTTAACTTCGTAGTTGGCAGTGGCATCCACCAGAATTTCTATGTTTGGCAACGGATAGTCGTCCTTGGGACTGGCCTTGTTCATATCCCAGAAATCTACACAGCAGCGCACCTTCCATTGGCCTTAGTCACAGTCACAATGTTTGATAACCATGTCGGATATTCGATGACTCTGATGAATCCTACCCGCAGTAGCTTCTCAATCTATTCCTTGACCTGTAGAGACCACTCTGGCTTAATCTTTCTTAACTTCTGCTTTGCCGGCTTGGCATCTGGTGCCAGAGGGATTCTGTGCTCCACAATCGAGCTATCTAGCCCCGGCATGTCCTTATATGACCATGCAAACACATCCATGTATTCTCTGAGAAGATTGACCAATCTGTCCCGTTCAGCCCTTTGAAAGAAGTTTCCGATCTGTGTCTCTTTAGATTACTCGACAGTACCCAAGTTAACACTCGTCAAAACCTCCTCGGCAGCTTGGGCCCGATTTTCCTCTTTATCTGTAACCTGCTTAAAGATTTCTTTAATGTATTGTTCATTTAGTGTGTTTGCATCTTGTTCAAATGAATCGTTATTAATTGTTGTTAAGTTATTAGTTAATTTATCATTTGTTAAGTTGGCAATAAGGGGATACTCGGAAAGATCTATCATTTCATTCCAAGCGAAAGGAAAGATAACATTGGCTACATATTCATAATCTTCAGGCATGAGGCCTTCAGATGACTCAGAGGACTGGAATTCGAAGACTCCTGACTCAAGTGACTCTTGACCCTAACGACTCTTGACCCTACACTACTTATTGACCAATGTGTTTGACTGGGTTGGACAGGGGGGTTACTCTTTGCTGCTGCAGCCCTGGGGAGAAGCAATCTTGTTGGCGGTCCCATCCTGCTGTGCATCCTTTAAGCCTTTACTGCCTTTGCTGGCATCATTCCCATGGGGGAGGTTCGACTGATCTGGTGCAATTTCCTCTTCGAATCTGATCACATCCATTTGCATCTCTAAGGTAATGGGACCAGTTGCACTTTCGGCATCTGAGAGACAACTTTCTCCGTCATCAAAATCTTCTGGTTCATTCACTCTTCTTTCCACATTTTTCCAAACAGGGGGTTGGGACTGATCTTCTTGAACAGTAAGAGCCATCACGAACACATTATGCTCACCGTGAGTGATGAAGGGTTCTAGGGAGACTTCCACCATCATAGCTTGGCTTACTTCTGCCTCACAATCTTCGTAAGTGAGTCTTCCTTCAGTAATCTTAACTATGGTCACTGGTTCAATATCGCCGAAGAGAGGTCTGGCCTTGACAACATTAACGAAGTCGGTTCCTATTATAGGACCAAATTGTCCTTCCATGGCTGAGGCATCAATCAGATCTTTCCATTCTCCCTGTAATTCAGCATAAGGAACATTGAATTCCAGGATGTCTATGATCTTTGGATTCCCGAAACCAACTGTATTTGTCTCTCCAAATTCAATCATATTGACCCGATTGTTGGCAGGAAGAGGATTCTTGACTGTATTGGGACCCCAAGGTGGTTCAAGCTTTCCTTCTTCAATCAGGTGAGAGATCAAGAACTTCAGGTAAGTACACTCATTGGTGGTATGCCCATGGTACTAGTGGAAGCGACAATGTTTGGACTCGTCCATTTTAACATTAGGGTTCTTGGGTTTCCAATTATCCAAGGGTCTAATGAGTCCTTCGGCCACCAAACTATCGAATACTTTCTCTAGCGGCATTCCAAAGTCTTCAGCAGTGTAGAAACGAGGCCTTGGTTTCCAGTGGCTTGACCTGAATTCTGTCTGATTTTCTCATTCTGGATTTAATTGACTGCGCCAACCGTTTCTTTTCCCTTTGCGGCGATGGCTGGGGTATTTGAGACTGGTGCTCTTTACTGGTAAGAGTTGCCTGTCCCTGCAATTGGAGTCATGTTGAAGGCATTTTCAAACTTAGTGCTGGCATTTACCATTGCCCGGAGATCAGGATAATAATAGTTGCCTATCTGAACCCTTAGCTGAGGCTTTAAACAGGATTGAAAAATCTCCATCAGTTCCTCTTCATTCAACGGAGTCATCATTTCGCTAAGCTTCCAATTCCACCTTTTGTAGAACTCACTCACTTGTTCATCCGGGTTCTGCAAAGTGCCTTGCAAGTCGTTTTTGCTGGTTTCCCAATTCAAGTTAGCTTTGTACTTTTCCATGAATGTTTCCTTGATCTGGTCCCATGTAGCTCGGGCCTCTGGCTTCACATGTAGGAACCACCTTAGAGCTGAACCCTTTAATGATATTAGAAAGTGATCGGCCAATTGCTGATACGTACAATCTTTGGCCCTCATAGCAAGAAGGTAACTTTCAATGTGAGTCCAAGGGCAGTCTGTGCCGTTGAAATTCTCAATCTCGGGCATCCAAAATTTTGGAGAAAGAGGGACAATTTTGCTGGGATCAGTGATCTGATAGGCTGCTTTCTTGGTGCTCAATTCACCAAACTTATCTTGCATGGACTTAACTTGCTCCATCAACCAGGTCATGTTGGGTTCAGGCGACGGTTTTGGATTGTTCTATTTTGGGGTAGGTTTATCAGACTTGGGTAGCAGGATAGTGGGTGGTACACTGGTAGCTGGTACCATGACTTGGGGATCTTTCGAAGGGAAGTAGGTGTAAACTTGACCTGGTCACGTGTTTTCGTAAGGCAGGCCAGAGGCATAGGAGTTAGGTTCATAGCTACCAGGGTAAGAAAATGGATAAGGAACCTCAAGGGGTCCTGTTGGCAAGGTCGGGGTGGAAGATCTGCTGTAGCAGGGCAGAGGTTAAGGAGATCACTGGATTGATTCTGGGGTCTGGAGATCATCTGGGATGGCCCATACTGAGGAGGGGGATTGAATCCCATGGGATAATGCGGAGACTGAGTGCCTGAGGTGGCCATGGCATTTGTTCTCTGTTGGTAGGGACTGAAGCTGGGTCTTATCTGAGGAGGCGAGGGTGTTGGAGCCCTGATGGCTTGGGAGGTTGGAAAGGACTGAACAGGGGTAGTCCTTGGTAAGGGATCATATGTGGATGGAGGAGGGCATTGGTTATAGGATGGAGGAGCTGAAATCGCTGCTTCTGGAGTCTCATCCTCTACCATACCAAGGAACCATTGGATTCGACCACTATCTGAACTCCATGATGACGGAGCGCATCGATAAGCATGGCTTGATGTTCCTCATGGACCTTACAACTGTTTTCCAAGGCTAAGGCTAGCTCTTCTTCCCTAGTCATCGGGTTACCCAAACCACTGCTGTTTTCTGTCAAATCTGCCATTCTGACTCTCTGGGCTGACAAAACTGACGATTCTGGCGAGCTATCTGAGAATTCTGCACTGACAAGCCGCTGACCCGATATTCTCACCCACTTCTTTCTCGCTGCGGGAAAGGGATAGGTAAGGTTTAGACTTTGGGGTAGGTGTTTAGGCTGAAGGCTCAAGCAATATGCAAATTAAGAATCTTCCACTTCACTTAAAACAGTGTCTTTTATTTATTTCTATTTGGTTGGAAAAGGGGTTTCCCTTCTTATTCGCAACTACTCTAGATCCTGGATCAGTGGGTTCCGTCACTACGTCTATAAGCCCCTCGTTTTCCACCTGTATTTCGACCTCCCAGGGTGGACAGCCCCGGGCGAGGGTCCTATAGGGCACACGGATCCCACCGACCGAGAGAAAAGAATGCTCCTAAGGGTCTAGTGGGTCATAGGAACTTTCAACGCACAAGCGATGCGGATTATAATCAAGGCAATGCCGAGAAAGTCTCGTCTTTTAGCCTTAACGGAATTTTGGCAGAGTTTCGCTTGCGCGATTGACGTTTTGAATTTGGCATTGTCCAAAAAAATAATAGGCATGGGTCGGACGATAAAAGCCGAATGACACGGCGTCACATTGAGCTTTGTTGCATACTTCGTGCGAGTCAAAGTCAAAGTCAATGTCGGGTCAAGATCTTGCCAATTTTTCCTAGACGGAATTTCGGCAGAGCTTCGCTTGCGCGAAGGATCCTGATTTTTGACACAGACTTGGTCTTGACTCTTACGTATCCCGTGCGAGTCAAAGTCGAAGTCAATACCGGAGTCAAGATTTTGCCAATTTTTCCTTGGCGGAATTTCGGCAGAGTTTCGCTTGCGCGAAGGATCTTGACTTTCGAAATGGGCTAAGGTTTGACCTTTACGGGGGTATGCAATGAGGCTATATGACACGATCTAGACCAAAAACCAACCAAAAAAGTCACGGTTTTAAAATGTGTGACACAGACTAGTGCATTGGTCGACACTGGCTGCCATGGGGAGTTTGAGATGATTCTGTGCGCGCCCGGGAGCATCGTAATGATGTATGTGACTGCAGCTGAACAACCACCTCGGGTTAAAAGGACGTGCGTACGAAGTGTACAGGATATAATGGTGCGCGTAGTGTGCGGCCTCCTAAAAATGTTCCTTTTGAGTTAAAACAGAGATTTTCAGAAATGTGCTTTAAAGGAATGATTTTCGGGACGGGGGAAGATGCAGCAATTAAGCACGTAAATTTTCTGGAGCCCGGTCAGTCTTGGAACTGAATACCTAAGCTGCTAAAGCTGCCAGATTAGCCTCAGATTGTGTCCTGGTGGAACTGCCCAAAGAAGCCGCCCGACTAGGATCCAAGCAGATCAAGCCGTAGGGCTGGATCAAGCAGTTTTCCAAGTTCCAAATTTTTTCATTTGCAGGTTGTTTCCCAGGACATTTTGGCACCTTTTCAGCTCCAGAAAGCTTCCTGTTCAGTATTCAGAATATGCACAATCCCAAAAACCAAGATGCATGCAAAAATAATGAAAGAAAAACAAGCACGAAAATTAGATCCGCAGCGGAAGGCTAACCCACAAAAGTTTTTTTCTTTTTGAAATGATACCGGTACGTGGCATTGTTCTACCATAATTTATCCCCGACTCCACAAGGAGGCGTTGAAGAGGAAATTTAATGGTTTCCACCTATATACCGAGTATCATTTTTTTTGTTAAAAAAAATTATTTTATCCCCAGCGGAGTCGCCAAACTGTGAATGTGGGCCCAAGATCATGGCGTTTCTTTTTTTGTTGAACCGCTTTCTCGTATAAAGGGGTCACCGCTTCACATCAGTTTGTAGACATCCGGTTTAAATTGAAAAACGGAGTCTCCACACCATTTTGATTTCCTCAAAACTTTGAAAAAAAGGATTAGGGTCCGGATGTTAAGTTACTCCTTGGGAAGAACGTTTGGCGTTCACCCAAGAAGCCTTGCTGAAGCAAGTCTTCCTAGATCCAATTTTCGTCCTTGTTTTGTGCTTTCGTGTGTGTGTGATTTGAAAAGGGAGGGAATGTGCCAAGTTGTCTTCCGGACTTATAAACCATGAGTTGGTTATCGCTCGGGATTCCTTGGATTTTGATGTGTTCGGGATTTTGATCCCATGCTCATCTTGGACTTGTGATCATCATTATGTGACCTTTTTCGCCCTCCTGTTGGGATAATCAACCATGTTAGGCTTGGAAGCCTTGGTGTGTTTTAAACCAACGTTCTTTGGGACAAAGTCATATGTGATCGAGATAGGGACCCGTTTATAGTCCAAGAATGAGACTCTTTAGAAAGGAAGAGCCTTTTGCCCATCAATCCTACATCTTGAGACGATTTGAGCTTAATAGGGACGTTTATGCTCGTCTCAAGTGATGATCGGAGATGTAGGGGCTTAGGTTCGTCCATTTCAAAAGGGACTTTAACTATGGCATCTTTAAGTGGAGGAAACGACGTAAAGATGAGACCTTTACACCGCTACGCCCCATGAGATGCTTCAAGTACCAAAGGGACTAAGGGGAGGGGTATAAAGATTGGATCTTTATACTCATCCTATGTCTTTTTGTGCCTTAGGAAGGTCACTAGACAATCCTTGGAGAGTGATCCAACCATGAGGGACATGGGGAGTTGCATTTGAAAGTAAAGATTGCATTTTTATGGAAACAAGTGTAATGAACACTATGAAAACTAAGACTAGGAATGTAAAGGGGAGACCTTTGAGGCTTTCCTATGTCCTTTAAGAACCTTTTTAGGTGGACAATCCTTGGAAGCAAGGTCAAGGGAATGGGAATAACATAAAGATGACATTTTTATATAGTAAAGATGACATTTTTATATAGTAAAGATGACATTTTTCACATCATCATGTGAGGAATCCTCCCTAGAACAAGCCACTTGTGGGTCCTTGTTCATCCTTGGGATGGATTCTCCATGAATCCTATGTGATAAGGGGAAAAGGGGATGTGATGTCTACATGGTAAAGACTTGATTTTTATGACAATAAATCACATATAATAGCAATAAATGGCAAGATAAATAGCAAGCAAGCAATATAACAAGATAACAAGTATATTTCAAAGAGAAAGGAAGGAGAGGTTACCAATGGTGGTTTTCCTCTATCTCCCTTGAAGTTTTCCTAAGGAAGGAGTGACTTTGGATGGATTTTGGAGAGGAGGGAGGTGATTTTGAGTGAGTTTTGGTCTCTGGAAATTCGTGATTTCAGTTGGGCAGAGTAACAGTGCTCAAAATTGTCTATCAAAATGAATAGAGGAGGCCTCTATTGATAGGCAGATTTGTGCTTCCTAATGAAGCCATGCGGCATTAACCTCTGGCGAATGAAGCCGTGCGGTCTTATCCTTTTGTGACTCAGCCTGTTTCTAGAACCATGCAAGGTGGCACCTAGAAACTCCCTTCCAGCGAGGGACTGCTTGGAATTTTAATTCCTAGCAAGTCCTTCACCACTTGGAAGGTTTGGGAAAGTTCTCGAATTGCCCCTGAACTTTAGGAAAGTTCGGGGAATTGTCGGGAAACTTAACCGGAAGGCATGAGCCAGATTTGGATACTTACAGGTGGCCAATGTTCCGAAATGATGCATGGCACCTTCGATCCAAGCCTGTTGTTCGCCTTGGCATTTTTCGAGAGCTCTAACATCTTGCTAAACCTCTTTCATTGTTGGGAAATTTCTCAAGGGCAGGATTCTGTTTCCCTCACTGTTATCAGTCGACCCTGCCATGGGAGACTAACGGACTGTTCGGACTGCTGAACCGGAAAGGCTGTAGGACCTTGTGACTTCGATACTGAAAAGATGGCTCCCGGGTACTCTCAGCAACTCTCGGTTCGCTGGAAGGGGTGACGAGTAAGGTTTAGATATGGGAAGCCCTTTTTTGGATAAGTGGGGAAAGCTCATGCGACATGCAGTTTCCTTTTTTTTATTTTATTTATGCTCTTTTTTTGTTGTTTTAATTTACTTAAACCATGTTTTCTCAGAATCATAGATGGGTTGGAAAAGATTGCTCTTCTTTTTCGCAACTATTCTAGATCCTGGGTCAGTGGAAACCATCACTACAGCTATAAGCCCCTCGTTTTGCACCTGCATTCAAACTCCAAGGGTGGACAGCCTCGGGCGAGGGTCCTATAGGGCAAGCGGTTTCCACCAGCCAAAAGAAAAATGAACCTAAGGACCGAGCCTGTTACGTTCGTTTTAATGTGTCGGCCAATTGAATAGTGAACAGAGCCGGCACTTGATTCAAGATCGGGTCAAGAGTTCGGCATGACCTCTCTTTACCTTGCTTGCGCAAGGGATCTATGACGTTAGATTTTGGCTAGGTCATATTGTCATGGATGATGTATTAAAGGCTTGATGACATGGTGTCATGTGGGCATGGATGTATATCCGGGACGGAGCATTGTCTGGGTGTAGCTTTGGAAATCAAGATCAGATCAAGATTTTAGCATGACCTTTCATCGCTTTTCTTGCGCAAGGGATCTTGATTTCCGGGCTTTGACTCAGATAATGGCCGGCATGGGATATGTATACAGGTTTTATGACACGGACTGGGTAAAAACCAACCGAGTCTGGACAGAGTATGACGCAAGCATGCATGGTTGACACTGGCTAGGCTGGGAAGTTTGGAACGATCCCGTGCGCGCTCGAAAGGCATAGGAACACCAATCGAACTGCATCTTAGACCATCCCGGGTTTGGGGTTGTAGTGTGCAATGTACAGGATAAGAGTGCGCGTAGTGTGCGGTCAATAAAATTCTTTTTCTGAGTAAAACATAAAGTTTTGCATAATTTTTAAATGTATGTACACAGATGTATTATGATGCATTTGTTTTTTTTTTTTTGATAAAAAAAGTAAAGCACATGCACACACACACAACAGTTAAAGAAGGGGTAAAATGAAAGTTTGACCCTCATCATTGTTTTAAAAATCTTTATTTTTTGTTTAAAAGTTTTTTTTAAAACAAAATATCCCTAGCGGAGTCGCCAACTGAAATTACCAGGATTCGGCGCGCGAACCGGACATTTCGCTGCTGTCGAGGCCATGCGCGTTTTTCTCAGAGAGTCGCCATGCCGTTTTAATTGCGCCCAAAACATTGAGAAAAGGCGGTTTGTTTTTGTTGTGTGATGATATTTTTGAGTTCGGAGGTCAGGTTACGCCTTGGGAAGAGAATAGTAGAGCTCACCCGAGTCGCCTCGTATACACGAGTCTTTCGATACCCCTCTTTCTTAAAAGTTGTGTGTGTGTGTGTGCTTTAAAAAATGCATTTTGAAGATGATGTCTACATTGTATGCTATGTATTTAATTATTGAAATTAATTGAAATAGATTTGGAAGGAGGCCTTACCAATGTTGATTCGTGTCTATCTTTCGTTGGGGAATGTGTTTGATTGAGTGTGAATAGTGTTTCGGGATGGATCGCGGTGGGCCGGGATTGCCTCGGGATGGATCGGTGTCTGCGGACAGAGCTTCGGTATGATTTGGGATGGATCGGTGTCTGCGGACAGAGCTTCGGCATGCCTCGGGATGGCTAGGTGTATTTGGGCAGAGGTTCGGCATGCCTCGGGATTGCTAGGTGTATTCGGGCAGAGGTTCGGCGTGCCCCGGGATGCCTCGGGATATGCAGGCAGAGGTTCGGAGTGCCTCGAGATTGCTAGGGATATTCGGGCAGATTGTTGGGGTTTTAACCTAACAGTTTATTTAATATCCGCAAGCGCACGGGCTATTGCAATATAGCGGGTGCAAGTACGGGTCGATCCCACAGAGACAGGATTTACTTTGGGATGACATTTGTCTTTATATAAATATATAGATAAAATGATTGGGGGAGATAAGAATTTGTAAGAGAAAATACTAGGAAGATATAGAAATTACTCTAACATATAATGATAGTATTCTTGGGATTGAAAACAAATAAATATGCTTTAGATAAAGTCTTTTATCAAAATAACAAGGATGGTATGCTAGGCCTACACTACTTCGGGTTAAGACAGTTACGTTTGTATCCTTCACTAATCATGCCCTAACTGTTTGAGATTTCCGTTTATGTTACTCCCGCCCTGTCACAAACGGGCATTCCGGCTTAACTCTAGCTAACCACAATTAGTAAGAATCCATTAAGATCGAAAATCAACATACTTTCCATTAAAAGAACACCCCTAGGCCGTTGAACTATTCTTGTGATCAATGGACAAGTTTCTTTATAGGGTCTCGTCAATCGAGATTCTCCGCTAGGTCCTTCTCTCAATTAACTAGGATTCCATAAATATAAACGTCTTCATATTTGTAGGCAATTTAAGAATAATATAAAGAAATTGTTTTAAGATAAAAGTGCCAAGTTCAAGGATGATACGCTAAGTTGTGCTAACTAGCACATGTATTTTAAAACTTACCGGCCTTTCTCTCGAGGGTCCGGCTTAGTGTAATCCCGTTCGTCACGCGGGAAATCCGACTCACCTTTCGAGGGTACCGTATAAATCAAAATCCATTAAGTTAATCAATCTCACGTATTTTCCACTAAAGGATCATCCCTAAGTCTTTAAATCACTTTCCGAGATTTATTGACCTAGTTCAATTATTAGAGTTCCGCTAATCGAGATTCTCCGCTAGGTCCTTCTCTCGATTAACTAAGGCTATACAATTAAGAACGTCTCCCTAATTGCAAGTAGTTAAGATTAATAAGAAGAGAATTGAAATGACAAGTAAGAGAAGCATGAATATAAATCATTGAGTTTCCAACTCCGAGAAATGGAGGATTACTCAAACCATTGAAATAAATAAAAGAAGTAAGTAAATAAATAGAGATAAGGGGAGAGATACTTATACATAATAAAAGAGAGACAATGGCTGGAAAATAATATTTGTATTGCATTCACCATCTTCAAGAGTATACAAGACTTGTCACGAATCGTTGATACATCTTGAACATTGTGTATATATTTCTAGAGTATTTTGCTATACATTCTAAGTATAATATGATCCTTTCTGGATGTGTTTTTGACTATTTTCGGATGTCCTAAACTGAGTACAAATAGCCTTTATATAGGCATTCTATGCTAGGGACACATCTCTTGCGAAAAGGCACCTGTTGGCTGATAGGGGATGTGCTCGGCCGAGTCAAGGGAGTTGCTCGATCGAGCAGCACCTTTTTGACTGGTCACAACTCTTGAAAAAGGCACCTTTTGGCTTGAACAGAGGATGCTCGGCCGAGTCAATGTATCTACTCGGTCGAGCAGAGCTTGTTTGATTGGTCTTCAGCAACTTTTCATTTCTGGTCCCTCTATTTCCAAGGCTTTATGCTCTGAACCCCTTATACTTCGTAGAATGACCTAAAAACCTGTAAAAATCATACAAAATACCAACCAAGCATAAAATCGAAGATATATACAGAAAGAGGCTAGATTATACTTAATTGTTACACAATTTAAGGTAAATAATATAATAAAAACACTATAAAATACTATATAATAACCACTTATCACCCAGCTTACTGGGGGGAGGGAGGAGAGAAGAGAGGTATGAAGAAAATGAGAGGGGGAGCCCTCTATTTATAGGCCTAGAAAAATTGCAAATATGTCCGCGCGGACACTTATGCAATCCCAATTTTTTGGTTTTCCCGGATTTAAGGAAATATTGTGGAATTTAAGGGGATTTTTTCATGATTACTTTCACCTTGTAAATGTGTGCGTGCGGACATGTTTGCAAGTTGGCTATTTTTTGTAATTCCTGAAAAGTCCTTCTATTCTATTTTATCCCGGAAGGGTCCTACCTTGGTTTGGTTGGTGGTTTTGGACCTTTTGGAGATTACGGGTCTTCGGGATCACATTAGCGTGATTCCGTGGTGTTTCCCGTGTGCTCAGATGTGGAGCGATTCAGATTGGGGTACTTACAGATACTGACTTCTGGGATCAGCCTTATGTGTCTAAATCGAGTTTTGAGATTCCAATTCAGAACAAGAAAAACCAGAAATAGAATAATCTGAGAGCTTGCTCGCGCGATTCAAGTTGTCTTGTGCGAGACATGTTGTCTCATTTGAGACAAGGCTCCAGAAAAACACATTTTTTGCAGAAATTGAAAAGATGGATAACACCTCATATATGCAAGTCTAACCTTCTTTAAATTTAGTCCCCAGCATAATCACTATTGTAGCAACGGTGAATTTTTGTATTCGCGAGTTGCCACTTATTATTTATTCAAGGAAAACAATAAGAAAACTTTTGATTGATTTTATGAGATTCGAGGGTTCTGGGGTTAATTTATGAAATTGGAAGGTCAGGGAGCACCAATTCCACCCAATCTTATGGTTTTTCTTGCTTAGGTGTTATCAATCAATTCAATTGCAATAAATAAACTAAATACAATAATAATTAATTTTAGTTAATTATTGAGATGTCGGATTGTGTGCTTCGAGATCTCCATCATGAATTGAAGGGACTCAATACACTACTCTAAAATCAATAGAGGATATGAGAAGAGAAGATAAAAATGTTAGGGAATTTACCTTGAAAGATCTTGAGATTCTAATGGATTGCCTTGACAAAAGGCTTGAGATTCAAACTTTCTTGATGTTTTTATAGATGAATTTGAGAGGAGATTTAGGGTTGTTTTCATATCTAGAAATCAGGGATTCTATAGAAAACATGTAGGAGAGGTTTAAGGAATGCGTAGATACTGTGTAGGGGAAATAATCAGGAGGACCCCTCTTATTTATACTCATCCAATACTTGTTGACCAAGGAAAGGAGTATTAATTTGAGAAGGAATCAAGTTGTTTGGAGAGTTCGAATTAGGAAACAAATCAATGAGGAAGGTTATAGGAAGTCAAAAATGTTTTGACCTTTCCCATTGCTACCAAGGTTTCAAATGTTTTGGTTCGGGTCATTCTTAAAAGAGGAGTAAATACTCGGCGATCAGTGGCCCTCTTGTTGGTTTTTGGAGGTGGGATGCTTGAGTACATCCCATTATCAACCCTTTTGTTGCCCTTGGTAGACTCCTTCAATTGGGCTTTGAACTTAGCAACCTCTTCTTCGTGGGCCTTGTCCTCGCGATTCATGTGGGCTTTCCATTCATCCCCTTTGCATTTGACATCTCTGGCAAGGGTCTCAAATTGCTCCTTTTCCCTTTCATCATGTCAAATAGGTCCTTATTAGTAAAAGTGGAACCATCGGGGTAGCCATTGTTGTTATTGTTGTTGTTGCATACCATTAGAGCGGACATGACTTCTTCACGGATTGGACCTAGAGAAGAATGGGCCCATCAGTTTCGAGCAATATCAGTGGAGGAGGATGAGTATTAACAAACACACCTTGGTCACACGACTCACCACATAAGGAAAAGACTCTTTTATACATTATTCCTTATACATCGTCGGAAGGACAAAGTCCTTTTTGAGTTGCTACCTAGAGCTTTAGAATAGTGGAATTGTCACACTAGTATATAGACCATATTGCAGTCCCATATAATCTTCTGATTCAACCATTTTATTTCCAAGCCTAGGTACGTAGAAATTTAATTGAATCAATGTCACAGATCACACACGTACAGACGGAAATTCGTCTATAATAACCATGAGTTTCTTTTTAATGAAGCATTGTGTGTGTTTGGTGCTTTGGTCAAGGAACTTTTGACACACTAGACCAACGTAGTCACGAAGTGTATAACTGTAAATACGCCAATCCAATTCGCAACCTTTCTAGATGCATTTTAATATGACAAAATTGCATTAAGGGGTGTTTTGGTAAATTCTCGGTCTATTCCGAGACTTCCAGAAACATTCCATAAGTTTCTCGCGAAGGAAGTACTTTTTTGTACTTTGCTCAGACCAAAGGACCTAAAGGGAATAAATCTATTTTGGACCTTTTGGGTATTATCCCAGAATGTTCCAGAACCAGATTTGGCGCCAAAAACGGTTGGTGGCACTTCCTGTCACGCGACAACTCGAAGCCTTGGAAAGTGGTTACAGAGTGTCGTGCGACACAAGGTGACCATGATCAGCAGCTATAAATAAGACCCTTCCCCTCTCAGAAATGGATCCCAATTTCCACTCCCTAACGTCACTCTGCAGAAATCACTCCAGAACCTCTCTCTCTCTCCCCCTCCCACACAAAAAACCAACCAATTCCCCTCCAATTCCTTCATCCCTCATACATCTCCTACCCAATTCCCCCCATACTTCCCAAACACCTTGAAGACCTCAATCCAGCTCTCCATCCGTGTCTAAATCTCTACTCCAGCAGCTGAATTGAAGACTTTTCACCTAACTTGGTGTGGAAGTTGAGGACTACAAGGGTAACATCTCCCTTCATCTCTCTCTCTCATCTATTTGTTTCATTGTGTTTCCTTCCCCTCCACTTGATAATCAGGCTCCATCTGCCTCTGATTATCAAGTGGTAACTACAATCTCTCTATTTAAATTGTGTTTACTTGAATCCAATTGCATGTTCATGATGTGATCTACTTGTAATTGCAATTTGGATGTCAAGGGAGTGTGGATCTCCCATATCCACACTCCTTTGGTTGATTTGTCTCTGATTCATGTTATTCTGATTGGCCTTGGTATAATTGATTGATCTGGTTTGGTATCTGTTGAATCTGTTTCTCAGTTGTAAGGTTCCTGCAGATGGTAAGCATGTGTCACGCGACACATTTGGACATGAGGAGTCATGTGTCACGCGACACATCGTGCCCATTTGCAGGGATCATCCTTCAGTTGTAAGTTGTTAGCTAGTTTGTTTGTCATTTAGTTGGGGGTGATTATGCTGTTTTAATGCTCAAATCTAGTTTGTAATTGTGCTTTGTGTTCATTGAGATTGCTGTAATCTGGGTGTTGTAAGTCTCTGCAAGGTGACCATTGGTGTCACGCGACACATTTGGACATGAGGAGTCCTGTGTCACGCGACATAAGTGGTCCTTTGCAGAAGACTTGGTTTCAGTTGTAACCTGTTCTCCTTGCTGTAATGGGATGTGGCCTCCCTGATCAATTGGTCTACAAGTTGTAATAATCTCATTTGTTTAATAAATTCATGTTTATTGCACTTGCCTATTATCATTGTTTGCACATATTTTGACTTATTTGGATGTCTAATTAGAAAGACTCATCAACGGACGAGGCGTGTTGGGTGAACTCTCGGCTCTTCCCAACACGTAACCTGACCCCCGAACCCATTCTCTTTTCAAAAGGTTTTTCAAAGTGTACCTTTAAACATGGCGTGGCGACTCCTAATTTTTTCATTTGAAAACCCGAATTTTATTTTATTTTTTCGGGCGAGCGCACATTCAGTGGCGACTCCGCTGGGGAAACACTTTTGAAAACCTGTTTTTCAAAACTAAGAGGGTCATGCTTTCGTTCACTTAGACATCCAATGTTCATCTTATGTGCATGCTTGATGATCTTGTGCGGTACATGCGTTTTTATGAGATTTTACGACTTGTGTGCCTTTTGTTTGCTTCTTGTGGCTATGTTGTTATGCTTTGTTGGGTTGCTTTGTTCCTTGCCGAGGAGAGGCAGGGGCTGATTCCAGTTTTGCAGGGATTCTGGTTCAGTGACTGTCCTGGTCGTGCGACAACTATGTTCCTTGCTGTCCTGTGTCACGCGACAGGAATGGTCATTGAACATGTTTTAGGTGTTGGTTTGAGGGCAGTCCCTTGAATCAAGATTGATCAGTTGATTACTGTTTTCCCCCCTTTGTTCCCTGTAAGAGAGTGTGTGTTTTTTCTTTTTCTTTTTAAAAATAAAGTAGTAAAAAAAAATTTCTCGTTTTTCGTAAATAAAAGAATATAGACATCCGCACACTACACCACATAGATTTAGAACCCTCGGGTGCGATTGACGGCATCGCGGACGATGATAATATTCGCCTACGCTTGAGCGCCTAATGTCAAACCCATCCCCCTAGCGCGTTATAGGTGGCGCCACACTTAAACCTTACCCACGGTTGGTTTTTGATACAATGTTTTAATCACACCAAAATGAATTGTTTTTTTTTGAAATTTACGATAGGTCCTTATACCTTCCCCAAAACCTTGCACCTTGTGGGCATGTTGCCAATGCAACATGGTTTCACGTAGGGACATGTCACTCCCGTGGCGTGTCTTTAATGAGAGATCATGTCGCATTGTCACCGTGCACCGACGAGAGGTCATGCCGAATTTTTCTTGGAAATTCTTCGAGAATACCCTTATGCTGCCTAAATTTCCCCAGAAATTTGGACCACTCGTCTGTCCCACATCGTGTTAGGTCTTGGTTAGGAATCATTACCTATTATTAATTTCAAATACAAAGCATTTAGTGTAATTTCAACGTTGCGTCCCTAGGCTTCCCCAAGGTGTAGTTTGCGTAAATAAAGGCTTCTCCTTTCCCAAGGGTACTTAGGATCAAAACACCGATTTATACTTGAAGATAAATAAATTGTTTGCGCGAGTCTATCCCTCTTTTCCCTTTCCCTCTCCCGTTTTTCCTCAAAGATCCTATCCCTTCCTTACCTCATAAAACCATATCTACCCTCTGTAGCGGTGACAAGTTGGGTGCATGCTCTGATATTCGGTGGTCATTGGGTTCTGATCTCCAAAGCATTTCCCGTGAAACTTTCATATGTTCTGCTATTCGAGATGTCTGGTGCAAGAGATATGCCATCCGCTCAATCTGGAATTCCTCTCACTTCGGGCCAGCTGGACATGAATGATCTGTCAGTAGCAGAGTTGTGAGCTGCTCTTGAGGCTGCCATGGTTCGTGAATGCAAGGCTCAATTGCTTGCCCAAGTCGCCAAAGCCCGAGAGGAAGAGACGCACGCTAGGTTTGTAGAAGCGATGCGCATCCGAGGGGTCACAATAATTCGCCACGAAGATGGGTCGTACGAAGAAATCATCGGTGCTAGCAGTGTTGATCATGGGAATGGAAATGTAATGAAAAGGGTGAATGAGGATGAACAAGACAAGATTCTCCCCCTGACACCTCAAGTGGTCCAAACTCAGATTAAGGATGAACAACTGATCCCTGAGGCTTTTAGTTTTCCTAATCAACTTGATTTGAAGAGTCAGTATCAGCAAGATTCCCGGGGGTCATGTTATCAGGTGAACAGTTATTCCTACCAGAAAGGACCGCTGTCATTCCACTCTGACCAATCTCCCCTTCAAGGAAGTGTCTCCCAACTAACAATGAGTTCATATGGCTTTAACTTATCATCCCCGCATGATCAGCGTTCAGGACCGGCCTCATATGTAACTGTGAATCAGATGTCTTTCATTCCAGCTGTGAACCCTATCCAGCAAGGGACGACAATACCTGAGTCCCCTCCAAAGACAGTTCAGATGGAAAGGAAGAAAGCGTACTGGGGAAAGGTAGGAATGCCTATGAATCAATTCCTCACGGTTTTGGTGAGCGGAGGATTGGTTCAGCCACTAGTCAATTATAGCCCTCCTCATCACAATAGAAACCTGGATCCAAGCAAATATTGTGACTATCACCAATATTCGGGACACACCACTTGTGGATGCAGACAGTTGAGGGTGATCATCCAGGAACTCATTGATGAAGGGAAGATCGAAATGGGCTCCCATGAAGAAAGCAACATCCGGAATCACAGTCAGTTTCCACCTCGCAAACATCGGGAGTTCGATGACCTTGGGATAACAACTGAGGAAGCTTTTTACGGATTGATGCGAAGGGGAATGATAAAGCCGCTTGATAACTACCATCCCCTCAAACACAATCCGAGTTTGGATCGCATCAAGTATTGTTACTATCATCAGTACCCTGGTCACGTCACCAACTATTGTGTTCCTCTGAAGTTGTTGATTCAAAGGTTGGTTGATGAAGGTAAGATTGAGAAAGCTCCTCCCAAGATGGTCACCGATCCTCCACCATTCCAAGGGTATCCCATGTGAAGAAGTCAGTCAGTCATTCATTGTAGGGTCTAGATTGTTTTTTTATTTATTCTATTTATTTTGATAGTGAAGGTATCTTTTATGATTTGAGTCTGCTATGTTATGAGTCTTTTATTTCAATAATAAAATATTTGTTTCTATTCTTTCTAGACTCGAGACATTACTTGCATACCCACATTACATTTAATTGGAATGGTCTTATTCCAGATGATCACTTGTGCTGCTCAATCATTAATGCTTTGAAATGACTAATATTTGAATTGATCTGAGTGAGAAAATCGACTAATATCTTTCTCAAACTGGGGCTTATCAACTCCCCACCTCGTTCCTCGTATGCTCACAATTTGCATGGATCTTCCTCAAGAGTAAACTTAAGCAAGCAAATGAAGACTCAACCTTGTTCGGATCATCCGGTAGGGACTGCGGTTGAAACCTTTCACCCATAGGAAATCCATGACCTCACCCTCACTAAATAATACCCCTTTCACTTCAAGATCGGCACGTTTTGAAACCCGTTTATCCATTGCCAAAAGAAGAGGGACTATCCTTGAGGCTCCCGTGATTCAAAAGAAGATCGACATGTTCCAAGCTCAAGAACGACGGAAAGCAATGATCGATCATCCTGGGGACTAGCTGAAATTCTCCTCTCAAAAACAAAATTGAAAAAAAAAAGAGAGAGAGACAAAAATACAAAAAAAAATAATAAAATAAAAAAGGAGAAAAAAAAAGAGCATAGTCCCCAGTGATCCTCTCGAAAGCAAAAGTCAAAGGATCTGGTCGTTACTCAAGAGGAGTCTCAGAGTGAATAAAGAGACAGCACGGATGTCCCCTCACCATTACCTCTAACCGATCCCAAGCCGTCCTCTCGATTTTAGAGGACATTCCCATTACCATTACCATTGCCCTTGGCAAAGCCAAGACTGACCTCTCATTCTTAGAGGCAAATCAATTCCCTCACCTTAGAAATCCCAAACACATCCCTGCAAGCCAACCTCTCATCTTTAGAGGTTCAGTCAGCAAAAGGCCTAGCCGACCTCTCGTCTTAAGAGGTCATGATATCCCGAATCACCCGAAGACCGATTGAAACCCTGAAGCCCAGTCGCAGTTCCTACCGAATAGCAGTTTCATTCCAATATCGCCAAGATTTGAAACAGATTATTGCTTAAAGCGGAGCCAAAACCATCCCAACTCAAAGGACCGTCAATCGAAGATTATGCAAATTCTGTCCGTTCATTCGACGCTTCATGTGAGCATATTTCATTTCTCCTCCGCAAACACTTGCCGTGGACGTCCCCCTGGGGCTTCATATCCGTGTCTCCCATCGACACTCCAAGAGGACATGTTCTTTCAATTCTCAAAATCCTTAAAGGTCCTCAGATCCTCGAATTTCAACGTTCATTCTCTTCATTCGGGATAAACCCGAACTACGGTGACCTGAGCTCCTCCCAAGGAGGGGAACGTAGGCAACCATAACTGGTTCGGTCGAAATCACAAACAGACCTCAGAAAAATCCGGTCTCCTCAAGGACCATTCCCATACACTTTCCACCTTCCGAGCTTGATTCTCGATATCAGTTGGTTTTCTCCTTGTGATTAATTGAAATATTTGTTCATATCGGCTTTGGTGGTTGACTAACCCGAACATTAATAAATGGTTTTAAGCAGCCTTGTGATCATCGTGAATAAGACAGGTTTTCAAGTGTCTCGGCAAGTCTTCTTCTCTACATTTTAGGGATATAGAGCTAAACACTGTATTTCTGTCAAGCAGGGGCTTCCATACACTGTCCACACCTTATGTTACTTATACTATCCCAAATGAGTCAAACCTAAAGCGAGAATGTCATACACAAGTTCGGGAACCATTCACACCTTTCGAAAAATGTGCCCCTGCACATAAGCCTTCCTAAGTCTTGTCCGTCGACTGATTGACCGAAGCTTGAAGAACGATCCCCATATCGGTTACATAATGTGTTGACTGCAAAGAAGCTACGTGTCAGACTGGGGCTTGGCCAGAGGAAAATAATGATATGTGCATTTGTGCAGTTCCTGGGGCTGATTCTATAATCTCGATCCTTGAGAATGGATTTGTTACTTAAAGCATACTTCATGATTGGGGGCTACTGAGTTTCATACCCTAGGCAAAAGGGAGAGGTCTTGAGGTAATATGGAAGCCTAGTTTGGTAGACCTGTCAGCATGACTTGTTGTGTCACGCGACATGATGTGTTCATGTTGTCTTGAGTCGTGCGACACCATGAGTCCAACACCAGACATCAGCAAGCTGCAATCTGATCTGTACCAGGGCATACCCCAACTTGTCCCAAGATGCAAACAACAAAGTCATCCTACAAATAAACCTGGGAGAGGGTTTCATTCAACTAGTATACACATTCATCATTCATATACAATCTAAACCATTCACATCAATGCCATAACCATTCCAAAAAAAAACCATTCATTCCCATTCTTCCAAAAATGGACTCGTGCAAACAACATAAAAGCTAATAATAATGTACTAAGTCTAGAAAGTGCAAAGCAAATAGTTTTTTTTTTTAAAAAAGAGAGAAGAGTGTTTGTTTGTTCCTTCCAAGGGGTACAATAATCAAAAGAGCTGTAATTTGGTCCAAGAGGCTACTCTGAGCCCTCACCTTCAGAAACATAATCACCACCATCATCATCAGAATCATCATCATCATCATCAGCACCTTCGCTGCCCTCTCCATCTGCATCCTCCTCCTCAGCCTGGGCAGGATCCGGATCAACAACAGGGTCTCTGTAAATAATGGGATCATCACGGAAAAGCTCGTGGACAACAGGGATAGCCATGGTCTCAATCTCTTAAGGATCTCCAGAAACATCACTCTCTGAACTAGGAGTACTAGGGGGACGACGAGAGGCAGTCTTGGTCCTGGGCCTATGAGTATCACCCCAAGATAAGGTCCCCACAACATCCCAATCCCTCAGAAGATCCAGCAACGAAACCAAAGCAGAAGACATGCCATTAATGAAAAGCATGTCAGAGAAGCCAACCCATACAAAAGATCTAGCCAGCCTCTTGGCCCTCAGCCGACCCTCCTCAGTGTCAGCCAAGTCAGCCGGATAACCCTTGCTCTACACAACGATATGGATATGAAGTTTCCCCAACTCGTATCCGTTCCCCTTCTTATCCTTGGGAACAAAACCGATCAAATCCATAAAATATGCCTCAGTGGGAGGCTGGGGGTCATCCTAAAGGGCAGGCTCCTCCAGGTATAATGGCTCGGCAGTAAAAGGAAGGCCTGTGATAGCTACAAAGTCGTACGATGTGATCGTCGCCTCTCCCCAAGAAAAGTGAAATGAGTGAGTAGTCTCCCACCAGAACTCTCGGAATGCCTTTACTAGCCCAACGCTCTACTGTGTGTCTCCGATGGCCTTAGCAATCTCAAAGAACTGTCCAAGCCCAGCAGCATAAACCAAGCCCTTCGGCGACTGCACAAGCTCCTAGCTGCCAGGTAAGAGGTCCCATAGCCTGCCAATGACCTCCGACAAACCCCGGGTATGCAACTCCTGCAGGTAAACACAGCGCAGGTATGAACATCTCATTATGTCAATCAATACCCAGTTTACATGAAAGCAATATTTTTTTACTCTGAATGCATTTAACCCTAATTTTATCCCTATTTCCCAAGAAAAATTAGGGTTAAATCATATAACATGCATCCCTAATTGTTCCCAATTCAGATTCATGTAGTCAATCATCAATTCCGCAGACAGAGTTCGATTATTTTGACATAAAACCCAATTTTCAAAGCAATTTCAAACAAGGGTTTCAAAAAATACCGTGTCTTTCTTCCCGGGCGCGGAAGTGTGCTCCTTGAGCTGTGGATAGAACTCCCCCCTCACAGCCGAAGGGATGAAGGGTCGCTGATTATGTAAAAACCCCTTTCTGCGAGCGGCCATCTCAGCTTGTTGCGGCCCTTTTCTCGTAGGACGTGCTCGTGGAGGCATTGTGACAAGCAATATTGAATCAAACTTTGGACACCTTTTGATTTCCAAATCGATCCATGCGTGATTCTAGTGTTTTCTCCCCAAAGCTGTTCGTCTCCCTCCCTAGGTGTTAACGTTCAAATGAGGACTGTTCATTGTTATAAAAGACTGTTCCTTAGCTTTAAACAGTCGTGCGACATCTCGTGTCCTTAGCCCAAATTTTTCAAAACCCCCCTGTGATTTAATAATTAACACTTTAATCCCTTTAGTGCTTGGAGTGTCGTTTTCCCCCGCAGGTACAACAATCAACTGAGCAAATCTCAAAGATTGCCCCTCAAAGAAAAACCGAGGCAAAGAATCCCAAGTCTATCAGTCTCCCCAGTAACGTGCATCAAGATCGTCGGCCCCACACCAAAGCATCAGCAAAATCTGTTCCCTAGCAAATAGAGCCCGCGTCACATCAAGCAAGGTTCATGATTCCTAAGTCAACCAACAGTCAACAAAGACCGCCCCGCACCTGGCAATCGGCAACAACAATAGCATCAGTCCCTCCGGCAGCTGCAACCTTCCACAATCGTCAGCAACAGTAGCATCAGTCCCTCCGGCAGCTACAGGTGAACACAACACAAGTATGAAAGCATATCTCAGTCGAGTACTTTCCTAAAAGCATTAGTTAAGTCTCGGGTGACTCCCCCTCCAGTCAAAGTCTCGGGTGACTCCCCCTCCAGTCAAAGTCTCGGGTGACTCCCCCTCCAGTCAAAATCTCTGGTGACTCCCCCTCCAGTCAAAATCTTGGGTGACTCCCCCTCCAGTCATGTCTCGGGTGACTCCCCCTCCAGTCAAAGTTTTGGGTGACTCCCCCTCCAGTCAAGTCTCGGGTGACTCCCCCTCCAGTCAAAATCTCGGGTGACTCCCCCTCCAGTCAAAATCTCGGGTGACTCCCCCTCCAGTCAAGTCTCGGGTGACTCCCCCTCCAGTCGAATCTCGGGTGACTCCCCCTCCAGTCAAGTCTCGGGTGACTCCCCCTCCAGTCGAATCTCGGGTGACTCCCCTCCAGATCAAGTCTCGGGTGACTCTCCCTCCACCAAATCTCGGGTGACTCCCCTCTAGTCAAGTCTCGGGTGACTTCCCCTCCAGTCAAGTCTCGGGTGACTCCCACGGTCAAAATCTCGGGTGACTCCCCCTCCAGTCAAATCTCGGGTGACTCCCCCTCCAGTCAAGTCTCGGGTGACTCCCCCTCCAGTCGAATCTCGGGTGACTCCCCCTCCAGTCAAGTCTCGGGTGACTCCCCCTCCAGTCAAATCTCGGGTGACTCCCCCTCTAGTCAAGTCTCGGGTGACTTCCCCTCCAGTCAAGTCTCGGGTGACTCCCCTCCCGTCAAAGTCTCGGGTGACTCCCCTCCAGTCTCGGGTGACTTCCCCTCCAGTCAAGTCTCGGGTGACTCCCCCTCCAGTCAAAGTCTCGGGTGACTCCCCCTCCAGTCAAGTCTCGGGTGACTCCCCCTCCAGTCAAGTCTCGGGTGACTCCCCCTCCAGTCGAATCTTGGGTGACTCTCCTAACAGTCTTCCACCGGGTCAGACACCTCCTAATGGTCTCTTCGGGTCAGACACCTCCTAATGGTCTCTTTGGGTCAGGCGCCTCCTAATAGTCTCTTTGGGTCAGACACCTCCGAATAGTCTGAACTACGACCGGCTTGATTCCCTCCCAGGGATACGTAGGAATCCTTTCTCCAAAGGTCCAGCCATCCGATCTCCCAGATCATTTGTCCAGCCCTCCGCCTTATCCCCCAGCTGCTCATTGGGATTGGGTCTTATTTTATCGACAACCTCATTTCTTCCATAAGTGACGTTGCCGAGGGGCTCTGTAAGTACGCCAATCCAATTCGCAACCTTTCTAGATGCATTTTAATATGATAAAATTGCATTAAGGGGCATTTTGGTAAATTCCCGGTCTATTCCGAGACTTCCGAAAACATTCCATAAGTTTCTCGCGAAGGAAGTACTTTTTTGTACTTTACTCAGACCAAAGGACCTAAAGGGAATAAATCTATTTTGGACCTTTTGGGTATTATCCCAGAATGTTCCAGAACCAGATTTGGCGCCAAAAATGGTTGGTGGCACTTCCTGTCACGCGACAACTCGAAGCCTTGGAAAGTGGTTACAGAGTGCCGTGCGACACAAGGTGACCATGATCAACACCTATAAATAAGACCCTCCCCCTCTCAGAAATGGATCCCCACTCCCTAACGTCACTCTGCAAAAATCACTCCAGAACCTCTCTCTCTCCCCCTCCCACACAAAAAACCAACCAATTCCCCTCCAATTCCTTCATGCCTCATACATCTCCTACCCAATTCCCCCCATACTTCCCAAACACCTTGAAGACCTCAATCCAGCTCTCCATCCGTGTCTAAATCTCTACTCCAGCAGCTGAATTGAAGACTTTGCACCTAACTTGGTGTGGAAGTTGAGGACTACAAGGGTAACATCTCCCTTCATCTCTCTCTCTCTCTATCATCTATTTGTTTCATTGTGTTTCCTTCCCCTCCACTTGATAATCAGGCTCCATCTGCCTCTGATTATCAAGTGGCAACTGCAATCTCTCTGTTTAAATTGTGTTTACTTGAATCCAATTGCATGTTCATGATGTGATCTACTTGTAATTGCAATTTGGATGTCAAGGGAGTGTGGATCTCCCATATCCACACTCCTTTGGTTGATTTGTCTCTGATTCATGTTGTTCTGATTGGCCTTGGTATAATTGATTGATCTGGTTTGGTATCTGTTGAATCTGTTTCTCAGTTGTAAGGTTCCTGCAGATGGTAAGCATGTGTCACGCGACACATTTGGACATGAGGAGTCCTGTGTCACGCGACACATCGTGCCCATCTGCAGGGATCATCCTTCAGTTGTAAGTTGTTAGCTAGTTTGTTTGTCATTTAGTTGGGGTGATTATGTTGTTTTAATGCTCAAATCTAGTTTGTAATTGTGCTTTGTGTTCATTGAGATTGCTGTAATATGGGTGTTGTAAGTCTCTGCAAGATGACCATTGGTGTCACGCGACACATTTGGACATGAGGAGTCCTGTGTCACGCGACATAAGTGGTCCTTTGTAGAAGACTTGGTTTCAGTTGTAACCTGTTCTCCTTGCTGTAATGGGATGTGGCCTCCCTGATCAATTGGTCTACAAGTTGTAATAATCTCATTTGTTTAATAAAATTCATGTTTATTGCACTTGCCTATTATCATTGTTTGCACATATTTTGACTTATTTGGATGTCTAATTAGAAAGACTCATCTACGGACGAGACGTGTTGGGTGAACTCTCGGCTCTTCCCAACACGTAACCTGACCCCCGAACCCATTCTCTTTTCAAAAGGTTTTTCAAAGTGTACCTTTAAACATGGCGTGGTGACTCCTAATTTTTTCATTTGAAACCCCGAATTTTATTTTATTTTTTCGGGCGAGCACACATTCAATAACCAAATCTAAGAATGTGTGGTTTGTGCAATGGCTGAAGAGGTTAACAGGCTACTCGCTGGTGTGATCTTTGGAGAACGCAGCAGGCTGAGGGTCACCACTTCACGAGAGACCAAGGTCGTTAGAGCTTGGAATCCCCCTAGGTAGGCCTCGATGAGTTTGGGGTTATACTTGTGCGACTCCATAGCAGTTCATATAGGAAACATGCACATGGTGTAATGGTACATCTATATGTCAAATTATTTTTACATAATGAAAGAAACATGTACAGGACTTTTAGGCCTAAATTTGATTCTTGTCTGTCCATGTTCTGGTTAGCCCCAGATTGGCCTCTGGAAGGTGAAACTCGCCCGAATTATGCACGGGCAATGAAACTCGCCCCAGTAGGGCCTTAAGCCCCACATTTGCCCGAATTAAGACATTTTTGCAGAAACATATGGGATTAGTAAATATCCCCATTACCATTATAAACAATTACCCCTGCAAAATTGGTTAGCAGAAACAAGCATGTCAGAGAACAAAAAACCAAGCTCGCACGAATTTGGCCAGAGAGATCAAACTCGCGCGAGTTAGGCTCAATAACCCAAACTTGCCAAATTTGACATCTCTAGAAACAGAAAATGCAGAAAAAATAAGAACACTTAAAACTATGCAAGTTTAACCCTCTTAATTAAGTCCCCAACAGATTCACCACAATAAATACCCCAGAAAAACGTGACAAGTGTTTCCAAAGGAAGTCTAATCCATTTTAGTTATTTGAAGCCACCACATATGTTTTTAAAGGAACATAATAAAAACCAAATGTCTAATTAGTTTTAATTAAAATGAAACCAAAGATTCTATAGGGATTTGGGGGTTAAGTTACGAAAGGGGAAGGTGTTATGTATCCGCCCCCGCCTGGCCTTATGGCCGGTCTTGCTACTTTAAGTGTTCTATGTCTAAAGTCCTCTAACTTATGCTTGTTCAAATTATTATAAAAAAGAAGGGGTTTTAAGGGGTAGTTGGAATGTTAGGGAGATAATCGTGACTAACTTTAATGAGTAAAGTAGACATAGTCAATCTCCCTTTTAATGGGGATCTCATACATGGTGGGAGAAAAGCAAGTAAAACAAAATAAAAATTAGAAAAGAGTACCTTGTGAAATTAGCTTTTCGGGAATACCTTATATTCAAGGCTTGTATTCTACAAAGCTTGTTTGAAAAGAGGTTTTGTAGATACCCTGGATAAACGGTTAGATGTATCCTAAAAAGTCTAATTGATTTTAAGAGTCGCCACCTATGTTTTAAAGGGAAATATAAGAAAACCTAATTCTAACTAGTTTTAAACATGCCAAACCAGTGATTCTAGATGAGGGGTCTGGGGGTTAGATTACGGAACGAGAAGGTGTTAGGTACCCGCCCCACATCTCTATGGTTTATCGTACTACTTTAAGTGTTCAAGGTCTAAATGTCCTCTAAATTATGCTTGTTCAAAATTTATTATCAAATAAGGGGGGTTTTATGGGGTAGTTGGAATGTTAAGGATATAATTGTGACTAACTTGAATGATTAAAGTAGTCTTTGAGTATTTCCTTTTTAATGGGGATTGCATACGTATGGGGATAAAAGGAAATAAATAAATAAATAAATAAATAAGAGACGGACGAAATACCTTAAAATTCTTTATGGGAATGCCTTACAAGTTAAGGCTTGTCTTCTCTGAAAAGCTTGCTTGAATAAAAAACTTTGTTTATGTGTGTGTGTGTTTTTTAGAGCTTTAGAGAGAGAGAGTAAGAAAGAGAATTTTAGTGTCTTTTTTAGGCCAAAGATTGTTACTTCTTTCAAGGAGGAGAGGGCCTCCTTTTATAGGCTTAAGGGGTGAAAAGATGGAGGGAAAACTTGTTGATATCGCTAGACTTTCCAAGGGATCAGCTGGGAGTTAATGGTGAGGAGTTACAAATAAAAAAAAAGAGAGATTTTTGAAGGAAAATTAGTTATTGATGGCAAAACTCGTGCAAGTCACGTTAGTGCGTCAAACTCATACGAGTTCCACACTGGTGGCATGATTCGCCCGATTTTCAAAAGGGATAAATGACAGAAAGACACTAAAAGTTAACTATGTTATTTAGTTTAGTCTCAAAACTAATAGAATCAGTCAAGTACTTGACGAAATTAGACGGAAATTAATGAAAGACAATAATTAAGAATAAAGAGCAACACTATGTATGCAATCGGGTGTGAGTGGTCCAATGTGGGGTATCTGCAGAGTCCCTCGGCGACGTAGATTGCAAAGCAAAATGCTTCAGCGATAGAACATACATCCACCTTGGACATCAAGTCAGAAGGACTCGAAGAAGAGGAAAGTAAAAAGATAGAAAAGATAAAGAGGATAGAGAATAACCCTTGGGTAGACGACGAAAGGAGTAGAGAGAATGCCTCTTGTATAGGCGATTTTGCTTGATTGACGATGGATGCCCGGAGGACTCAATCCTTTTTGTTGTGGTGGTGCGGTTATTTTGTTGAATAAAAGTGCAATGCGGTTTTTTTCTAAGGAATGTCCATCATAAAGAGTATGTGGAGGACCGAGGTACGTCACGAGAGAGTGCGGTTGCATTTTTTCTACGGAATAATGTCCGTCATTGTGGGTTGTGGGGCACAAAGGCATGCCACAAAAAATGCGGTTGCATTTTTACTATAGATTATTGTCCTTCATAGCGGTTTTTTGGGCACCAAGACATGCCACGAGAAGTGAGGTTGCATTTTTGCTACGGAATAATGTCTGTCATAATGGGTTGTGGGGCACTAAGGCATGCCACGATCTATGCGGTTGCATTTTCGCTATGGAATAATTTATGTCATAGCGGGTTGTGATACACAAAGGCATGCGATGATGGAGTTGCATTTTTGATACGAAATAATGTTTGTCATAGCGGGTTGTGGGGCACTGAGGCATGCCAAAAGAAATTTGATTGCATTTTTGCTATAGAATAATGTCTGTTATAGCGAGTTATGGAGCACCTAGGCATGCCACTAGAAATGGGGTTGCATTTTCGTTATAGAATAATGTCCGTCATAGTGGGTTATGGGGCACCAAGTCATACCACGAGAAATGCGGGTTTGTTTTCGCTAAGGAATAATGTCCGTCAGAGCGGGTTGTGGGGTACTGAGGCATGCCACAAGAAATGTGATCGCGTTATCGCTACAGAATAATGTCCGTCATAGAAAAGGAGTGCGGATAACCGTTGTAGATGCTCATAGGACTCATACTGTTGTTGTAGGAGAAGGGGTGTCGTAGATGCTCTAGGACTCACATTGTTGTTGATGTAGGAGAGTAGAGTGTCGCATGCTATTGTTGTAGTAGGGAAGGGTGTTGAAGATGCTCTAGGATTCACTTTGTTGTTATTGTAGGAGAGAAGAGTGTCGCAGATGTTCTAGGACTCATACTGATGTTGATGTAGGAGAGAAGAGTGTCGCAAATGCTCTATGACTCATACTACTATTGTTGTAGTAGAGAAGAGTGTCGCAGATGCCCGAGGACTCACCCTGCTATTGTTGTAGGAGAGACGAGTGTCGCAGATGCTCTAAACTCACATTGTTGTTGTCGTAGTAGAGAAGAGTGTCACAGATTCTCGAGGACTCATACTATTGTTGTTGTTGTTGTAGGATAGAAGAGTTGCAGATGCCTGGAGGACTTACACTGCCATTATCGTGTCAGGAGGGATGGTTTGCAGCTGTCGGGAGGACTTACACTGTCATTGCGGTATTTAAGGAAGATTTGTAGCTGCCCGGAGGACTCATACTGTCATTTTTGTAAAAGGGGATATTAGAGATGCTTGAGGACTCATACTACTATTGTAGGGAAGAGAGCATACAGATTTACTACTGCAGATGCTCGGAGGACTCACACTGCTGTTGCCGTATGTGGAGAAAGTTGTAGCTGCCTGGAGGACTCACATTATCATTGTTGCGAGAGAGAGTGTTGCAGTTGCCCGGAGGACTTACATTGCCGATAACATTGCCTTTATTGAAGAGAGTACGGATTTACCTCTGGAGATGACCGAGGGGTTGTCGCATCATTGCAAATAAAAGGAGGGATAGATAGATAGATAGATAGATAGATAGATAGATAGATAGATAGATAGATAGATAGATAGATAGATAGATAGATAGATAGATAGATAGATAGATAGATAGATAGATAGATAGATAGATAGATAGATAGATAGACAGATGTTGGAAAAGTTGTCTATACAACAATAAATAAGGTTTTCTTGAATTTAACGAAATGACAAATAATATAATGAACCATAACATAATTAACGGGGCAGGAAATAAAGATAAACTAGAATGCAAAAATTAAAGCAAACCGAGTAATTAAAGAAGTCGAGTCTTGTGTTGGACACAATCTCCGCAAGAAGATATTGCCTCGCACTGGTGCTAACGGTCTGCGACAATCTTCTCTCAAGATAAAATGACTTTATAGTCATTAATAGGAGCACTCCAAATTAATGACTTCGGCGAACAAAATTCGTGTTTGACACTTCCAGACTTTGAAGAAGACTTATGCAACGAGATGCTTTATCTTCTAACAGATGATGTTAAGAATTCCGTTGAATTCTGTGACTGAATTCCAAATTCAGTTAAATATCTAACCGAGTTCATTAACTCAGTTAAATATGTGAATATGTGCTTCTTGTGTGAAGAGAGAAGTGATTGTGAATGAATGAGTGAATTTGACAATCTGGTGGGGGGTTTATATAGTATATGAAGAGTTGAGGTGTCTATTGGTAATAGCCACAAATGGTGTCTGGTGGAATCTCGGCCATTGGATCAGACTAGGATGAAGGGATGAGATCTGATGGATCTGACCCACCTTTTCAAGCAGGCGCGGGTCATACCCTTACCCGGTAGCCCATCCGACCCGCCCATTCCTAAGAGGCGTGTGACCCATGGACCAAGTTCATTGAATCTTGTTCCCACCGTCAACAGGGCTTCGGCCCAAGACCCCTTAGCAGCCGCCTCTAGCCCAATTACCATGGACCGAACCATACGAGCCAAGCCAACCACGAGCCCACTCGCCCTAAGCCTGAACCGAACCTAACTTCGTCAAAAGTTTAAGGCTCCACAGCTCCCAGCGACCGATGCGAAGTGCAAAGTGCGCCCTAAACCGCCCATTCCGCCCTTCGCGCGCTTCGCGGATTGTGGGTCCATTTTGAGCTAGAACAAAACTAGCTTAATAGCCCACTTGGATGCATGGTTAGCCCAATGGCCCAACTAGGTTGGCCCAAGGAGATTAACTTGATGTCTCCTTCCTTGGATGGATCCACTTATAAACTATCATTGCTTTACATCTTAAAGCAATGTGGGATAACTATTCCATATCCCATAAACTCTTCATAAACCCATTTTATTTTGCATACTTTGAGCATTAATTTCTCATTCACCACTAATTGGTTTTGAGAAAGTAAATATATCAAATTAATCTACTCCAAATGTAGATTATTAATATGCAATCAATTTCCATTTTTCTAAAATGGAACCCAATGGAATTCTTGGTCAAAAGTCGGTCAAACCTCACTTTTACAAACCAAAATTCCAACAATCCCCCACATGAATGACAAATTAATGCATGCATGAATGCAGACTCGTCTGGAATTTTCGACGAACTATTATTGCATCGAGATAGGTAGCTTATGGCCTTGAACCTTCCCTAGTGAAATACTATCGGATATACTAGCCATTTGGTAGCGAGACGCTTTGAACCAGTGACTGTATAGTGTATACCAAGACAATAGTACTCACACAATAACAGCTCTAACACGTTTTGTTCTCACGTTTTGTCCATTTCGGCCCTGGACCGTTCTTGATTCATAAGTGTTTCAATTTAGAAGCGGCCTTATTACTTCTCACTTATATAGGTGATCTCCCATAAAGAGTATCCTGCTATACTCCACCACTTAGGTATAGGAATCATTAAAAGCTTTAAGTTTACCCTCACCACACGTCATCAGGTGTTTTAGCACTTAGACGGCTTCTGAGAATGAGTTATAATAAGTTCTAAGCGCACATACTAGAATTTCCATAATTTAGTTGTCTCATTGAACCAAGGGCATGGGATCTCCAATTCTCAAGGTTGAGTGTCCACTATGGATTTCTTTGTTTGTGTGGGTTTTTAACTTCATTCCCCTTACCAGATAATTTGATCTCCTATTCATACCCTTTGGTATACGGATCCGTTTTTAACTTCACATGGCCAGTTGTGACAGTCTCATTTGAGATCAATTGTCTTGTGGTAATATGTCAATGACCATTGTGTCTTTGACTTACCACGATGTTCTACACCTTTTCCTATTTCTCATTGTCGTCACAATGCCTTAGGTCATGTAGACACAAACTTATTCCACAAAGGAATATCTTCCAAGACCATTTAGTTTTTATCTCTATCTAATGCTATCGACTCAGATTTCTTATTGAATCGAGTTGTTCATGTTGTCTTGGAAGTTTGACACCGCTGCTCCATTTATTGTGAACACATTTTCACCTTGGAGTTTATTTGTGTCTGATATCCAATTAGTATATCCTTTTTCATACTATTGAATATCTCATTTATTGTAATCTGTAATCACAAGAATATCTTTAAGTACACCAAGTACTTTGACTATACTTAGTGATTTATTACACTTTTTAACTAGACTTTTTAGTCTCTCTAAAATGGTCAATCCTTTCGAGTGACCAAATTCTTCTATCGGTCAGTTTCTTCGAGTAGTTATCATCTCTGTACCGGTCCGACTTCCCAAGTATTCAGTATCTCTAAGTGGTTTGACCTCCTTAGAGTCTGCCTCTCAGGAATCTACCTTACAGAGATTACCTCTCAAGATTCTACCTTATAGATTCCATCTCTCAAGAATCTATCTGTTATTTCTCAAGAATTTAACTTATTCGAGAGTCTACCTTTGAGAATTTATCTAATTCTTATGACTCTACCATTAAAGAGTCTATCATTTTAAGAATCTTTCTCTTCAGATTCTATATCTCGAGAGTCTCGCTTTCGAGATCAATAATCTGCCTTTTCAGATTAACAATCCGTCTCAATAGAGTTTATTTCTCAAGATTTTTTTTTCCCTTTAGAAATCTATCTTTTTGAAATTTTAACTCTCTTGACTACACTTCTTGAAAGTCTGCCTTAGGACTTTATCTTTCAAGAGTTTTCCGTTTATAGATTCATCTTTTAAATACTTCCTTTTAAGGACATATTTGCAACTCAATGGTTCGCATTATGGAAGAAGATCAACCAACTTCCAAATGTATGATGAATTATTCATTTAAATGTTAACAACAGTTTTCGTTTTAATTTTTCTACCATAGAAAATTAGGACCAAAAGACTAGCTTCTTTTGTCCACAAACTATGTCTTAGTTCATCTTACTATTAAGATAAATCTTTTACAGTTTTATAAGTTCTCTTTAAACTTATCTTATTTCCTTTTTTTACTTCAAGGAAATATGATTTCAAGGAATACCAAATTCCTTGTTTTTGGCTTAAGTACATTTACTTAGCTCGTACCCCCACACTTGAGGTGTATCCCCGCAATTGAGGTGTACCCCCACACTTAAGGTATTTAATAAAAAACGTCTTACGATTATGCCATAATCTGTAATTAGTTTTATCAAATCCTTTCTTGGGTATCTCATTAAAAATGACAGTACAGCTTCCCTCACAAATTTGGTTAGGCCAGAGCTTATTGCATTTATCATCTCCTTAAGAGTATGATTCTTGCATTTTGCTCCTGCATTAGACTGAGTTGAATATGTTGCGATCGTTTGATGAATACTGCCAAAAACCTCACAAATATCCTCAAACGGTGCCGCATATTCCCTCATTCTAGCTTTTCGAATCTTCTTTATATTAAGTTGATTTGTCAACTTCATTCTTATAAGTTTGGAAAGCCTCCAAGGCTTCATCCTTCCTTATCAAGAGAATGTCTTGTACAACCTATTTATAAAGTAATTAAATATTTTTTCCCACCTCGAGTTTGCACTAACTTTAGATCACAATTATTTGTGTGAGCTAACTCAAGAGGTGTCGTGTTTCTTATTACTGAAGAAAATGATGACTTAGTCATTTTATCTTCCACGCAAATTTCACACTTGTCATTTGAATCAAATTTATTCATGAGAATTAATTCTTGATTCACTGACATCTTAATTGTGTTGAAATTCACATAACCTAATTTATCATGCCATAAATTAGAACCTTTCAAAAGGTAAACATAAAAAACACCGATGCTCTTTGCCTCTAGGCAAGGTACCCTTTACCAAGAAACAAATTTTTTTCTTGGTCAATATAGTTTTTATCTGACTCAAAATATTTGTCTAAATCCAGCCTTGCTCAACATTGCGAATGTCTGAGACATGCAGCATATTCACGAGAGTCGATTCTGTCCGAAGTCATCTTCGGCACAACCTTTCCAAATCCCACGACGTTTGGAAGTTTCAGAGTTTCACATATACACCTTCCTTCCATTGATAGAAGTGTATGATGAGAAGCTCTCTTTATCACACATATATGGTGAGTAGCTCTAGCGTCTATCCACCATTCTCTTGGGTTGACTTCCAACTTTGCTAAGTTGGTTTCAAACACCATTACTGCTTTTATTTGTGTTGTGGTCTTGAAAAGACACAACTTAATTGAACTGGTGCCTTAGCAGTGCACGGCCGAGTCAACAATTTTGCATGGCCGCTCCATGCTTTGCACGGCCGGGTCACCAAACTTGGCACGGCCGCTCCATACTTGCACGGGCGTGCTCTATGTCTGTGCACGGCCGATCCGGGTGTGCCTCTCTGAATAGTCACACTCTTAGTAAGTATCCATTCAAAGAGTCACAACGCAAAATGTTTAAACTGTTTCACTTCCTCCAGCCTAATACCCGCTTCGGTATTCAATGATTCAGTTGTCTATTTCCTTTCATGGAATATGACAAACTTTTGCTACTTGATTGGTCTTACCACATCTTGTAACAAATTTTGGAGATGGTTCCTTGAACCTTATAGTCCGTTCCAAAGTGTTCTGCAACTCTTTGGTTGTCCCCATGAGACAGTGCTCCTTGAACGGGCATCATTTGGTCTCCTCGGTATGTACGTCCTACATATGAGATTTTTCATGATTCCATTCTTCTGCGGCTATCTGTCTTTGCGGATCTTGGATCATCATCATTCTCCTTTTCGGTTATCTTTGGAAAATCTGGATCATCATCCTCTTTCTCTTCGATTTATTTGACTTGGCGAATTTGGATCATCATCCTCTTCCTCTTATTTGCCTTGGCGGATCTGGGTTATCTGCCTTGCATGAACTTCTTTGTTTATAAGTCCGCTCCATGTTATCCTTCCTTGGAGACTGTCATTTTTCTTGTTAAGTTTCTAACGAAAAAGTCCTTCGGTTGTCCATCATCATTGGCTCAGATTTGTCATAAAAACAAGAAAACGTTAATATCTTCTTGCGATTGTTGGAAAAGTTGTCTATACAACAATAAATAAGGTTTTCTTGAATTTAACGAAATGACAAATAATATAATGAACCATAACATAATTAACGGGGCAGGAAATAAAGATAAACTAGAATGCAAAAATTAAAGCAAACCGAGTAATTAAAGAAGTCGAGTCTTGTGTTGGACACAATCTCCGCAAGAAGATATTGCCCCGCACTGGTGCTAACGGTCTGCGACAATCTTCTCTCAAGATAAAACGACTTTATAGTCATTAATAGGAGCACTCCAAATTAATGACTTCGGCGAACAAAATTCGTGTTTGACACTTCCAGACTTTGAAGAAGACTTATGCAACGAGATGCTTTATCTTCTAACAGATGATGTTAAGAATTCCGTTGAATTCTGTGACTGAATTCCAAATTCAGTTAAATATCTAACCGAGTTCATTAACTCAGTTAAATATGTGAATATGTGCTCCTTGTGTGAAGAGAGAAGTGATTGTGAATGAAAGAGTGAATTTGACAATCTGGTGGGGGGTTTATATAGTATATGAAGAGTTGAGGTGTCTATTGGTAATAGCCACAAATGGTGTCTGGTGGAATCTCGGCCATTGGATCAGACTAGGATGAAGGGATGAGATCTGATGGATCTGACCCACCTTTTCAAGCAGGTACGGGTCATACCCTTACCCGGTAGCCCATCCGACCCGCCCATTCCTAAGAGGCATGTGACCTATGGACCAAGTACATTGAATCTTGTTCCCACCGTCAACTGGGCTTCGGCCCAAGACCCCTTAGCAGCCGCCTCTAGCCCAATTACCATGGACCGAACCATACGAGCCAAGCCAACCACGAGCCCACTCGCCCTAAGCCAGAACCGAACCTAACTTCGTCAAAATTTTAAGGCTCCACAGCTCCCAGCGACCGATGCGTACATGCGAAGTGCAAAGTGCGCCCTAAACCGCCCATTCCGCCCTTCGCGCGCTTCGCGGATTGTGGGTCCATTTTGAGCTAGAACAAAACTAGCTTAATAGCCCACTTGGATGCATGGTTGGCCCAATGGCCCAACTAGGTTGGCCCAAGGAGATTAACTTGATGTCTCCTTCCTTGGATGGATCCACTTATAAACTATCATTGCTTTACTTCTTTAAGCAATGTGGGATAACTATTTCATATCCCATAAACTCTTCATATACCCATTTCATTTTGCATACTTTGAGCATTAATTTCTCATTCACCACTAATTGGTTTTGAGAAAGTAAATATATCAAATTAATCTACTCCAAATGTAGATTATTAATATGCAATCAATTTCCATTTTTCTAAAATGGAACCCAATGGAATTCTTGGTCAAAAGTCGGTCAAACCTCACTTTTACAAACCAAAATTCCAACAATAGATAGATAGATAGATAGATAGATAGGTAGATAGATAGATAGATAGGTAGATAGATAGATAGATAGATAGATAGGTAGATAGATAGGTAGATAGATAGGTAGATAGATAGGTAGATAGATAGGTAGATAGATAGGTAGATAGATAGATAGATAGATAGATAGATAGATAGATAGATAGATAGATAGATAGATAGATAGATAGATAGATAGATAGATAGATAGATAGATATATAGATAGATAGATAGATAGATAGATAGATAGATAGATAGATAGATAGATAGATAGATAGATAGATAGATAGATAGATAGATAGATAGATAGATAGATAGATAGATAGATAGATAGATAGATAGATAGATAGATAGATAGATAGATAGATAGATAGATAGATAGATAGATAGATAGATAGATAGATAGATAGATAGATAGATAGATAGATAGATAGATAGATAGATAGATAGATAGATAGATAGATAGATAGATAGATAGATAGATAGATAGATAGATAGATAGATAGATAGATAGATAGATAGATAGATAGATAGATAGATAGATAGATAGATAGATAGATAGATAGATAGATAGATAGATAGATAGATAGAGAGAGAGAGAGAGAGAGAGAGAGAGGAGACAAAATATACACAATTGATTTATTTCATTATCTCCTAGAGTTTTAATCTACACCTAGACTCTCTATGTTAGATGCATGCCCAAAGGTGTCTGTGTTTGCTGAGAATATTTTTACTGTGATGCTTTTGGAGGCAAACATGCTAGGACTTTGTTTGAACTAAGAGGGAATTTGTCCTGGCCTCTAGGTCGCGTTGTTTTGGTTCCGGAGATGATATGCCAAGCCCATATATTTCTAGCCTATGTAAAGCCCCTGGAAGAACATGATGCTGAAAATGGGATGTCAAGACTCGAGAGACTTTTGCTTATGTAAAGCCACGAGAAGTTCTTAATGCTGAAATTATCATGCCATAGTCTAAGGAACCTAATTTGCTGAAGTGAGGATAAGTTAGATCTTGAAACTCGAACCCCTTATATGTTGTATTGACTTTGTGGGAAGATACTTGTAAATTTGTGTGACTGCTTTGCTTGTAGAAGATGGAAGTTCCCCCTCTCCCCCCCCCCTTTTATCAATGACACACCTTTTATTTTTCCTAAACTGCCCTTTTAGGTTTTCAATCTATAGGGCATCTCTTTGCGTGTCATTTTTTGTTGCACACCCTACGCCCTTTACGGGTTTTCAACCTAGTGGGCATATCTTTTGTGATTTTATTAGGATGTTCTTAGAAATAGCCCCTTGATTTTAATGGGGAGGAACTGTGCATTGACTCTAGAGAAGAGATTTTGACTTTGTGAGAAGGAGACTTTTGTTTTGGGGAAGCCGCATGATTCTAAGAGGGACATCAATTCGATTTGTGGAAAGAGTTGTTAACTTTACGGGTAGAACTCTTGACCTTTTGGGAGGTACACTTTGCAGTAGCCCCAAACATTGACTCTTTTGAGATATGACTCAAAGAGGCGAGAATGAGTCATTTAGAGAGAAGAGAAGGAAGGGAAGCCTCGATTTGATTGCGAGAAGCTGGGAGTATAATTTAATGATAAGAAGCCCTTAGACTCGACCAGGAATGCGAATTACTCCAACTCTAAGAAAGTCGTTCTATCTTCAGTTATGTTAATGTTCATTTTGATTGCTTTACAAATGAGTCATACAAAAATGTCTTGACGAATTTCGAGAAGAGGGCTAATCACCATAACAAATCCAAAGCTAAACACGCCTTGTTTCTTGTATGAGATCGGACCCGGAGGTTGCCTACATTCTTCTTAAGGTGAGAAGCTCAGGTCATCATTGTGTTGTTGCTTCATTTCTTGTTTTGCTTTCGAAGTTTGTAATGAAGGAATTTGATTTTGCCTTTGTCCTTCTTTTCATGGCGGGCTTTGTGAAGTATACATTTCAGTTTTATGCAATGAAATCACTCCCGCTGACTCGTCTTCTCAAAAGAAATCAATGAACCAAGTTTCCAATCTTGCTTAGCCTCTAGAATGCGCTGTCTCATTTTTTATTGTGGGAATTGTTTGGTGGGTAGCTTTCACTCTTCTTAATTATCCCAAAGATAGCCCTTTTTCTCAAATGGTCTTTTCAAATTCGAGCCAAGATATTATCATGGACATCGTTTGATCCAACTGAACTGACATCATACAATGAGTGGAGCAGTTGTTTCCCTTTGGTTTAATGCACCCACCGAGAGATGTCCATTAGGATGAAAGTAAGTCAACATCTTGTTAACATACAAAGAAAGAGTTCACAATCAGTCGATCGAACAAGTCGGTGGAAGTGATTTCATGCAACCACGCTGAGATGTATACTAAGCCCCTACTTTGCTTAAGTATTTTTCACAACTTCTTTGCGTTTGCTTTGCCCTTTTATCGTGGTTTTTAGCCCTTAGATTTTCAAGTGATAGCCTTTATTCTTAAATTTGTTTAGACAACTTTTCATCATTTGTCAAGCATTATTTAAGAATTGAATTAGATTAAAGATAAAACAACTTGGAGGAATATATGAGGACAAGAACGACTTTTAATTATTTGACTCTTGACACGGACTTAATGCACACTTTACAAGGAAAGGGAAATCCTAATCAGGTTTTTTTTTAGAGAGAGAGAGAGAGAGAGAGAGAGAGAGATGAAGGTCATTGTTATAGCCTTATCATGTTGCATTTCCGAAGTTTTCTTGGTGTTGGAGCCCATCTCATGCCCAAGTTGTCCCTTTCTTCACAATAGACCCTTTGGTGATTAGGTCTTGAATCTTGACTTTCAAAGCTAGGCAAGCCCCGGTATGGTGTCCAACGACAAGGTGGTAGTTGCAGAATTTGGAGGAGTCCACATGCTTCTTTTTTGGGTCTTTAAGCTTAAAGTCCTTTAAGTGTTTCATATTTCCCATCTTCATAAGGAAGTCAAATATTTTCTCCAATGGCTCTTCAATGGTTAACTCACGTTTATCAATCAAATCTTGAGTGATATTCGTGACGTTGAAGCACTTTTTGGTAGTATGTCTTCTATACTTGTGAAGTTGCACCATTTATTAAACGCGTGATTTGTTCGGACCTTCTTCAACTTGTGTCCTTCCAAAGGTTTGACCTTTCTCATTTCCACTAGGTCTTCAAATGCTTTGGTTTAGGTCATTCCAAAGATAAGAGTAAAGACTCGATGATCGTCGGGCCTTTTGTTGGTGCTAGGAGGCGAGACACTTGAGTACTTGACATTATCAACCCTTTCTTTGCCCTTGGTGGACTTCAATTGGGCCTTGAGTTTGGAAAACTCTTCTTCATGGGCCTTGCTCTTGTTATCCCATCGGGCTTTCCCCTCATCGTCCTTGTATTGGACTTCTTTGGCGAGAGTGTCGATCTTAACCTCTACCCCCACATTATGTCAAATAGGTCCCTATTAGTGAAAGTGGGGCCATCGGGATTGCCATTATTGAGGTTGATGTTGGGTGCCATTGGAGCAGATGTGATTTCTTTACAATTGAACCTGGAGGAGAATGGACCCCCATTAGTCTTGACCGACATTGGTCGAGGAAGAGATGGAAAACACCCCTCGGGCATACGATTCACAACAAAAGGAGAATACTCTTTTGTACATTCATTATACATCCTTGGAACGACAAAGTCCTCTTTACTTGCTACTTAGAGCTCTAAAACAGTGGAATCATCACACTAGTATATAAACCATAAAGCGGTCATATACTCTTCGATTCCACATTTTTTATTTCCAAACCTTAGTATGTAGGGATTTGATTGAATCAACGTCATGAAGCACGCATGTATAGACAGAAACTCGTCCATAATAACCAAGAGTTTTGTTTAAGTGGAACATCGTGCGTGTTTGGTGACGTTGGCTCAAGGAAATTACAGAATACAAAAATGATGGAGTCACAAAGTGTATTACCTAGTCTAAGAGTGTCTGGCTTGTGCAATAGCTGAAGAAGATAATAGGCTACCCGCTGGTGTGGTCTTTGGAGCACGTAGCGGACTGAGGGTTACCACTTTACGAGAGACCAAGGTCGTTGGAGCTTGGAATCCCCCTAGGTGGGCCTCGACGGGTTCAGAGTTATACTGGTGCGATTTGATAGCAATTATATAGGAGTTGTACAAGTGGTATGATGGCATAACTATATGACAAAATATTTTGCAAGGCAAAAGGGATAGAGTAACAATTAAGCAAATAGAAAAGATAAAATTACAACTTTTGAGCCACCTGTGTGACCGTTAAATAAATTAAAACAGTAAAACAGAATAGAAATAAAATATGTACAACTTTTTTTGGCTATTGTTCACCTCATATCCATCTTGTTCTGGTTCAGCCCCATATCAGCTTCCTAAAGAGCGAAACTAGCCCGAATTACGCAGGGGCAATGAAACTTGCCTAAGCTGGGCATCACTACCCAGATTCGCCCGAATTGGGCTAATTTCCAAAAATACAGGGGCTTAGGGAAACATTTGTTGGTGTAATGCCCTAGGCGTTTAGTTATGCTTGACTTATAACTTAATATCGTTATGTAATCATCTTTACCGTTTATTATAGAGAATGTTTATTTGGTTTATTATATGTTTTTGCATGTTTATTATAATAACCTGCTTCCCAAGTTATTGTGAATAACTAGTATAAGTTGGAAATGGATAATCATAGAGATGATTATATGCATGGGATGCACATTACACTTATGGGTACTTGTTAGAGAACAAGGTATTGGACATGACCTACCTATGAGATTTATGACATGGTCTATGGTTATATATGTCATGATTAAATCTCATGATAGTCATGTCATTAGAATCCTTTGTACCTGAGATTATCATCGACTTCCACATGATGAACGTTGTGTTTGATGTAGTCTAACACTATCTTTAATAGGATAGCAATAAGGGCTATGTTGGCACGATTGGATTCTTGTAGGGAAGAATGATAAGTCAAGATGGGATTTGTCCCTCTCATTGATAGAGATGTTTGCTTGGGTCCCTCGATGAATGGTGTTGATGAAATGTGTGGCCACACTCAAGAGATTTGATAGAGATCAAATGCACTTGGATTATCAACATATTCAGAGTCGAGAAAGCATTGAACAATATGAGTTGACATGAACCATGACTCATGTTCAATATGACATCGTGTGATAAAGGGCTTGTGACAATGAACTATCAAGGAATCAAGCTTTGATGTTATATTTAATTGGGTGGACATAGTGGCTTGCTAGAGTCCACTTATGTCTTGTGAATTGATGTTTCAATTCATTACCAACATAAAATATAATTCCTAAAGGGTCACACACAAAGGACGGATTGAAAATGGCTCAGTATTGGAAAAGGGGAGGGGGCGATCGCGCTCTATGGTAAGGGGCGATCGCACCTTTCTTCTGGACAAATTGAGCGATCGCGCGCTCTGGAGGGGGCGATCGCGCCCTGCCGTCTGTGCTGTTCCATTTTGGCTTTGGATTAGGGCTTTTCTCCCTAACAAAAAGGGATATTTATAAAGTATAAATATGCCCTTTTGCCCCAGCCAACACACACGTTTTTTAGGGTTTTGGAAACACTAAAACATTGATTTTGATTGAGAATCAAAGATCAAAAACACCCCAAACCAATTCCATAAACAACCATTGATTGTTGAATAACGATTCAACAATCGGGATCATCTAGCAATCCTACAAGATACAAGATCTTGGTTCGTTCGCGTGTGGATTACCGATAGAGGGTGATTCCGTTATCACCTAAAGCTTGAAGATCAATTCATCGCAAGGAAGAACAAGGAGAAGATCAAAGGTTCGCCAATGATTCAAAGTTTGAATCTCAGATTCGTTTTCGAACAACAAAATCGATGTTAAGGTATGTAAATCTATTTCATAGTTTTAATCTATTCATGTTAGACGGATTCATGGCTAGGGTTTTGTGTTATATGTTAAATCTTCCGCTGCGTATGTAACCCCAAAACCCAACAGTGGTATCAGAGCCGCGTTTTATCATGATTAGGTAAAAATTGGCATGCTAGATGTAATTTGATTTATGATTAACATGCTGAATGAAATAGATCTATGGTTTTATGTGTATTGTTTTTGAGAAAAAAAAATTATATGAGATATACCATGATTATGATTAATATTTGATTGATGTAATTGATCTTCTACATGGGTTATTGATCTATTTAATTTGATTAATTAGATTAGTAAAATTCTCAGATTTGAAACAAATTGTTTGTTTTAGGATAGTTTGTGAAATCATATGTTCATGATTATGTACGCATAAGTTTCATATACAACCATGCGATGTTTGTTACTGTGTGTAAAACCTTCTTGATATGTTTAAGTTTCATGCCACCCCTTGATTAGAACACTTGTGAAATATTAGGGTATTTTGATGTAGTTTCGACTCAGTTGGGTGCATCATTATATCTTAATTTGTGATCAAAATGAGATAACGGTTGATGTAGTTTTGACTCAGTTAGGTGCATCGTTCCGTGTCTCATACGTTTGAAAGAGGTTAAACGTAATTGGATCTTTCAAATGAAATTTGACCCAAGGCATGAATGATATTAAAACATGTGTTGACATATGATGTCTAGAATCTCATAAAAGATCTAAGATTCATCTATGATATGATTGAGGTTATCTACCTAAATAGCTTGATTTCGGACATTGACTCAGTTAACCAAAACCAAGTGAAATATGGATCTTAGCCCATTATGATTGTATGATACATGCTTGTATTTGAAGGTGTATAATTTAGTGGGGGTATTTATGAAATACATTATTTGCTCTTAGATGGTAAATGTGTTGATACTTAAGAATGCATGGCAGTCGTCTGGGATGTTTTACACATGGAATTTCCCGTCGAGCCCCTCTGCTCAAGCACAGGACATGAAGTTTTACTAGCAGTACCAGCTTCACAACAGGGTTGAACCATCAGACAGAGATGAGTCAGGACTCTCCGAGGTAGAAGACGCGACAGATCCGCAGGAAGACCCCTACATAAACATGCTCAGTTTTGAGGATGGCACCAATTCAGACGAGGTCACCTATGATGAAGGTTCAAATACCATGGAGATCGTCAAACTTAATGTCCAGTACAGACAGTTATTCGGCGAGTGGAAGCAAATGGTTGACATGACAAAGAACCCTTCGGATCATGTAACCGACGACGACTTCGTCAACATCATCTTCTCCAGATATCTCGACAAGACCAAGGATCCAGTCCTTATTGTCAGATTCTGCAATGTGGAAGTTACCCTCGACGATTTCCTGATCATGGTAAACGAGGTCCTTGCCAAAAGAGCTCATGACTCAACATCATCTCCAAGTAACTGCCCCAGTGGCAATCGGACCGTGCCGTCAGTCAAAGTCACAGCCAAGAACGCCGCCAAGGCCAAAGGCATCAACAGAGGAGACAAAACTCCTCATGCAACTACAAGCCAAATCATCCTCAGGAACGCATCCAGCAGGAACCCTGAGAACATCTATGAAAGTGCTCTCAGCGAGACAGTTCAGACTTCCGAAGAAAGGAACAATCACCTCAGCATCAACATGCTCAAATTCAGTCCTATTCCCAGTCATCACGGCCACGGATCCAGACAGCCCGCCACCGAGCTACTAGCACTGATAGATTTTTCTCTTGATTGAGATCACGAGACCATTAGCATCGCAGAATTCAACACGCCCGTCAGTTTGATCAAACAGATGTGGGCAGACTTCTTGGTGACCGAGATAAAATAATGCCGCATGGAATGTCCGAATATGACTTCCTTCGTGAGTATAATCCAAGTTTTTCCGCCATTCGGAGACTTGGATGTGATAACAGTTCTAGACACCAGTCAAACAGCGCGCACCTATGAAGACTGCTTAACTCTCGCAAGGAGAGCCCTCCTGGAACTAGCGGCACAAGAAACTCACCTTTGGGACGAAGACAAAGCTCGGAAGACTCACAGGGACCAAGCCCTTAAAGCGTCTCAAGAAGCTTCAGACAGGCAACTAGAGGCTAGTCTGGATCAATTCGACCTCAAAGGTTTCGCCCAAGGCAATTTCCTGGATTACAATCACTTCTCAGTAAACCCCCTCTAGCAAGGGAGGGCGATCAACGGTCCAAACGGCCTAGGAGATGGAATGGCACATCACAGAGAATACATGGCCCATCAGCATGTAGAATACAAGTGCTTATCTGCCCTAGAGAAGCAAGTCCTTTGTGAAAGCGACGACGAAGACAATGAAATCATACTCTTCCAAGCAACTCATAGCATCAAAACTGAAATCATACTCTTCCAAGCAAGTCCTACCGAATTTCAAGTGTTGGACATTCCTATCACTTTCACAGCTATTCTGGGAAGACCATGGCTACATCAAATCAACGGTGTGGCATCCACCCTTCACCAATGTATCAAATTCATGCAAGGAAATGAGCTGACAATTGTCTACGGGGATAGCGTCACCACCGAAGGGACCAGCACCAACGGCATTCCAGTGATAGAAATCAAGCATGACGACGATATGGCATTAACTGGATTCACAATGGAAACTTCCAAAATCCAAATATGCACGACTGGGACCAGATCCCCCTGCCATGAAGATGATGAAACTCATGAACTTTATCCCGTGACTGGGCTCGCAAAGGTTACTAGGCTAACACCAAGTCATCGAAGTCAAGGACCACAATACAGTCCAGGGGCTTGGTTATGTGCCTACACCAGCTGACATCAGGAAAGACAAGAAGCTTGCAAGCACCAAAGCAGCAGCTCGCAAAAGGGGAACCTCCTATGGCACACCCAACCTCCGACCTTACAGCTTCGACCTCGCTCGCTACTTCGTCAAAGGGACCGCCAGCGGAATTGATGAAGAGGAGAAAGGAACTGGGGGAACTGACAGCGGAACTAAAGGAACCGACAGCAGAACTGAGGGGACCGATAGTGTAACTGATGAAGATGATAAAGGAACTCAGGGAACCGATAGCAGAACTGAGGGGACCGATAGTGGAACCGATGAAGATGAGAAAGGATCAAGAAAAGTCAGTATAGAGACTACAAGAAAGATGGGAAAGCTGGCACAGAACCTCAAGCGTTTCAGAGGACTCAAGGCTAATCCAATAAGGGGAGCATTCCTCGACATCACTGCACTACCTGGACCAGTTGCCACCACAGTTCAGCATGAGTACTCATTCAAAGGAATCCCAGACATAGAAGAACAGCTTGAGACACTCTTCTTGGGAGACAGGCTGTTCGGTTCAGCCTACAAAGCCACATTCGAAACAGTGACTCCAAAGCAGAAATAACCAGAATTCGTGGAAGATGCTCTAAGTGGACCTGCTCTACAGAATCTTTTCGAATAAATCATGGAGGTTCTAAACCTGATTGATCTGGGCTCCGAAGACAGCATGATCGCCATGATCGGGACAGCAGAATCCAAGCCTCTCGACCCCCGAACCCTCACCATTCATCCTTCAATGCCACTGAAAAACTAGGTGACTTTCATCGGACCAAGGGCAAGCAAGAGAAAGATGGAAGACAAACTGGGGCTACTCCCATATCTCCCTAAACCTCATATCAAACCCTCCGAGTCTGTCGTTATCAAAGTCAAGTCCTCTGAGTCGTCTGACGACCTCACGCCAGAAGACTATGATTGTGTGGCCAACAATGTGTTTCCCTTCGTCTTAAATGAAAATTTTGACCTTTCGGATTATCCCCTCATTGCCACTTTAACAACTGATAAGTTAACTAACAACTTAAAAGAAGTTAATAATGATTCACTTGATAAAGAAGCAAACACACTAAATGAACAATACATTAAAGAAGTTCTCTAGCGTGTAATTGATCGAGAGGACAATCGAGCCTAAGCTGCCGAAGAGGTTATGACTAAAGTGAATCTGGGGTCAGTGCAAGAGCCTAAAGAAACACAGGTGGGCAGTTTCTTCGCCGGTGCAGAAAAAGAAGCCCTGATAAATCTCCTCAAAGAGTATGTTGACGGGTTCTCCTGGTCATACCAAGACATGCCAGGACTCGACCCCTCAATCGTGGAGCACCGAAATCCTCTGGATCCTGAGTCCAAGACTGTCAAACAGAAACTGCGCAAGATCAAGCCAGAATGGTCCCTGCAAGTAAAAGAAGAAATTGAGAAGATGCTCCGTGACGGCTTCATCAGAGTCATTGAGTACCCAACTTGGCTCTCCAACAATGTAACGGTCACCAAGGCCAATGAAAAGGTCAGATGCTGTGTAGATTTCTGAGATCTCAACAAAGCCAGCCCGAAAGATGATTTCCCACTGCCCAACATCGACATGCTAGTCGACACCACGGCAAATTTTGAAGTAAAATCCTTTGTGGACGGTTTCGCTGGATACAATCAGATCAAGATGTCCGAGAAGATCAGGCCAAGACTTCTTTCACCACTCCGTGGGGGACATACTGTTACACGGTCATGCCGTTTGGTTTAAAGAATGTTGGGGCTACTTATCAAAGGGCTGCAACTGCCCTCTTCCATGACATGATTCACAAAGAAATCAAAGTGTACGTCGACGACATGATCATCCACTCCAAAGAATAAGACATGAAGCACATGACAGATTTGAGAAAGCTCCTTAACAGACTCAGAAAGCACTCCATGAGATTGAACCCTACAAAGTGCACCTTTGGCGTAAAACGAGGCAAAGTACTGGGTTACATGGTCACAGAAAGAGGTATCGAAGCAGATCCCAAGAAAATCAAGGCCATCATCGACATGAAGCCACCGCAGACACTGACAGAAGTAAAAAGTTTCATGGGAAGACTTCAATACATCAGTCGCTTCATCAACTAGCTGACATCTCTCTGCGAGCCAATATTCAAGCTCATGAGGAAAAATGCTGATATCGAATGGGACTCCGAATGCCAAGCAGCTTTCGAGAAAATCAAGACATACTTGGTGAATCCCTCGACCCTGTGCCCGCCGCATGAAGATAAGCCACTCCTCCTATACCTGACTGTGACTGATATGTCAATTGGGGCTATGCTGGCGCAAGAAAAGAAAGATTCAAGAATTGAGAATGCAATCTACTTCGTGAGTCGAAAGCTTTAGGGAAGTGAACTCAACTACTCAGCATTAAAGAAAACTTGTACCGCCTTGGTATGGGTAGTCGGGAAACTGAAACACTACATGCAGTCACATTCAGTGCTCCTGGTCTCCAAGATGGACCCCGTCAGATATCTCTTCGATAAGCCTTCACTATCGATGAGATTAGCCAAATGGTCATTCTTCCTGGCTGAATTTAACATCAAGTACATGACCACAAAATCAACAAAGGTTCGAGCAATGGCAGATCAACTGGTAGACTTCCCAAGCAGTGAACTCAAGGGTCCTGATCAGCAGTTTCCAGATGACAGAATCTTCTCACTCAACAGCGCAAACCGATGGCAACTCTTCTTCGATGGGGCAGCCAACCAGAAGGGAAATGGTATTGGAATGCTCCTGGTCGATCCTAAAGACAAGCACACTCTCATAGCCATCAAACTGAATTTTGAAGCAACCAACAATGCAGCAGAATATGAAGCTTGAGTAGCCGGCCTAGAAGCCGCTCTTGAATGCAACATCAAAGAACTGGAAGTATACGACTCAGCATTGATCATCAATCAAGTGTCCAACAAATGGAAGACAATAGAGTTTGGCCTCCAGAAGTACCATGCATGTATGAAGGAGCTCATAGCTCAGTTCAAGGACATCTCTTTTTACTACTTGTCGAGAGACAGGAATCGCTTCGCTGATGCCCTGGTCACCCTAGCATCTCTTGTTGAAATTTCCGAAGGGAAATCAGTAAAACCCTTTAGAATAGGTAGACGGGAAACCCCAACCTACTGCTGTAAGATCGAAGTTGAACATGAACCGATCGACGAACCCTGGTACAATCAAATCTACCAGTACCTCCAAAATGGAGAAGCTTCCTTCACAAATGAAGATGAAAAATACAAAGAAGGGATCAAAGCCATAAACATGATGGCTCTAAAATGCTTGGCATCTCACTTCGTCATTCTGGGGGGTATGTTATACAAGAAGTGCCACCAAGGACCACTCCTCCGGTGCGTAAATAAAGAAAAGGCCAGCGATCTGATGAACGAAGTTCACAACGGAACCTGCGGTCCGCACATGAATGCTCGAGCATTGACACAGATCATCCTCCGTATGGGCTACTACCGGGTATCAATGGAAACAGACTGCATCCAATTCGTCAGAAGCTGCGACAAATGTCAACGGTTATCCAACCTTAACCATATTCCTCTTCACGAGCTCTACTGCATGACTACACCATGGCCTTTTGCCATATGGGGAATTGACGTCATTGGCAAAATCACTCCACCCGGGAGCAACAACCACGAGTTCATATTAGTCGCTGTCGACTACTTCACCAAATGGGTGGAAGCCAGATCATACAAAGTACTGAATTCCAAGAAGGTGGCCGAGTTCATCAAAGAGAACATCATGTACAGATACGAAGTGCCCAACGAGATCATATCCGACAATGGGACCCACTTCGAAGGAGATTGTGACCGGCTTTTGACCAAGTTCAGAGTTACATGCCACAAGTCTTCTCCCTACAGACCACAGACTAATGGTGCAGTAGAGGCAGCAAACAAGACTCTTGCAAGAATAATAAAAAAAGATGGCTGTACTAGGTCAGGATTGGCCCGAAAAGCTATATCTAGCACTTTGGGGATACAGAACATCAGTTAGAACCGCCACAGGGGAGACTCCTTTCGCACTAACATACGGAATGGAAGCAATGTTACCAGTTGAGTTAGAAATTCCAACCCTCCGAGTCCTCTTGGAAAACGAAATCAATGAAGTCGAATGGCTCCAAAGCCATCACGACGAACTGGCTCTACTCGACGAGCGAAGATTGAAAGCCATGGAACATACTTGTGCCTACCAAAACAGAATGGCCCGAGCATTTGATAAGAAAGTCAAGATTCGAGACATCAGAGAAGGCGACTTGGTACTTAAGGAAAAGCCTCCTACACATACCAATCCCCTCAGAAAGTGGGAACCTACCTGGATAGGCCCGTTCGTGGTACAGAAAATCTTCTCCGGAGGAGCAATGCGGCTAGCAAATTTGGATGGGAACCCTTTCGTCAACCCAGTAAACGGAAGCAAGCTCCGCAAATACTACGTTTGAAGAAGGACTCGAGTCAACACTCTCTCCCCATACATCACCAATCAGTAAAATCAAAGTGATAAAAGAGTAATACCCAACTAGATACATCCCGAAATGATCTAGGTAAAAAACAGGGTCGCACTTTTCATCCGACTTCAAGTTTTCTCAAAAGTGTCGAACTACGGTGACCTGAGCCCTTTAGTCCATTTGTAAGAGGGGAACGTAGGCAGCCATCATTGGTTCGGTCTCAAAAACAAATAAAATTTCAAATACAACACCAATCACTTGCGTTTCAAAAAACTCCTAAATTTAACCCACAAATTCATTACGGTTAAAACAATCTTTGATGAGTTCAAGCACGGTCTACTCTTGACTCACTACACGCTGGTAAAATAAGATAAAACACTTAATCAACTTAATGTGTCTGCAATGACAGTAGGTGGATATTCCGAATGGCAAGGTCAACCTAGCCACTCGTACTCGGTCCTTCATTTGTCCTCCCTTTCCCTTTTCTGCAGCGGGTATTCTTTGTCTTCACATGAAATATCCCCGTATTCTTCCTACCTGGCTCTGGGATCCTTCCCGATGCCTCTATCAAGCCTGTGGCCGCCAACGCAGCCCTTTCCCTAGCTCTATCACGAGCTGCCTCTCTCCGAGTCACCATATTCGTGATCTGATCGGCCAACCGACTAGCATTGACCTCATAGTCAGTCATATCATCCCCAGTACTATCTTGAGGGTTAGCCATCACTTCTGCCTCCTCAAAGTCAAGTTGGCATGGTGGTTAAGGCCCAATAGATCACTTCGTCTCCACAAAAGAGACATTTGTGTCTCCCCTATACACTCCTTGTACCAATTCAAATATCGAGTAGACAGAACAGTGCCCCGTCTCTGGTGAAAGAGAACCCTGGCAGGAAAAGACGCATATTGCCACAACCGCATGAAAAGCAATAACGTCGAAGGATCGTCCATGAAAAGCGATCCCACCTCAAAGGTAGCGGCATCACTCAAGCCCACCAATGGAACCTTCTCCAGCCCGAACTACCGCAACACCAGAGACGGAATATAGAAAGAAGACTGGGACAGCCCCGAAACTCTGACAATGAAGAGACCTTCCTGAACGGTCCGACAAGTCTGCAACTTCTAGTGAGGAACCCACCATCGCAGACGATGTGTGCAGAGTTTGGCCATCCAAAGCTCCAAGTCAGCCTGACTGCCTCCTATCTCCAAGGGTCGCCGTGAGAAAAACCAAGGATCACACGTCACTGGAACCTCGGTCATCACTTGCAACCTCTCCCTTAACCACAAAGTAAGCATAGTGGGACTCCTTCCCCACATAAACCGGCTCCCAGTCACCATTCAACTAATGCCATGGAATGTTTCGCCCAAGATCAAAGGCACGATATCTCCTCTGCTCCTGCACTGCCTCACCAGGTCCAAAACACTGTGATGGCACACTCCCAAGGACGTGAACGTGAACGGAGTAGCAATCACACTCAGAGCAAAAGCGTCCCACGCAACAATGCTTCCGTCAGCACTTGCAAACCTATCTGGCAGCCCCAAAATGTCAACATGGTCAGATTTCGGTATCAACATCACGTATGCTTCTTCAGCAGAAATGTCAAGAAGAAACATCAACTTCTCAATGGTGGTCATTCCGCCTGTCAAAGGAAGAACAATCTGCTCCACCTCAGGTCCTCCAAGGATAGCTCAAAAGTCCTCAAGCGTGGGCGTGACCTCATTATACGAGAAACCATACACGTGCCTCCTCACATCCCAGGAACAAGCCGCAGCTCTCAGAAGATCCCAGTCCGACAAAATCTCCTTCAAAGCCCAAACCGACTTCATCCTATAACAGCCCTTGAAAAACTCCTTGTTTTGCCTCATGTGGTGCCTTACCCACGTCTTGAACCTTTCCAGGAATCGTTCTTGCATCTGAGACGAAAACCTCGAAAACGTGGCCATGGGAAGCGAAGAAAGCTTCAAGTTTTGAGGGAGAACAGATTTCAGCTTCAAGAACGTTTGAAAACAAGCTGGAAACTTATGAAATCTGCAAAAACTGGATGGCAATTTAAGAAAGTTGAAACTGAGGATCTCGCCGACGGTATGTCTCTCAGTTTGACCCAGTCAAACCTGCAGCCTTGCTGCACCAATGTCCCTCGACATTTCCAAAGTGAACCATGTTCATTCCTTGACCAAATTTGCCAAACCCGTGATCAATTCACCTTTTGACAATACCAAATCCACCTTGGGCTCATGCGACAGTGCAAGTAATAAAGAACAGTGCATAATAGCTATAATTTTTGCCTGCTTAAATTTGTTATTCAATGCATTTCATGTCGTTATTTATTTTTTATCAACCTACTTGCTTATCTGCCAAGAATAAGTGAAAAGTAATCATGATGAATATTCAAATGTGTAAATTTTTCGCCCCAAGGGCCTTTCGAGTACAAATAATATCTATTGCAGGCAGTACATATAATGGTCTAAAGATATTAACAGGGCTACTCAGAGTCTTGCTCGTCATCTAAACACTCAACATACTGCGCTGCAGCAACTGGATCTATGACCGACAGATAATCCACGAAGTCATCGAAGCCAAAATACGAGAAATGATGGCCCGGCGCCTGTGCTCCTGAAGACTCCCCAAGCTCGTGTCCCGAATATGAAGAACGGCAAGCCCCAAATCCAGCAGTCTCACCAGAGAACTAACTAAATGCCTGCCCAGCTTCTATACCACCAGCCGTGGAAGTAGATGAGTCTCTCGCAACGGACAGTCTGGAAGGCATCGGCTCATGAAAAGTCGTACATCTCCGAGAACTGCACCGCAAGAAGTCAACAAGCCTTCTGGAAAAACCAGTCACCCCATCCAAGCGTCTGATAGCCTGATCGTAGGTACGGTCAGAAACCTACAAATCAGGAAAGCTATCAAAAGATAGAAAGGATAGCACAGATGCAACATTTGCAGAATGCTACAACGGTACAGAAAGGACAGCATAGATGCAACATTTGCAGAAAGCTACTACAGTACAGAAAAAGCAGCAAGATACTCACTGAAGCACTTGGCTCAACTCTATATTGAGGCCTTGCCTGCTCAGAAATGGGAATCGTCAACCGCCTGCGAGAACCACCAACACCCTCATATGCAAAGCGAGTGCGGGGGAGCGGATAATCTCTAGGATGTGCAGGGTCCTCACCCTCTCTGGCCAGCACCTGTGGGCTCCTCAGCCTCATCCTTCGAAAAATGTCATAGTCAGCCTCTTCAATGACATTCTCAACATAAGGTACTCTGTAAGTACCCAAATTCGGATCGTCAAAATCCGTTAAAAGTTAACCGGAATCCGTTAACTTGCCCTTTCCAGGTTAACCGGAACCCGTTAAACTCCCCGTTCTCAAGCCAATGAGACATCTCGGGACTGCCCCGTGCATCCCGACGTCAAAGCGTACTCAACACACATTATAGTAAAAGTACAGCTTTCCCCGGAAAACGCACTTTTCAGGGTCTTCCGGGATTTGATTTGCCGTTTTCGAGCATCTCGACCTTCCGGAGGTCATAACTCCCTCATACGAACTCCGTTTTGGGCCCACCACATATCAAATCGAACGCGAGAAAAAGATCTACGCATATAACTAGTTCAATCAGGAAAAATAGCCAATTTGAAGAACAGGCCGGTCGGACTGTTTTACTAAATTAAAACGTGTCCAAAATGTGTCAAACTCAAGGCCAAATGACCAAAATGTCCCCAAATTGAAGAAAGGTCCGGCCAAACTGTTTTACTGGGTAAAAAACCACCAGGATAAGCAACCTTTCCTCCTCTCCAAGAAAATTACTTCCCCTCCAAGTTAATTCTCCCACCTCCAAGTAATTTCCTCCTATAAATACTCCCCCTCCCCTTCATTTCAATACACCATTTTCCTCCTCTCCTCCCCCTAGAACAAAAACGCTAGTCTTTCTTCCGCTCTTCAAGGGCCCTCGTGCTACTCGTTGGTGGAATTCTCTACTCTTCGGGGGCCCTCGTGCTACTTGTCGGTGGATTCTGATCCCTCAAAAAACACAAGCTAAACCGACCCGAGTCGAAACGCTGCCCAAATCCCTAGGTTTCTAAGCACCAAATAAAAGGGGAAACTCTTCCCAAACACTTTCGAAACACCTTTCAAACACCTTTTCGTATCCCGTATACATCCTCCCGAGCCAAAGAGTCAACACCAAATTTGGTAAACTCTCGCTCTCAAAATGTAGACGTAACGCCGTCTACGGGACTCGATACATTTTAGTCCCTAATCATCTTCTCTCCCGTAAGAGAAGTAATTTCGAGTTAAAACGGCATTCAAGTCCCGTTTTTACGTTTCTGTCATTTACAGTCCAGATCGTTTGATCCGTTGATCACGCTTTTTACCGTTCTAACTGTTTGGTTCGTGATTGTCATTTACAAGTCCGAATCGTTTGATCCGTTGATATCGCACTTACTTTATGCACTTTACAAGTCCGAGTCGTTTGACTCATCGATTGCACTTTTATAGTCCGAGTCATTTGGCTCGTCGATCGCACTTTTACCGTCTGAACCGTTTGGTTCGTTGATACTGTCAATTCAATACTGTCATTTACAGTCCAAACCGTTCGGTTTGTTGATCGCATTTACTTTAAACATCCGAGTCACAAACTGACTTGTTGATCGTCTTCTATTTGCCATCATTTTCATCAAAATTGGTAACATCGTAATGTCCGGTTCAAAACCGAAGTTCGTCATTCGAACTCCTTTTTAAAACCCCTCAAAATCAATGTTTGTCATTCAAACGCTCATTTCAAACTCAAAACCGAAGTTTGTCATTCAAACTTCCTTTCCAAAAACTCTCTTTTCAAACAACCTCAAAATTGACGTTTGTCATTCAAACGCTTTTTTACCAAAATCAACGTTTGTCATTCAAACCAAGATTAAAGCTTGTCATTCAAGCTCATTTTCAAAAGCAACACGAACACACACACACACTTTTCGAGAAAGGTAGAAAGACTCGTCATACGAGGCATTTCGGGTGATCTCAACATACTCTTCCCGAAACGTAACGTGACCTCCGAACCTAACAATCTCTGGTCCTAAAGCCTTTTGTAAAGTTTTGGCTACCAATTAAACGTCTCATTTTCAAAGCCTTTTCCAAGTTTTTGCTACCAATAAAAACGACCTTGTTTTCAAAGCCATTTTCAAAGTTTGGGCTCATAATACAAAACGGCGTGGCGACTCTCTTTTCCAAGTGAAGTCCATTCAAAGTTTTCTTTATGATTCGTGTTACTTCTCTTTTCTTTTCAAAAAAAAAAAGGAAATTTCAAATAGCTCTGATTTCAAAACATTGGACTGTTTCAAAAAAAAGATGTTGCTTTCTTCATCTCTTTCAAAATCATAACATGTTCGTGCATTTCCGTTCATACTTGATTCATTGTGCTATATTTTGAACTACGCATAAATTCATTAAAACGCATTCTGAAAAATCTCTATTTTACTCAGAAAAAGAATTTAGTGACCACACACTACTTGCACTGCTGCCTCGATACACCACACGCTACGCGCACTTGCTGCCTCGGTACACTGCACACTACGACCCGTAACCCGGGATGACCGTTCAGTTGCAGCTCGGTTGGTCTGCAAGACACCTTTCGAGCGCGCACGGGGTCATCCCAAATAGACCATCCTAGCCCATGTAATCCATGCACTCTTTGTGTCACACTTCGTCCAAGACCTCGGTTGGTTTTTGGCTTAGTACGTGTCATAAAGCCCAAGTGTATGTTTTTTACGCCGGTCTCCCTCACAAGTCAAACTTAAAAGTCGCGACCAAAGGTCATTCCTGACCCGAAGTCTTAGCTCTTTCGGCCTTGACTTTGACGCGGAGCCATGCCAAAAAATATACCCGAAGGTTCAATGTGGCACCGTGTCACCAAACCGTTAACGTATGCACCGTGCCAGCCACAACTTGGCCAACGCCAAAAGCTAAGGCCCCTCGCGCAAGCGAGTCAATAGAAGTCATGCCAAAATTTCAGCACGATTTGTGCCTTAACTTAAGGATGTTAACTTCGAACTTGACCCGCATGTCACATACGTTGAAAGTTTACATGACCAGCTAGCCTTAAGTTTACTTTTCCCTTTGTCGGTGGAACTCGCTTGCCTTATAGGACCCTCACTCGGGATTGTCCGTCCCGGGAAGATGATTTACAGGTGAAAAACGAGGGGCTTATAAACGTAGTGTCGAGGTCCACTAATCCAAGCCCTAGGTTAGCTTCGAAAAAGAAGAGCCATCTTTTCCAACCATTTAGGACTCTGAGAAAAACGTGTTTTCAGTAAACTTAAACATTTAATAGAATAACAATTGCATGGTCCCATCTCGGGAATCTTTCAAATAGTTACCTTCGCGGTCCGATATCTCATATCGCTACCTTTCTCGGTCCGATATCTCATATCTCGACCCCTCGCGGTCCAACTCACAATTGCGACCTTTCTCGGTCCGATTCTCAAGACGTGACCTTAGCGGTCCAATCCTCAAATCGCGACCTTTCTCGGTCCGATTATCCAATTGTGACCTTAGCGGTCCAATCCTCAAATCACGACCTTTCTCGGTCTGATATCTCATATCTCGACCCCTCGCGATCCAAATCACAATTGCGACCTTTCTCAGTCCGATTCTCAAGACGTGACCTTAGTTGTCCAATCCTCAAATTGCGACCTTTCTCGGTCCGATTCTCCAATCGTGACCTTAGCGGTCCAATCCTCAAATCGTGACCTTAGCGGTCCAATCCTCCGATTTTCCGATTCTCGACCTTAGCGGTCCCAATCCTCAAATCGCGACCTTAGTGATCAATTCCAAATCGCGACCTTAGCGGTCCAATCCCATCGTGACCTTTCACGGTCCGATTCTAGTCGACCGACCTTAGCGGTCCAATCCTCAAATCGCGACCTTTCTCGGTCCGATTTCAAATCGAGACCTTCGCGGTCCAATCCCCAATTGAGACCCTCACGGTCCGATTTAAAATCTCAAGTCGTGACCTTAGCGGTCCAATCCTCAAATCGCGACCCCAGCGGTCCAAACCTCAAATCGAGACCTTCGTGGTCCAATCCCCAATTGAGACCCTCACGGTCCGATTTCAAATCTCAAATCGCGACCTTCGCGGTCCAATCCTCAATCGAGACCCTCACGGTCCGATTTCAAATCTCAAATCTCGACCTTCGCGGTCCAACCCTCAATCGAGACCTCACGGTCCAAATCTCAAATCTCTCGCTATCGAGACCTTCGCGGTTCCGATCTCAAATCTCGACCTTAGCGGTCCAACCCTCAATCGAAACCCTCGCGGTCCGATCTCCACTCTCCTATCGAGACCTTCGCGGTCCGATCTCAAAAATTCGATCCCGACCTTCGCGATCCGATCTCTGATCTCCAATCGAGACCTTCGCGTCCGATCTCAAATAGTCAATCCCGACCTTCGCGGTCCGATCTCCACTCTCCTATCGAGACCTTCGCGGTCCGATCTCAAATAGTCAATCCCGACCTTCGCGGTCCGATCTCCGATCTCCAATAGAGACCTTCACGGTCCGATCTCAAATAGTCAATCCCGACCTTCGCGGTCCGATCTCAAAACTCCAATCGAGACATTCGTGGTCCGATCTCAAATAAGTCGATCCCGACCATCGCGGTCCGATCTTCACTCTCCTATCGAGACCTTCGCGGTCCGATCTCAAAAATTTGATCCCGACCTTCGCTGTCCGATCTCCGATCTCCAATCCAGACCTTCGCGGTCCGATCTCAAATAGTCAATCCCGACCTTCGCGGTCCGATCTCAAATAGTCAATCCCGACCTTTGCGGTCCGATCTTAAAACTTCAATCGAGACCTTCGTGGTCCGATCTCAAATAAGTCGATCCCGACCTTCGCAGCCCGATCTCCACTCTACTATCGAGACCTTCGCGGTCCGATCACAAAAAGTCAATCCCGACCTTCGCGGTCCGATCTCCGATCTCCAATCGAGACCTTCGCGGTCCGATCTCAAATAGTCAATCCCGACCTTCGCGGTCCGATCTCCGATCTCCAATCGAGACCTTCGCGGTCCGATCTCAAATAGTCAATCCCGACCTTCGCGGTCCGATCTCCGATCTCCAATCGAGACCTTCGCGGTCCGATCTCAAATAGTCGATCCCGACCTTCGCGGTCCGATCTCCACTCTCCTATCGAGACCTTCGCGGTCCGATCTCAAAAAGTCGATCCCGACCTTCGCGGTCCGATCTCCGATCTCCAATTGAGACATTCGCGGTCCGATCTCAAATAGTCAATCCCGACCTTCGCGATCCGATCTCCGATCTCCAATCGAGACCTTCGCGGTCCGATCTCAAATAGTCAATCCCGACCTTCGCGGTCCGATCTCAAAACTCCAATCGAGACCTTCGTGGTCCGATCTCAAATAAGTCGATCCCGACCTTCGCGGTCCGATCTCCACTCTTCTATCGAGACCTTCGCGGTCCGATCTCAAAAAGTCGATCCCGACCTTCGCGGTCCGATCTTCGATCTCCAATCGAGACCTTCGCTGTCCGATCTCAAATAATCGATCCCGACCTTTGCGGTCCAATCTCCACTCTCCTATCGAGACCTTCGCGGTCCGATCTCAAAAAGTCGATCCCGACCATCGCGGTCCGATCTCCGATCTCCAATCGAGACCTTCGTGGTCCGATCTCAAAAAAGTCGATCCCGACCTTCGCGGTCCGATCTCCGATCTCCAATCGAGACCTTCGCAGTCCGATCTCAAAAAAGTCGATCCCGACCTTCGCGGTCCGATCTCAAATAGTCAATCCCGACCTTCGCGGTCCGATCTCAAAACTCCAATCGAGACCTTCGTGGTCTGATCTCAAATAAGTCAATCCCGACCTTCGCGGTCCGATCTCCACTCTTCTATCGAGACCTTCGCGGTCCGATCTCAAAAAGTCGATCCCGACCTTCGCGGTCCGATCTTCGATCTCCAATCGAGACCTTCGCTGTCCGATCTCAAATAGTCGATCCCAACCTTTGCGGTCCAATCTCCACTCTCCTATCGAGACCTTCGCGGTCCGATCTCAAAAGTCGATCCCAACCTTCGCGGTCCGATCTCCGATCTCCAATCGAGACCTTCGTGGTCCGATCTCAAAAAAGTTGATCCCGACCTTCGCGGTCCGATCTCCGATCTCCAATCGAGACCTTCGCGGTCCGATCTCAAAAAAGTCGATCCCGACCTTCGCGGTCCGATCTCTGATCTCCAATCGAGACCTTCGCGGTCCGATCTCAAATAGTCAATCCAAACCTTCGCGGTCCGATTTCCGATCTCCAATCAAGACCTTCGCGGTCCAATCTCAAATAGTCGATCCCGACCTTCGCAGTCCGATCTCCGATCTCCAATCGAGACCTTCGCGGTTCGATCTCAAATTGTCGATCCCGACCTTCGCGGTCCGATCTCCACTCTCCTATCGAGACCTTCGCGGTCCGATCTCAAATAGTCGATCCCGACCTTCGCGGTCCGATCTCCGATCTCCAATCGAGACCTTCGCGGTCCGATCTCAAATAGTCGATCCCGACCTTCGCGGTCCGATCTCCAATCGAGACCTTCGCGGTCCGATCTCAAATATTCAATCCCGACCTTTCACGGTCAAAACTTTTAATCTCGACCCTTCACGATCCAATTTTCGATCTCAACCATTCATGGTCTAATCTTTTCCGACCAGTGAGGATCATTAGAAAGCGTGTTTTAAAGTAGTAAATAAATGTCGCACGAGCCTTAAAGCCTTGAGTCAAATACCCCTTCCGAAAACTAAGCCATACCTTTCGTTCCCTGCAGCAAACAGAGAGTGGTTCAGAATTCCGGGTCAGCGCCTCACCAGAATTACAGTTACGGCAGCATCAGACAGTTCTTTGATTCCCTCAGTTCCTTCAGTCAGACTCTTCGACATGTCAGACTCATTGAGAAATTGTGACGGGAATGGAACCCCGCCACCGGTACCAGATATGACATTGGAAGAAGCCATCCGGGCCTATGAGGTTCACAAAAGGCAGAAAGAAGATCAGTAGAATTTCGTAGTACAGCTTCTGAATGAGCGAGGTATAGCAGTTATCCCCCAGCCAGACGGTACTTTTGTTCTGATCGAGGACGACGAGCCCTCCCGATCAACTCCTCAAACCTTCAACCAGGTTCCTCCCCCGCCAACTTACGGGATTCCTTCGAACCAAGGAAACAGCCGACCAAGGCTTCATGTTGCCACCTCCCAAGGCACCCCTATCATATACGGCCAAGCCAGTTCTACCCCCATCACTCAATACAACCAGCGCAGCGCTGGGCCATCTCAAACAGTTCCCAACATCCTCCAGTATCCTCCCGGGTTCAACCCGTTACCTATATACAAACCTCAAAATAACGGGGAAAAACCCCGATACAACCTAGAAAAGGCCACCATATATCCACATATATCAAGCCTCCCACCTCCAATTACTGCCTCTCATATAGCAGCACCCGGCCCCGAGCCTCAAAGTCCACCATTGGACCCAACCTTGGCCTGGATGGTCGAGCAATTGAAGGATCTGAAAGCCAGCATGGGTAATTTGAAGAAAGAAACACTCAGATCTACAGATTCGAGAATGGTCACACCTCTCCCAGCCAAGTTCAGAATGCCAGAAATGGACAGATTCGACGGGACTGAATGCCCTCAGACACATGTTGACACTTATGTTCTCGGCATGAGAGCAAAAGGAGCAACCCTCCAGCAAATGGCCGACCATTTCCAGCACACTCTCAAGAGTTCAGCGTTACAGTGGTTCCTAAGGGTCAAGCCCGAAGATCATCATACTTGGGATAAGCTCAACAACATCATCCTTGAATGGTACCGGTCCAACCTGGAATGGGAAACAAGTCGTGAAGACTTAATCACCACCGAACAGAAGGCAGACGAAAGTGTTGGGGAGTTATACAAAAGATGGAGCTGGAAACTTTACAAAATCATGGAGCCTATTTCCAAAGACGAACAGATGCGGATCTTTAAGTCCTGCTTGAGACCATCCATCAGAATGCTCATCAACCACCACTTCTTCCCAGATCTCCGAGCCATGGTCAATGTAGGTTCCCAGTTCGAGAAAGACTTGAAAGAAAAGCCGGCTCCGAGTCCAGCCTCTTCTTATCACTATGAGGCAGCCCCGCTCGATCCAATATCTACCCCAGACAAAGGGAGGGAGGTTACCGGAACAGTCCATTACATTCAGAATGGAGCACTACAAAGAAGCAGTGGTCCCCCGAGACAATGACGACACTATGATAATTTTGGAATGCCCTTGAGTGAGATATTTGATCATGTAAAGAAGCAAGGTCTCCTCGAACCTATGGAAAATTATCGGCCCAAATTCTCCGATGCTAACTGGATGTAACCAAGCATTGTGCTTTCCACCAGTATCAGGTCATATAACCGACAACTGCACGGTCTTGAGGAGAGCAATTCAAGATCTAATAGAAGACGGAAATCTTGAGCGTCCTGGCAGTCTAGCAACAAAGGAGCAGCTAGAGTAGGGGCTACCTATCCTCGAGATATGTCAATTGTCTTTTGGTCAACCTTCATAGGTTCTAGTACTTTCCTCGTTCAATCAAGTCTGCCTCGTACATTGTAGTTAATCTTAAATTTTCTATAAATAAGTGTCTTTTTTCTCTTCTTGCTAGACTTGAGACATTATTTGCACACCTACATTACATCTAATGAAATGGTTATATCCTAAATGATCACTTGCATTGCTCAACAAATAATCTCTGGAAATAACTAATGTTCCGATTAATCGGTGTGAGAAAGTAAATTGGTGCCCTCCCCATACACTTTCCTCACCTCATAAAGGCCTCCCTCAAGCCATACACTTCCCAAAACATGTCCCCACCATCACCTTGACCAAGTCAACGACGGCAACAACATCAAGGAACAACAAAAGGTCACTCAGCATCGAAAGATCGACCCCATGTCGACAACAACCTCGGAGCTCGCCTTCGCCCTCGTGCGCATCGAGAAAGTTCAAGCAGGAGCTTGCCTTCGTCCTCAAGAACTTCAAAAAAAAAAAGAGAGAGAAAAGTTCAAACAAGAACTTCAAAAAAAAAAGAAATAAAAGAGAGAGAAAAGTTCAAACAAGAACTTCAAAAAAAAAAGAGAGAGAAAAGTTCAAACAAGAACTTCAAAAAAAAACTGAGGCCAAGGACCCAGCACCGCCAATCAAAAGCTTGACAGATGGGCAAACAAAGCTAAAGCTCGAAGAATGGAGGTTGTCGATAACAATGGAGCGGTCAAAGCAAAGGCAAAAACACATCATAAGCCCTTATGCTACATTCGAATTCTTTCTCCCCCGGTGAAAGACGTTGATCAAGAAGCAATGGAATCACGGGAGAAGCCGTCAACAACAACTTGTCAAGGAATCACCTCGAGACCCGTACCTCATCACCCAAACATCCCATCCGAGCCTTTTCACTAAAAGGACCACAAATGTTCATACCCTATTCCCAAAGCCAAAACACAGTTTAGCCAGAACTACGACAACCTGAGCTCCTTACACTGAGGGGAACATAGGCAACCAGAAATGGTTCGGTCATAAACACATACAAATCCCATAAACCCGGTCTCATCAATGACCTCCCCCATACACAGACCTTTCTTTCACACACAGCCAACTTTGATCCGCGACATCAGTTAACTTTCTTCTCACGGTTAATCAAGACATTTGGTTCGTTGATACTGTCAATTCAATATTGTAATTTACAGTCCAAACCATTCGGTTTGTTGATCGCATTTACTTTACACATCCGAGTCACAAACTGACTTATTGATCGTCTTCTATTTGCCATCATTTTCATCAAAATTGGTAACATCGTAATGCTCGGTTCAAAACCGAAGTTCGTCATTCGAACTCCTTTTCAAAACCCCTCAAAATCGACGTTTGTCATTTAAACGCTCATTTCAAACTCAAAACCGAAGTTTGTAATTCAAACTTCCTTTCCAAAAACTCTCTTTTCAAACAACCTCAAAATCGACGTTTGTCATTCAAACGCTCTTTTACCAAAATCAACGTTTGTCATTCAAACCAAGATTAAAGCTTGTCATTCAAGCTCATTTTCAAAAGCAACACGAACACACACACACACACACTTTTCGCGAAAGGTAGAAAGACTCGTCATACGAGGCATTTTGGGTGATCTCAACATACTCTTCCTGAAACGTAACGTGACCTCCGAACCTAACAATCTCTGGTCCTAAAGCCTTTTGTAAAGTTTTGGCTACCAATCAAAACGTCTCATTTTCAAAGCCTTTTCCAAGTTTTTGCTACCAATAAAAATGACCTTGTTTTCAAAGACATTTTCAAAGTTTGGGCTCATAATACAAAACGGCGTGGCGACTCTCTTTTCCAAGTGAAGTCCATTCGAAAGAACCGCTCACCGTAGTCTGCGCGCGATCCGGGTAATTTCACACTCCCTGCCTATATCGCTACAACTCCTCCCCAGCTATGGACAAAGGAAACAGCATATGGAGGGGAGGATCCCTCGGAACCATGGGATCAGATCTCGGAGCATACTGGAAGGTCACCCTCTCGCCAAGATACAGGATGTCACAGTGAAGCCCCACTAGCAGCTTTCGTTGGTTGTCACCTCTCTGGCAGCTTTCACAATGGCCTGATCGAACCGGATCCACTAAGTCAAGTTGATCCTCCATGAAAAGTCTCGATCCAGAGCCAAAGACACCTCCTCGTAAGTCACTCGGGTGCTCTTCTTCGACTTCACCGGCTTCCTAGCCGCTTTCTGCCAAGTCAGCATAGCGGGAAACAAAGGAGCATACTCCTCCCTAATGCTCCACCGATGCAGATGGAACACTTCAAAGCACCACACCTGAAAGATGACAGGAAAGTTATGTCAGCTACAAAGCAGATACAGACAAATAAAAACGAGATAAGGAAGAGAAAAAGGAGACTCACATCCAGCACAAATTAGAAACAGCAGAGCGAGTTATCCTCCCCCGGGAATACTTGTCCAAGGCAAAGAAAAGCTCGGCCAGGCCAGCTTCTCCCCAGGAAAACCCTCTCACCGCCTCCAAATCAATCAAAGAGCTGAGCAAGGCAAACTGGCACATCATATCAGCATTGGGAAAAATGGTTGCTGACAGAGCAAACCACAAGAACCCCCTAGCCAAACGATCAGCTGTCATCCTCTTGGAGCCATCCACATACTCAACAATGCCTCTCCTCAGATGGCCCTCCATCGGTCCATACCGAATACCAATGCCCCTGGCATCCATAATATCAAAGTCGAGCATGTCTGTCAGCTGCTCCATGGTGAACTCATCAAACCACCCTATGGGATTGCCTCAGAATGACAATTCGGTGATCGCAGCAAAATCAGTGGGAGTGATCGATGCCTCTCCCCACCTAAAGTGAAATGTATGGATAGTATCCCACCAATACTCGCTCAAAGTGACATGGATGACCTTGACCCTCTGCATCGAAGCCACAGCAGCCACTGCGCTAACAAAGCCTCCAAGGCCGGAGTCAATCACCGGCTGCCGCGGACTCCTCTATGTCACGAGCCACGTCCGGGAACATTTCCCACAGCGCACTGACATCCTCAACATCTCCCCTACTCTTAGTAGTGGACACATTCGCCCCTGCAGGTAAACACATCAAAGGTATGTTAATACAAAATAACGTACACAAAATGCACATGCAATGTCACATATATCAACACAAAGATATAATTCAATCAGTTTCCTAAGATATCTCCGTCCCAAGTCGGAATATTAACGATTCAAGTTTTAAAATCCCGTTTCATTAACGGTGCATTTTCCTAATATATCTATGTCCCAAGTCGGAATATTAACGATCCAAGTTTTAAAACCCCGTTTCAGTAATGGTGCATTTTCCTAAGGTATCTTCGTCCCAAGTCGGAATATTAACGGTTCAAATTTCAGAGAAACTCGTCAAAACCGGAACTTTCAAGTCATTTAAGAAAAACCCGTCAAAACTGGAACTTTCAAGTCATTTCGAAAAACCCGTCAAAATCGGAACTTTCAAGCCATTTCGAAAAACCCGTCAAAACCGGAACTTTCAAAGCCATTTCGAAAAACCCGTCAAAACCAGAACTTTCAAGTCATTTCGAAAAACCCGTCAAAATCGAAACTTTCAAAACATTTCGAAAAACCCTTCAAAACCGGAACTTTCAAAATCATTTCGAAAAATCCGTCAAATCCGGAACTTTCAAAACACTTTCAAAATTACTCCGTCATGAATTAAACTCACTTTAATTTCGGAAAATACCTCTAGACATGGAATTTTCCTACCAAAGTTTCTATGTTGTCTACACCCATAGCATCAATTGCACTAAGTAAAATTCAATTTCGACAAAAGGGCATCTCAAGGTCTAAAGCCCCAAATCGGGCACCAAGAACCCTAAGTCAATTCAAATCAAATTTCAAATTTCAAGAATTCAAAAAATTCTAAAATTCAAAGGAATTCAAAGGATGCTTACCTTCCTCGCTATCCCCTCCTTGGATTTATGGCTATCCCGAGCTTTGTAAAACTCGGTCGGATCCATAGAAAGCTCGGTCGCTCGCACCGTCCTCCTAAGCCTCCTCCACTCATTATCGGTCCTCCTATGTCGACTCCTTCGACCCAATTTTGCTTCCATAGCAATAATCTCTCAAGATTTCAACCAAAGATCGAAGAAAAAATGACGAATTTTTCTCTCTTTTCTCTCTTTCTCTAGATAGAAACTCACAATTTTCTCTCTTTCTTTCTGTCTGCTCGACATCAGCTTAAAATATGTCCAAATCGAAGGTCTGGCTGGCCGACCTCTTTTACAGGATGGGCCATTTTGGCCCAAATGGCCAATCAGCCCCTCATCTTTTCAAAATTGATACTTTCGCTCAAAAGTTATCACATTTCCCTTTAGACATTTCTAACGCCCCTCTCTCGAGGTTAAATTTCTTAGTTAGACATCTTTAACGCCCCTCTCCTGGGGTTAAATTCCAGTTAGGAATCTCTAATGCCCCTCTCCCGAGGTTAAATTCCAGTTAGACATCTCTAACGCCCCTCTCCCGAGGTTAAATTTCTCAATTAGACATCTCTAACGCCCCTCTCCAAAGGTTAAATTCTCAGTTAGACATCTCTAATGCCCCTCTCCCAAGGTTAAATTCTCAGTTAGACATCCCCTCTCAAGAGGTTAAATTCTCGTTAGACCTTTCACGGTCCAGTCTCGAAATTGAGACCTTTCACGGTCCAATTGACAATCTCTCTCCGGGCGTCAATCGTAAGCCCGACCATCCCATTTCAACGGCAATCATTGTAAGCCCGTACAATAATCCCTCTTTGGCCATCACCGTAAGCCTGAACATCCCTCCCCAGTAGGATCGTAGGACCATCATTCTAAAGGAACGTCAACCAATCTCCTCAATTCTAACCGACTTTGTTAGAACTCTGGACACTTTTCCCCAACAATGCACCATCTCCTCCCGATATTACATTCCGTTCCTAACCCCCTCGTTAGAACATCAATCCTTCCTTCATGACTCAGACCGTGTTGTTAAAAATGCCAGTTAACACACCCATTTTTGTCATTTCATTCCTAACCCCGTCGTTAGAACGTCAATCCTTCCTTCATGACTCAGACTGTGTTGTTAAAAATGCCAGTTTAACACAACCGCTCCTGTCATACCGTTCCTAACCCCGTTGTTAGAACGTCAATCCTTCCTTCATGACTCAGACCGTGTTGTTAAAAATGCCAGTTTAATATAATCGTTCCTGCCATTTCGTCAGATCTCCAGCAAGATCTCGTGACCCAGCGTCAGTTTGTTAAGTCCCTTACACTTAACAGAAAATAACTACGATCGGCTTGATTCCCCCGTGGATATGTAGGAATCCTTGCTATAGGGTCCAGCCATTTAACCGCTCAGGTCTCTCCATAAGGCATCTCCCCGATTTGGGATCCTTATCTTTTTCGATGACCCCACTTCCTTCGTAAGTGACATCGTCGAGGGGCTACTATAAGTACCCAAATCCGGATCGTTACAATCCATTAACTAACGATTTCCAAGTTAACGAGAATCCGTTAACTTGCACCTTCCAGGTTAACGAGACTTTCCAGGACTGCCCCGTCCATCCAAAAATCAAAGTGTATTCAACCCACGTTCGTACACGTGAAAATACCACTTTTTCATAAATACGTAATTTTCGGGACTTTCTGGGACTATTCCGACATTTTCTCGGACAGTTATTTAGAAAACAGTCAAAACCGGGATTAACGGACCAAATGGGCAATCTTAGCGACTAAGCTAGGACACGTGGCTTACATGCAAGCCTCCCCACATCAACATCAATCAGATTTAAGGGTGAAAAGTCTAAATTACCCTCAAACTGAGTGACTGGCAGAACGGCCTGTTCTTCAGGAATGACTGATCAGCCTCGCAATTTCCAAAATACCCAAAAGTCCCTAAAATTAAGGTTCTGGCCGAATGGCCTGTTCTTCAGTTTCACCCCCTATAAATACAGCCCCTCCCTTTCAGTAAATGAGGGCAAAATATTTACTCCTCCCTCATTTCCTCACGGTTCCAGCAGCCAAAACCCCCTCTCGAGTCCCAAAAATGCCTCGATTTGCATGAAAACCACGTTTTCCAAGCCAAACACGAGCCAAACACACCCGAAACACCTTTCAAACACCATTTCGTATTCCGTATATGTTCTCCCGAGCCAAAGAGTCAACACCTAGCCATTGGTAACACTCTCACTCTCTAAACTCTGCTTTGCCTCGTTTTACGCGTCATACGCTACTTTCGATCCGATCAAAGTTTCCAAAATGTAGACGAAATGCCGTCTACAGGTCTCGATACGTTTTAATCCTCTATCCTCTTCTCTCCCTCGAGAGAAGTAATTTAGGGTTAAAATGGCGTTCAAGCCCCGTTTTACTTTTATGTCATTTACTGTCCGAACCGTTTGGTTCGTCGATCGCACTTTTACCCTCCAAACTTTTAGGTTCGTGATAGACATTTACCGTCCGGATCGTTTGATCCGTTGATATTGCTATCTACTTTACTCACCTTTACAGTCCAAACCGTTTGGTTCGTCGATTTGCACTTTTACTGTCCGGATCGTTCGATCCGTCGATACCGTCAATTTCAATACTGTCATTTACAAGTCCAAACCGTTTGGTTTGTTGATAGTATTTACTTTCAAACATCCGAGTCACAAAATGACTTGTTGATCGTCATTTCAAAACCGTCATTTTCATCAAAAAAAGGGTAACATCATAATGCCCGGCTCAAAATCGACATTTGTCATTCAAACGCTCCTTTCAAACTCAAAATCGATGTTTGTCATTCAAACGCTCATTTCAACTCAAAATCGACGTTTGTCATTCAAATGCTCCTTTCAAACTCAAAATCGACGTTTGTCATTCAAACGCTCCTTTTCAAAATCAACGTTTGTCATTCAAACCAAGATTAAAGTTTGTCATTCAAACTCACTTTCAAAAGTAACACGAACACACACACACACACACGCACTTTTCGAGAAAGGTAGAAAGACTCGTCATGCGAGGCATTTTGGGCGATCTCTAGATACTCTTCCTGAAACGTAACCTGACCTCCGAACCTAACAATCTCTGTTCAAAAAGCATTTTCCTAAGTGTTGGCTCCCAATCAAAACGACCTCCTTTTCAAAAAGCCTTTTCCTAAGTTTTGGCTCCCAATCAAAACGACCTCCTTTTCAAAAAGTCTTTTCCTAAGTTTTGGCTCCCAATCAAAACGACCTCCTTTTCAAACAGTATTTTCCTAAGTTTTGGCTACCAATCAAAATGACCTCCTTTTCAAAATAGCCCTTTTCAAAGTTTTGGCTCATAATACTAAACGGCGTGGCGACTCTCTTTTATGTGAAGTCTCAAAAACCGCTCGCCGCATTCCGCGCGATCCGGGTAATTGTCAAATATGGATGTCCTTATATGCATATTTAAGATGGCCAGTTCATTAGGAGGACTCCTAAACCAATCCCTAATTTTGCAGAGAAAGTTAAATTCCTGTCAGGAAATCTGTGGCGTGTCTCATACAAGACAAGCCCACTGATTAATTTCTCATTTAGTGGGGACGTTGTCTCGTGCGAGATAACTAGTCTTGTGCGAGACAAGTCTACAGACCAGTTTCCTTCTAGAAAAAAGGTAAAACTCAAATAAATTTGACTAAAATGAAACGATTGCACCGAATCAAACCAATTCGTTTGAAATCCCCGAAGCCTAGCGAGCGAGTGTGTGGTATTGAGGTTCAAGCCACTTAACATGATACTTGAATAAGAGCTCATGAATGCCCATCAATTTAAGATACTTCAACTTCCTTTCCTATTCCCATATGGGATGAAACACCAAATTCTTTTACATGATCAACAAAAGGGATAGTTGCCTTTTCTTATCCAAGAAACTTAAATGTCAAAGCTTGAGGTATTAGAACTATGGACATTAACTTTGGTCAAACTAAATAGAACCCACAAATGTAACCCGCTTAAAGTTACCCCAAAACCCAAAAGCCAAATTTCCAACATATTACCCATGATGAAACTGAATATTACGCTCAGAACTCAAGTAACTAAAGAGTACATATTTTTATTACCAAGATAATGTGGGAAGTTTAATGGTTTTAAACATTCAATAATTATGGGAATGAGAGCTGTTTTTTTAGATAAACGAAAATTAGACATTCAATAATTATGGGAATGAGAATAATTTTTTTAGATAAAAGAAAATGACAAATGAAAACATTTTTATGTGATGGAGAGATCCGAGCCTATTCACATTTAACCATGTGCCTATTCACATTTAACTATGTGCATCAGAACCACATTGTGCTAATACGTTCAAGCGTACGTTCATACTCTAAATCGTAGTGTCAACACCAAATGATATAATATATTTGATAAATTATGGATATATATATATGTGCATGCTTATTTAGATATTCTGTACTAATTTTATGTATCATATTATTTACTGCAGATAATTCAAATATTATAGATATCATCAATTATAATGAATTAAATATTGTATAGCTACAGCTATATAAAAGGGGCAATTATCAAATAGTCTCTCATCCTAATGAAAACAACCACCAAGGACACCATTTTGAAGAAATTTCACCAAGTCCACGCTTTATAATGACACCCCATTTTTGTTAAAGGCACACCATGTGACATAAAAGGGACAGTTGTCGCTGTCCCTTTCTCCCCCTGCTTTTTCATTTTTTTTTCCTCCCAAAATTTTAAAATGAAATATCTTAAGATCTAGAACTCAAAAAAAAAAATCTGAAACCACCGTTGTTTTCGTATCGTCAATACGAATCAAACTAGTAGCATCAACATATAATCTGGAGTAAATTTGAGAAGTTCACAGTTGTTACAAGTTCACAGTTGTTTTTTATAAGTTCACAGTTATTTTTTACATTTGTTTCAATAACAATTAAGAGAAGTTCATAGTTGTTTTAGCTAAATTTATAATTTCTGCATGAAAATGACTATTATTTACTTAATTCACAGATTTTTTTAGTTAAGTTCACAGTTGCTTTTAGCCTTTTATAACCTTTATTTTTGCAATTTTATGAGATTATTTGACTTATTTATTAAGTTCACTGTTATTTATTGTTAAGTTCACTGTTATTTATTGTTAAGTTCACTGTTATTTTTTGTTAAGTTCACAGTTGTTTTAGTCCTTTATGACATCTATTTTTGCAATTTTATAAGATCATTTGACATATTTGTTATGTTCACAGTTGTTTTTACTTAAGTTCACTATTGTTTTTTGTTAAGTTCACAGTTGTTTTAGTCCTTTATAGCATCTATTTTTGCAATTTTATGAGATTATTTGACATATTTGTTATATTCACAGTGTTTTTACTTAAGTTCATTGTTGTTTTTTGTTAAGTTCACAGTTTTTTAATCCTTTATGGCATCTATTTTTGCAATTTTATGAAATTATTTGACATATTTATTATGTTCACAGTTGTTTTTACTTAAGTTCACTGTTGTTTTTTGTTAAGCTCACAGTTGTTTTAGTCCTTCTTTATGGCATATATTTTTGCAATTTTATGAGATTATTTGACATATTTGTTATGTTCATTTTGATGGGTTGTAAACAGTTGGCATTTAGATGTTATGCATCATTTGTCAGGACAGATAATTTTCCCTTTGATTGGATTGTGCATTTGGACTAATAGTTCAGCTCTCGCTTCAGAAGTTGCACTTTCTTTGTCTGGATAACTATTAATGAATCTATTAGGTTGTTGCTTAAACTTCCATTTATGTTACGCCTCCGTCCCAATAGAAGGATAACAATCGACCAAATTCTCTAAATTGCCCCTTGAAACATTTGCATTCAAACTAGGAGGCAATATTTGATATCAAACTAGGCAGGAAATTAAGGTTAAGTTTAGTTAATTTGTTGTTAAATAGGAAATGTTACTCTTGAATGGGACAATCCAAAAAGGAATACACCCATTTTCTATTGGTATGAAGGGAATACAACTTTGCAAGTTGATGTGTTGTCATATTATATTATAGACAGACGATTCTTTTCAGTCTTTGATGGTTAGTTGTAACGACCCTAAACCTAGGCACTATTTTAGCATCTTATTATATGCATTTTATATTATTGGTTGACCTTATGTGCTTACTTTATGTCTTTGATTTCTTATGTTAAGTTAAAATGGTTGTGAAATAATTTTAAAGCCTTAGGGTTAAATGGGAAATAAGATAAAGTATCTTGGGGGGAAGTATAATAATTGAAAATAAATAAAATATGAAATGTGGTCAAGGTGTGTGGGGTAAAGACTTGGAGTAGAGGGGTTAGTTGTACTACCTTAGAACTTGGAGGGCTTAGTGGCCTATTGTTGAAAGATTCAATTAAATGGAGTATGGGGAGGCCATACTCCTGCCTTTTTCAAATCATCTTCCTCATTGAACTCCCCATTCCTCCCTCATCTTCTTCTTCCTTCCCAAAAATTTCCATGGAAAACCTCCCTCCAATCTTTTCCTTCTAAAAATCATAATAAATCCAATTCCTCCTCATTTTTCGATCCGGTTGTACTTTCGTGTTCGTGGCGGCAAGGGGAACGCATCAAGCTAGAGAAAATCGTTGTTCCATCTCATATTGTTAAAGTGAGTTATTATGACTTTCCTTCAAATACTTGCTCATGAAATATTTGATGTTGGTATTGTTTGTTAAATTGATTGTTTGGTATATTAGAACACTTTCTTGGAGTTGAGAATTGGTTAATGACTTACATAGGGAGTTGTGGTTCATGGAAGTTGATCAAAAGTAAAGGGGGATGGTAATTGTGGAGTAAGGGTGTTGGACATGAATTGTGATAGTGAAATGTGAGAATTAATTAAGTAAGTAAAAGGGTTAGGTTTATCTTATTTGGTTGGCATGAATTTTGAGTACTAAATTGATACTAGTTAGTGTTGGGATTGGTTTAGAAGAGGTATAAAATAGTTAGGAGTAGAATGGTTATTGTTGGTGGTGATTTTGGTTCAGCTGCAGATTTGAGGAATTCGGGCTTGGGCGGTCACCCATGTGGGGCTGAGCGGCCGCCCATCTGTCCAGCTTCATGGCCTTCAGTCTTTCCCTGCTTGGGCGGTCGCCCATGTCTTCTTGAGCGGTCGCCCATATTCCCTTGGGCGGTCGCCCATCTATCCCTGCGCGGTCGCCCATCTCAACAGAAACTTCCCCCTTTATGACCCCATGCTTGGGCGATCGCCCATACCACCTTGGGCGGTCGCCCATGTCAACAGATGCTCCTCCAGTTTTCTTTCTTGCTGATTTCTACCAGAAACCACTTATTATGACTCTTAACTATATTTGAAGTAAAATAAACCTAATCTACCTAGGACATAAATGAATCCTCTTTAACTTAGGTTAGAGTAGAATACTTTAGCTATGCAAAGACATCTCAATTGGTTAAAATGGAATTGTGGAAGTACTTTAATTATTACTAGGAAAACGCTTGGTAGCCTTGTTTGGCCAATTAACCAATATGACTCCAACTTGGTAAATTGAGCTTGGACCTTTATAGAGCCCATGTATTGTTGTATATTGACTATGTAGGGTTGGTTAATGATACCTTGTTGCCTTACTTGAATACATATTCAATTATTGTGCTAGGCATAGTGTATTAAATAAATGTTGCACTATGGATTGGTTGACATGAGTATACTTTACCATGTGGTTATATTTCTTATCCCTTTTGTGGATTTTATTTCAAGTAACTGTTATGTGCTTGAACTTGTGTTAATCAGCTGATGTTTGGGGGTATAGCGTAATACGATCAATTATGGAAAGTGTGACCTAATGTGATCGGATTATGTTATACCTGTGACCATTCCCTTCTGTGGCCACAGATTGGGGTTATAGCATTTGTATTGAGCCAAAAGCCTTACAGAGTTGCTACTATCTTATATGGTTCCCTGAAAAAATGGGTCTTATAAGAAGTGAATAATGCTCAAGTAGTTCACATATGATTGGGGTTTTAGCTCCTATGTTGTACGATGATTGTTCAGACGGGAAAAGGTAAATCGAGATAATGTAAGGTGTTTACAGCTTTCCCAACGTGTTATATGCACCTTGTAATGTGTTGCATCTTACTTGGCATATTGCTGCATTCATAATAGCTTGCTGAGATTTATTCTCACCCCTCTCCCTTTAATGTTTTTAGATCCCGAGACAGGCGGACCGGCTAAGTAAGGACGAAAAGGAGTTTGGAAGTGGTATTTTGGGATTGTCGGGGTATGCATAGGTTGGCATAGAAAGATGTATTTTGGTATAATTTCTTTATGGAGTTGTGTACATAATAACTTAGTTTCTACGTTATAACCAAAATCTTTTGTAACTAAAACAGGTTGTTACTTTGAAAGTTGTTCAACTCTTCCTCCATGTGGAAAGGAATGGAGTTATTTTGAAATGGTTATGTTAAGAATGTTTAAGTATGTAAGTTAAATCAAAGTTTTAAAAATTTAGGAAGTTTGGAGTTAGTTTGGGGACGCTCCAGCTCGGGACACGTGTTGGTTCCGGGTCGGGGTCCTCACAGTTGGTATCAAAGCTCGGTTAGAGTTCTCGGGTAGAGTCTAGCTGAGTGAGAGTGTGCGATAACTGACGCCGAGTGTTTAATGCAGGAGTTTGTTCTGATGGCGGGAAATGATGATGATCAGCAGCGGGCTTTGGGAAATGTTGGTAATCCGAATGCAGAAATGATGGACATGTTCCGAGTATTTCTACAAAATATGGCAAATCAAGGTAGGGTTCAACAGCAACCAGAAGGTAGGCAAGGGCACCACGGCCTAGAGAAATTTGTGAAGATGGCACCCCGAGTTTCAATGGAGATCCGGATCCGTTGAAGGCAGAGAGATGGCTTGAGGCAATGAATAAGATTTTCGCAGCAATGGAGAGTCCGGATGCAGAAAAGGTGAGATGCGTTGTCTTCAAGCTAGAAGGACCTGCTGAGCATTGGTGGCAAGTAGTGAAGGATGGATGGGATCGGGACCTTACACCGCAGACTTGGGAGAACTTCACACGCAAGTTACGAGATCATTTCATTCCAATGGTTACAAGGGATAAGAAGGAAGTCGAGTTCTTGAAATTGGAGCAAGGGACAATGACCATAGCACAGTATTCTGCCAAGTTTATAGAGTTAGCCCGATATTGTCCTCATTTGGTACCAGAAGAAGAGAGGCGGATCTACCGGTTCGTGAAAGGATTAAGGGTGGAGTTCCGGAAGCAGTTATTGATGCATGACTTCATCAACTACCGAGCGGCCGTGAATATGGCATATCAGATTGAGAATGATATAGAATAGCGTCGTAGTAAGTATGAAGGTGGAAGCAAAAATAGATTCCAAGGTCAAGGTTCTGGGCAGAATAGAGGGCAGCCAAGGACATCAGCTCCGGGAGCAGGCCGAGGAGGAAATGTGGCGGCTCCGTCAAACCGTTCATCTTCAGGTCCGTTTGGGGCATTGTATGGATTTTGCAAGAAGACATGGCATTCAGAGGATAGGTGTTGGAGCAAGCAAGGAAAATGTTTAGAGTGTGGGGTAACAGGCCATTTCCGGAAGAATTAACCTAAGTGGCAAAGGAAGCAAGCTTTGGGTAGCAAACAAGGGGGACAAGGTGGTGGTGTGAAAAGAGATGTCGAAGGGAAACCCAAGGATAGAGTGCAAGGTCGAGTGTTCGCCTTGGGTAGAGGAGAGGTTGATCCTAATGCTGTCATTAGAGGTATAGTCCCTGTCTCAGGAGTTAAGGCCCGCATCCTTATAGATCCCGGGTCTTCCCATTCATTTGTGGCATCTCATTTTGCATCTTCATTACATAAATTGCCTGAATCTATGCCTTATGTGTTGGAGGTTTCTACTCCCATGGGAGAGTGCCTCGCATCTTCTTTGATCTATCACGGTTGTGATGTGACTATATGTGGGCATGTGTTGCCAGTGGATTTGGTAGAGTTACCAATCCGTGAATTTGATGTGATCCTTGGGATGGATTGGTTGAGTCAGTGTCATGCTTTGGTAGACTGTCGTAGAAAGCGAGTCTTATTTGCTATGCCTGATGTGCCTATTTTTATATTTGATGCGGACAAAGGTATACATGTTATTTCTGCTTTAAAGGCTAGAAAAATGCTATCTAAGGGGTGTGCGGGGTACTTGGCTTATGTAGTAGATTCAAGTAAGAAGTCCCCTGAATTAGCTCATGTCCCGGTTGTTAATGAATTTAGTGATGTGTTTTCAAGTGATTATTCTATGCCTCCGGATCGTGAGGTAGAATTTTGTATTGACCTAGTACCCGGTACCACTCCTATTTCTAAAGCACCCTATAGAATGGCTCCGGCTGAATTAAAAGAGTTGAAGGTTCAGTTGCAAGAATTGCTAGACCGGGGTTTTATTCGCCCAAGTGTGTCACCGTGGGGAGCACCGGTTTTATTTGTTCGGAAGAAAGATGGTACCTTAAGATTATGTATTGATTATCGTTTGTTGAACCAAGAAACTATAAATAATAAATACCCTCTTCCTCATATAGATGATTTGTTTGACCAACTTCAAGATTCCGTTATCTACTCTAAACTTGACTTGAGAAGCGGATACCATCAGTTGAAGATTAGACCGGATGACATTGCAAAGACAGCCTTCAGAACTAGATATGGTCACTATGAGTTTGTTGTGATGCCTTTTGGGTTGACTAATGCTTCGGCCGTATTCATGGATATGATGAACCGTATCTTCAAGCCGTATCTTGACAGTTTTGTGGTGGTATTCATAGACGACATCCTTATTTATTCTAAGTCCCGAGAGGAGCATGAAAATCATTTGAGGATTGTCTTATCAGTTCTTCGTGAGAAGCATTTGTACGCCAAGTTCAGCAAGTGCGAGTTTTGGCTTGAGCAGATCTCTTTCTTGGGGCACGTGGTGTCTAGTAAGGGAATTTCCGTGGATCCTTCAAAAATCGAAGTCGTAGTTAATTGGAAGCAACCTTCAACTGTGACTGAGGTTCGTAGCTTTCTTGGTTTGGCAGGGTACTACCGAAGGTTCATTGAGGGTTTTTCTCGAATTGCAACTCCGTTGACAAGGTTGACTCGGAAAGATGTGTCTTTTGTATGGAATTCCAAATGTGAAGCAAGTTTTAATGAGTTGAAGAAGAGGTTGACGACGACTCCTATTCTTACCCTTCCGGATGGTTGCGAAAATTTTGTCATTTATAGTGATGCCTCGAAGGCGGGATTGGGATGTGTACTAATGCAAAATGGGAAAGTGATTGCGTATGCCTCTAGGAAGTTATCACCGGCTGAACAGAATTACCCTACTCATGACATGGAATTGGCTGCGATTGTGTTTGCGTTGCATAAATGGAAACATTATCTTTATGGGGCAAGATTTGAGATTTTCACCGACCATAAGAGTTTGAAGTATTTTTTTACCCAAAAGGAGTTGAATAACCGACAAAGAAGATGGCTAGAGTTCTTAAAGGATTTTGATTGTGTGATTTCTTATCATCCGGGGAAGCCAAATGTAGTGGCGGATGCGATTAGCCGAAAGGCTTATGTGAAAGCTTTGAGTTCCCGAGAGTTGAAGAGTGAAATAATAATTGCGAATGTGCGAACCGTTCCTACCTTGTATGGGGATTTGAAGGAAGCTCAACAAGGTGATCCGGAGTTGAAGAAGATTTTGGGTCAAGTGCAAGAAGGGAAAGTCGGGGAATTCGCGTTGAATAGAGATGGAATTTTAACCTTCCAAGGAAGAATTTGTGTTCCTTCATCACCGGAAATCAAGAGGAGTGTTCTAGAGGATGGTCATAAGTCCAAGTTTGCCATTCATCCGGGTAGTACGAAAATGTATCAAGACTTGAAACGTGGATATTGGTGGAATGGGATGAAAAGGGAAATTGCGGATTATGTGTCTAAGTGTTTAACTTGTCAACAAATCAAGGTCGAGCATCAGAGACCGGCGGGACTACTTCAACCATTAGACATTCCGGAGTGGAAATGGGAAGGGATTTCGATGGATTTTGTATCGGGTTTGCCTCTTACCGCGAAGAAGATGGATGCTATTTGGGTTATTGTGGATAGATTGACAAAGTCAGCTCATTTTCTTTCGGTGTCAACCAAGTTCTCGATGGAGAAGTTAGCTCAGTTGTATATGAAGGATATTGTTAGACTTCACGGGGTTCCGATTAATATTTTCTCCGATAGAGATCCGAGATTTACTTCTAGATTTTGGAGAGCATTGCATGAAGCTTTGGGTTCTAAGCTATGTTTTAGTACGGCGTTTCATCCTCAAACCGACGGTCAGTCCGAAAGAACCATTCAGATACTTGAGGATATGTTACGGGCTTGTGTGATGGATTTTCAATTGTCTTGGGAAGATCACCTACCGTTAGTTGAGTTTGCTTACAACAACAGTTATCAGTCTAGTATTGAGATGGCTTCGTATGAGGCGTTGTATGGTAGGAAGTGTAGATCTCCGATGTGTTGGGACGAGGTTGGTGAAGCAAGGCTTTGGGGCCTGGATTTGGTTAGAGATTCGACGGAGAAAATCAAGGTGATTCGTGATAGATTGAAGACGGCTCAGAGTAGACAGAAAAGCTACGCCGACAATAGAAGACGGGACTTATCTTTTCAAGTGTGTGACTTCGTGTTCTTGAAGGTCTCTCCGAGGATGGGAATTAAAAGATTTGGTAATAAGGGTAAATTGGCTCCGAGGTTTGTTGGTCCATTCGAGATTCTAGAAAAGATTGGGGATTTGGCTTACCGATTAGCGTTACCTCCATCCTTTTCTTTGCTTCATGATGTGTTTCATGTTTCAATGTTGAGAAAGTATTGTCATGACCCCTCCCATATATTGAGTTCTCCTCCCGATGAGATTCAGGCGGATATGTCATATGTTGAAGAACCATTGAGAGTCTTGGAGTTTCAGGTTAAGGAGTTGAGAACTAAGAGCATTCCGGTAGTGAAGATCCTATGGAAGAATCATACCATTGAGGAAGCAACGTGGGAGCTAGAGTCGGAAATGAGAGAGAAATATCCTTGGTTGTTTGAACATGCAATTAAGTCTTTTTAAAATTCGGGGCGAATTTTCTTTAAGGGGGAGTGAGTGTAACGACCCTAAACCTAGGCACTATTTTAGCATCTTATTATATGCATTTTATATTATTGGTTGACCTTATGTGCTTACTTTATGTCTTTGATTTCTTATGTTAAGTTAAGATGGTTGTGAAATAATTTTAAAGCCTTAGGGTTAAATGGGAAATAAGATAAAATATCTTGGGGGAAGTATAATAATTGAAAATAAATAAAATATGAAATGTGGTCAAGGTGTGTGGGGTAAAGAATTGGAGTAGAGGGGTTAGTTGTACTACCTTAGAACTTGGAGGGCTTAATGGCCTATTGTTGAAAGATTCAATTAAATGGAGTATGGGAAGGCCATACTCCTACCTTTTTCAAATCATCTTCCTCATTGACCTCCCCATTCCTCCCTCATCTTCTTCTTCCTTCCCAAAAATTTCCATGGAAAACCTCCCTCCAACCTTTTCCTTCTAAAAATCATAATAAATCCAATTCCTCCTCATTTTTCGATCCGGTTGTACTTTCGTGTTCGTGGCGGCCAGGGGAACGCATCAAGCTAGAGAAAATCGTTGTTCCATCTCATATTGTTGAGGTGAGTTATTATGACTTTCCTTCAAATACTTGTTCATGAAATATTTGATGTTGGTATTGTTTGTTAAATTGATTGTTTGGTATATTAGAACACTTTTTTGGAGTTGAGAATTGGTTAATGACTTACATAGGGAGTTGTGGTTCATGGAAGTTGATCAAAAGTAAAGGAGGATGGTAATTGTGGAGTAAGGGTGTTGGACATGAATTGTGATAGTGAAATGTGAGAATTAATTAAGTAAGTGAAAGGGTTAGGTTTATCTTATTTGATTGGCATGGATTTTGAGTACTAAATTGATACTAGTTAGTGTTGGGATTGGTTTGGAAGATGTATAAAATAGTTAGGAGTAGAATGGTTATTGTTGGTGGTGATTTTGGTTCAGCTGCAGATTTGAGGAATTCGGGCTTGGGCGGTCGCCCATGTGGGGCTGAGCGGCCGCCCATCTGTCCAGCTTCATGGCCTTCAGTCTTTCCCTGCTTGGGCGGTCGCCCATGTCTTCTTGAGCGGTCGCCCATGTTCCCTTGGGCGGTCGCCCATCTATCCCTGCGCGGTCGCCCATCTCCACAGAAACTTCCCCCTTTGTGGCCCCTTGCTTGGGCGGTCGCCCATACCACCTTGGGCGGTCGCCCATGTCAACAGATGCTCCTCCAGTTTTCTTTCTTGCTGATTTCTACCAGAAACCACTTATTATGACTCTTAACTATATTTGAAGTAAAATAAACCTAATCTACCTAGGACATAAATGAATCCTCTTTAACTTAGGTTAGAGTAGAATACTTTAGCTATGCAAAGACATCTCAATTGGTTAAAATGGAATTGTGGAAGTACTTTAATTATTACTAGGAAAACGCTTGGTAGCCTTGTTTGGCCACTTAACCAATATGACTCCAACTTGGTAAATTGAGCTTGGACCTTTATAGAGGCCATGCATTGTTGTATATTGACTATGTAGGTTTGGTTAATGATACCTTGTTGCCTTACTTGAATACATATTCATTGATTGTGCTAGGCATAGTGTATTAAATAAATGTTGCACTATGGATTGGTTGACATGAGTATACTTTACCATGTGGTTATATTTCTTATCCCTTTTGTGGACTTTATTTCAAGTAACTGTTATGTGCTTGAACTTGTGTTAATCGGCTGATGTTTGGGAGTATAGCGTAATACGATCAATTATGGAAAGTGTGACCTAATGTGATCGGATTATGTTATACCTGTGACCGTCCCCTTCTGTGGCCACAGATTGGGGTTATAGCATCTGTATTGAGCCAAAAGCCTTACAGAGTTGCTACTATCTTATATGGTTCCCTGAAAAACGGGTCTTATAAGAAGTGAATAATGCTCAAGCAGTTCACATATGATTGGGGTTTTAGCTCCTATGTTGTACGGCGATTGTTCAGACGGGAAAAGGTAAACCGAGGTAATGTAAGGTGTTTACAGCTTTTCCAACGTGTTATATGCACCTTATAATGTGTTTCATCTTACTTGGCATATTGCTGCATTCATAATAGCTTGCTGAGATTTATTCTCACCCCTCTCCTTTTAATGTTTTTAGATCCCGAGACAGGCGGACCGGCCAAGTAAGGACGGAAAGGTGTTTGGAAGTGGTATTTTGGGATTGTCGGGGTATGTATAGGTTGGCGTAGAAAGATGTATTTTGGTATAATTTCTTTATGGAGTTGTGTATATAAAAACTTAGTTTCTACGTTATAACCAAAATCTTTTGTAACTAAAACAGGTTGTTACTTTGAAAGTTGTTCAACTCTTCCTCCATGTGGAATGGAATGGAGTTATTTTGAAATGGTTATGTTAAGAATGTTTAAGTATGTAAGTTAAATCAAAGTTTTAAAAATTTAGGAAGTTTGGAGTTAGTTTGGGGACGCTCCAGCTCGGGACACGTGTTGGTTCCGGGTCGGGGTCCTCACATTAGTAGCCTGTTAACATTGTTTTAATTTTGTGTATATCTTTCAGGTTGTTGTTGCCTTACAGAAAGAAAGCTGGTGCATCATCATATGGAGGCGGGCTTATTATTAAAAGCGGATATGATAATCTGGGAGTAGGTAAGGAAGCGGCAAAGGGAATTTTTGTGGGCAATGACTGACCCATATGGTGGGTAGGCCGGAGTTGGACAGAAAGAGGGAAAGGAGAGATGGCCGGAGGAAGGGAGGGGGTCACCGGAGGTGGGGGAGGGGAGCAGTTGCCGGCTGAAAGTGGGTAGGCCGGAGAGAAAGTAGAGCGAGAGAGATTCGTGTGGGAGGGTAGGGTGGGTAGGCCAGAGTTGGAAAGGGAAGGGTCGCCAGAGGGGAAGGAGAAGGGTCGCCGGAAGGGGTGGTAGAGAGAGAGAGAGTGTGGATAGTTTTATATTTTTGGGTAAGCGAGGGATAGTTTGGGTAACAAAGGATTATGTGGGATTTTGATTAGGATGCCGAATTAGTTGGTTAAATTTCAAAATTCTTGTCTTAATTGATCGTTTGACTTGGGATGAAGGATCCACCGATAATTTTCCCTATATAAAATAGATGGATAAATTCCCTTGGGGCCCTTCCAGCCCAAATTTTATTCTTTTTTAAGGAGACTCTTTTTGTAAATCTTAAATAGAGAGTTCTCCTAAAATTATAATTTCGTATGCACCCCTCGTCCCCGTTGACCAGTCAAATAAAACTCTTAAATACCAAAACTACCCTTACCCCTCAAACAAAACCCACCCCTCCCCTCCCTCCTCCCACATGTACACTAGAAAAAACACACACACACATACTCAATCACTCTCTCTCTCTCCTATCCTCTCTCGACCCACCGGCGCAAACTCGACACATCAACGGCAGCTCGTCGCCGTCTCCACCATGGTCGCCTACAGATCCGATCGCTCTTCTCCGGCGAACCCTAGATCTAGTTTGCCTCATCTCTTTCCCTTCTTCGTTCAGATTCGGCGAACCCCTTCATTGTCTCATCAAGGCCAGGTCCTATGTCACCTTCATTTGGCAAATAATTAGTTAAAGTGTCTAGATCTAAGCATTTCAGGTTCAAAATTATTAGATGTGGAAAAGAAAGGCGGGGTCAATGTCCCACTGGCAGTCATCCGTCTTGGTGCAGGCAAGGACTAATAGAGCCCTTTGCGTTGAAAATAGCTCACCCAGAAGAGAAAAAGGATGCAGATAGTGTAGGCATCCACGGTAAGAAAATGTATGAATTTGGAACAAATATGGTCTATTCCGTAATCCAAGTTAAATGAAGAGAAGATTTTCTAGTTTTGACTTGATGTTCAATGTGCTCGATTTTGGTCTTTAGAACTAGCTATATTACATTACCGTTGATGTTTTAGGCTTCTAGGTGGATGTTTAACTAGTTCCTTCATCTCCTTTTCATTTCTGACCAACATTATCTATTTTTAGTTTAGCTTGAGCCTTGAATTTCTACCAAAATTTTGGATAATTTGAACTCGGAATTTGATCATATGCGGTGATGGATGTTCATCCAGATATGTTCATGCTTGTCTTTTTTTTTTCCTTCTTATTTTTCAATAATTTAATAGCTGCGTGATTTATTACCATTAGGAATTTTATTAATTTAGTTACTGTTATGAGATAGTGTAACCATTAAGAAGTTTATTAATGTATTTTCAATACAAGGATATCTTAGTAATAATGGTATTATTTCGTACTGCATGACATTAATTTATAAAATAATTTGGATTATTTGTGTAAGAGTTTATTCTATGTAATCTGATGAGTATTTTGTTAAGTGCAGAATATTGACGTTTTATTATCTGGATTCATTTTGAGTTTGATTTTTTTGTTACCTATAAGACATTTAAAAAAAGTCTTATAAGTAACTTATAAGACTTTAAAAAAAAGTCTTATAAGTAACTTATAAGACTTTTAAAAAAAGTCTTATACATAACTTATAAGACTTTTTAAAAAGTCTTATACGTAACTTATAAGACTTTTTAAGTTACTACTTATAAGACTTTTTTACAACACAGTTTTCAATGTTCAAATAGGTCTTATAACTAACTTATAAGACTTTTTAAAAAGTCTTATATGTTACTTATATGACTTATTAAAAAGTCTTATATGTTACTACTTATAAGACTTTTTTACAACACAGTTCCCAATGTTCAAATAGGTCTTATAACTAACTTATAAGACTTTTTAAAAAGTAACATATGTTACTACTTATAAGACTTTTTTACAACACAATTTCCAATGTTCAAATAGGTCTTATATGTTACTTATAAGACTTTTTTAAAAAGTCTTATATGTTACTTATAAGACTTTTTAAAAAGTCTTATAAGTTTATAAGTCAATTATAAGAGTAATTCGTTGTTATTATGAGAGTAATTCGTTGTTATTATTGAAAATTTTGATTTTTTGATTGAAAAAATTGTCTTATAAGTCAATTATAAAAGACAAAATAGTCTTATAATTAACTTATAAAAGTTGTAAATGTATAACTTATGAGAGTAATTCGTTGTTATTATTAAAATTTTTTAATTTTTTTAGTTGAAAAAATTGTATTATAAATCAATTATAAGAGACAAAGAAGTTATATAATTAACTTATAAGAGTTGTAAATGTGTAAATTATGAGATTAATTCGTTGTTAATAATGATTTTTTTTTTGTTGAAAAAAATAAACTGAAATTATTCTGAATCTAATGACTGATTTAAAATACTTGAATGTCTAGTGACCAATATCTAATTCTCAGTGTTTCAGTGACTAAAGTATAATTTGAATTTTGAAATTGTAATAGTCAGTACAACAGTACGTGCAAAGAGGGCAAAGAAATGCATTAAAGTCATTATGTCAAGAAAGGGTGTCTTTGAAATTTTCAAAATATTATTTCTTAAAATAATGAGTTTAAATCTCGCGTGAGGGGCTCTAGAGAAAGAAAGTGGGCAAAATAGATTTGGTTTGTTCAGGAAGCCGAAGGCCAAAGCTTCAGGTGACTGTTAACTGACCTCTGGAACAAGGAAGAACACAAGTGAAGTGGCCTGCTGCAGAAATCGAAAAATTAAGCTCAAAATGTAGAAATAAAATTAAAAGCTTAAATCATTAAGTTGTCAATTTTTAAAGACTTATGTTTGTTTGATAATGACAAACCACTTACATCTGAATTTTCAGAATTTCAACTCAACATTTAAAATATTATATGAATAATATTTATGATTTTATAATAAAATAAATTCATTATTGACATATACATTATTATTATTATTATTATTATTATTATTATTATTATTATTATTATTATTATTATTATTATTATTATTATTATTATTATTATTATTATTATTATTATTATAAGTAAATTTTAATCTTATAATATTTAAATATTTTTATTTGTACTTTCTTTATCCCATAATAATATTTATCTTGATTAATTTGATAAATATGATCACAAATGTTGACAAATAATAAAAAAAATTATATAATGATACTTTAATAAAAATATTATTAAATGTTAATATTAAAAAAATTATATTTTCATACTTGGTCAAATATAATTTGTATGAAAAGAAAAAATATTTCAACAAAAGGAAGTAACAATAAATAAATAAATAAAATATGTTGATGTGTGGATTTGAACTCATTCCTTTTTTTTCTCATTCTTTCACCTCTTACCTCATAGCCTACTCCTTGCCCACTTAAAATTAATAGCCTTTTTTAAGACAATCTTAATTATTTAAGTGATTCAAATTTACCTTACCAAATAAACTTAATTTTTTAATCTCTTAAAATGTTTCAAATTAAGATCTTAATTTGGTTATCAAACAGACCCTAAAAGCAATCCGGGGGTATTTTAGACCAAATGAAATTTAACCCGTTTGAATACCCGTAAAAAAAGAACCCAACCCGTTAATACCCCAATTTATAGCCACCAACCAACGACGCAGGACTCACAAACGCCCAGATCGATTACGGAAAGGAGACGACGAATTCAAAGAGAAGAAGAAGAAGAAGAAGAAAATGGCGTCGAGTGCAGCTGTTCCGTTTTGGAGGTCGGCCGGGATGACTTACATTTCCTACTCCAACATTTGTGCCAACCTGGTGAGGAACTGCCTCAAGGAGCCCTTCAAATCCGAGGCTATTGGTCGCGAGAAGGTTCATTTCTCCCTCTCCAAATGGGTCGACGGCAAACCTCAAAAACCTAGTAATCTTTTCTTTTCTCTCCATCAATTTCTTAATCGTCCCACTCATCCCTTGATTTTAGTTCCTATAGATCTAGGGTTTTATCTCTTGATTGCTATTTGTCTCCTTTCTTTGACCGCCTTTATATAACTGCTTGTTGTTCCGGGTAATCTAGCTTGAATTTGGGCTTTGTGAGCATTCGATGTACATTTGAATCTAGGGTTTTTGATACATGGTGATTGTATACTTCTCATGTTTGTTTTCACAGTGGTCAATAATCAATATCACTGGGATGCATCCTCTTTTGTATCACTAACCAATGGAAATATTACTTGATATGTCTTCTTTTTATTAGATTGGTCTTGAACTGTCTTCATTTGTTGGTCATACGAATTCATTAATACCATCGCCATACTCATATTTTTCTATTTCACCAGGACAAAAGTATCTCTAGATCTTTCTGAAGATTTACGAAGGATAATATTTGTGTTTGTGTATCATATGTTGAGTGGATATTGAGGGGATAGGTGATACCACATTCATTTGATAACCATCTAGTTAACCTGTACCAAATTAGCCAATTGCTCCCCACATGTGTAGAGCAAGTTTGCTGATTGGGCTGTAATAAAAGTGATGCCCACTCCTATCCCATAATGAGCTGCCCCTTTTCTGGTTTTCAAGGATATTAAGTTGACTTTACAACACTTTTAGCAGCACATATGCATAAACACTCTCAATGAGCACATCATCCTGTTGCAAGTGCAATTCGGACATGATAGTTTATAAGTTGACTTTAGTAACTCACTAGAAAATTAATGGATACTCATATTGAGTCAAAATTTTATTTTGAAAATAGACACTTTTGGGACTGAGAATAAAAATTATAGGTATTATTCGATTCTTCTCAAGAGCATTTTCAGGTTTCTTCGAAACCATGGGAGGTTACATGCTGATGTTCCATTCAGATACTGTAACGCAGCTGGGATTGTGTTTCCTTCTTTGATGTTTCCTTTTTCCTTTGGGTTTCTTATTTCCTTATTTGATGTTTCCTTTTTCCTTTGGGTTTCTTATTTCCTTATTTGATGTTTCCTTTTTCCTTTGGGTTTCTTATTTCCTTATTTGATGTTTCCTTTTGACTACAACTCTTTTGTAATCTCATATAAATCCTTCCTCCATGTGAGAAGAATAACAAGAGAAATTATTATCCCAATTTAAATTTCTACATGGTATCAGAGCTAGCATACACAAGCTTTTGATAGATGGCGGAACAAGCACCACCGGCCGGTGGTGGTGATGGAAGACCTCCTCCGATTTTGAAGATTGAATACAACTCTCCTTTCTACCTAGGTCCCCAAGATCGACCTGGTGATTTCATAACTCCTACTCGCTTCCGTGGTGATAACTATGATGATTGGGGGTGGCGATATACGGACCGCTCTTGAGGCTAGACGCAAATTCGGCTTCTTGGATGGATCTATTCCATCCGCCGTTTCTCCTTGCACCGAGTTAGATTGGAATACTATTCATGCTATGTTGGTATCATGGCTCGTGAACACTATTGATCCCAGGGTTAAGAGCACGCTGCCCAGTATAGGGATGCTAGGCGTTTGTGGGATTCTCTCAAATCTCGATATGCGTTGGTGGATGGACCTCGCATTCAACAACCGAAGATGTCGATAGCACGATGTGAGCGGACAAGACCATGCCATTCTTTGTGTATTTCGGTAAGTTGGCTGGATTATGGGAATCTCTCGCACAATTACGAGCCGCTTATAGATTGTTCTTCTTTGCGACAAGCTGCACGGCCGGACAGAAGCACGCGGCACGAAGGGAGACCTAAGCAAGCTTCATGAATTTCTCGTGGGTTTAAATTAGAATACTATGCCTCTCTTCGTACTAACCTCTTGTCTCGGGATCCCTTGCCCGCTCTTGATCGAGCTTACCGATTGATAGCACAGTGAGCAGGTGCGACTTGCTAAACCAATTCTTGATGAACCTCAGGATGCGGTTGGCTTTTCCCTCAAAACCGGTGGTCCTCGTGGTCGTGACAAGCCCGGGATAAATCCCACCTTACATGTTCATTTGTCGGAAAAAGGGCCGTGATGTCTCTTCTTGCTTTGAGCTTGTCGGTTATCGAGAATGGTGGGGAGACAGTAGCAAAACAAGTGCTCGTGGTGGCGGTCGTCCTCAACAAGGTCGAGGGAGAGGAGTTGCGCGGACCAACTCGGTTGCCCAAGTTGGTGCCGCCCAGTCGCGCATGGCTGCCGGATCCGCCCAAGCCGGTTCTTCATCCTTGTTTCTTTGAAACAATGGAATGCTTTGGCCGGCCTAGTTGGTAACACTCGTATTCCTGATAATCGCCTTCGTAGTACGTCGAGACATCTTCTTGGATCATTGATACGGGAGCATCCAATCATGTGACCGGAAAGCGCTTGTCTCTTTGATTCATACTCTATACAAGCTTGCCGTCGTCAAGCTTCCTAACTGGCACCTCTCGTGTTTGCACATTGAGGGTTACTGCTCGCCCGACATGACGTACACACTTGTTCTTCTTCATGTTCTTTATATACCAAATTTAAGCTATGAGTCTTCTCTCTGTTTCTCAATTATCGATGATGTTCATTGCCGTCCATTTTAATGCTTCTATGTGTGCTATACGGGACCGGTCGAGGAACACGATTGGAACGGGTGTTAGGCGGGATGGACTATACTACTTCGGAGGCGCACCTTCGCTTGTCACGTTTACGTCAGCCAATGCATACTGCTTTGCTCGAGTTGTGGCATAATCGTATGGGGCATCCTTACGAAAAAGTAGTAAAACTTCTTCCTCAGGTCTCTCATTTGTCGGGTAGTCTTCATCAACCTTGCGACGTTTGTTTTCGTGCTAAACATTCTAGAGATAGCTTTCCTATTAGTGAGTATAAATCTACTAGAGTTTTTGAGAAAGTTCACTGTGACTTGTGGGGTCCTTACACCCGTGTTTCCTCTTGTGGTGCCCGTTATTTTTTGACTTTGGTAGATGATTATTCACGTCTTTGTTTGGATTTATTTACTAGTTGATAAAACGGAAGTTTTTCGCATGTTTATGGCCTTTGTTGCAATGGTGGATCGACGAGTTTTCTCAAAAATCAAAATTGTTCAATCGATAATGGCTGAGTTTAACTCCTGTTTGATTGTTTTCTTTCCATAGGCATTCTTTTCAAACATCATGTGTTGGCACCCCTCAACAAAATGGGCGTGTCGAACGTAAACACCGTCATATTTTGAACATAGCTAGAGCCTTGAGGTTTCGAGGCTCACCTTCCCATTTACTTTTGGGGCGAAGCGGTCCTTACCATTGCTCATTTGATTAATCGAACCCCTTCCCCATTGTTGGATAACAAAACTCCCTACGATATCTTGTTTGGCAAAAACCCCTTTTATGATTCTCTTCGAGTTTTTGGTTCGATGTGTTATGCTCATGTCAGAGGCTAGGGGGTGACAAATTTGCTAGTCGCGATCGTAAATGCATCTTCGTGGGGTATCCTGCTTGGTAAAGGGGTGGAAAGGCTGTTTGATCTTGAGACCAAGAAATTTTTCGTCTCTCGTGATGTCAAGTTCTTTGAGGCTGTTTCCATACGGCGATTCTACTCCGTTCCTCATATCCAGGATTACATTGATGTTCTTCTTTGAGGAAGAAGCTTTTGGTCACATTGATTTTCCTATTGAAGAAGACTCATTGCTCCTTACATTGTTCGGGCTGCGGCCAGCCCGCTCCTCTATCCGATGTACGGGGAAGAGGTTGCTCCGGCTCCCATTGATCCGGCTCCTCCGGCTCCCATTGCTCCTCTGCATCAACGTCGGTCTCTTCGATGACTCGGATCCGATCTTTTAGGGAGGGGTATGAGACGAAATTGCCTTACGTTCGTCTTCGCGATTTTGTGGCCCTTACTACATCTTCTAGTCCATCTCCCGCCTCTCCGTCTTCAATCGGTTCCTCGGGTACTCCCTATCCTATAGCTCACTATATAAGCGTGATCGGTTTTGCGAAATATCGTACCTTTCTTGCGGCTCTTACGGTGGCTAAAGAGCCGACTTCCTTTCGTGAAGCCGTGGCTCATGATGGTGGGAAACAATCAATGCAAGAGAGAAATTCGTGCCTTGGAGGATAATGGCACATGGTCCATGGTGTCTCTGCCTCTGGCAAACGGGCTCTAGGATGTCAATGGGTCTATAAGATCAAGTACAATTCGACGGAGCGGTTGGCCAGTGAAATCTCGGCTAGTTGTTCTTGGCAATCATCGGAAAAGAAGGCATCGACTACACGAAACTTTTGCTCCTGTGGCTAAAATGGTCACTTTGTTCGGGCTTTCCTTGCTATTCTTTGCTTCCAAGAATTGGGAGCTTCATCGATGGACGTTCACAATGCCTTCTTGCATGGCGACTTAGCGAAGAAGTTTATATGAAACCCCCTCAGGGCTTTGCGGCACCGAACACCAACACGGTTTGTCGTCTTCATAAGTCCCTATATGGTACGAAGCGAAGCCCTCGTTGTTGGTTCGCCAAGTTGTTGACTTCCTTGAAGACTTATGGCTTCCTCCGATCCTACTCGACTACTCTCTGTTTACCTTCACCAAAGGTGCCATCCGAGATAAATGTGCTTGTGTATGTTGACGATCTCATCATGGCAGGGAGCGATTCATTTGCCTTGCTATCCTTCAAAAAGTACTGTGTGAGTGCTTCAAAATGAAGGATCTCGGGTCTACGAAATACTTTCTTGGCATTGAGGTTGCTCATGATCACGATGGCTTTGTTTACGTACTTGCGAAAGTATACATTGGATATTATTTACGAGGCCGGTTTACTAGGTTCGAAGCCCTCTAGCTTCCCATTGAACCTAACCATAAGCTTGGTGTTGCTACCGGTGCTATCTTGGAAGATCAGGAACGCTATCGACGCCTAGTTGGGCGACTCATTTACTTAGGCTGTAACTCGGCCGGATCTTGCATATTCGGTCCACATCCTTTCTCGGTTCATGAATGAACCTCGTTCCAGAGCATTGGGAGGCTGCTCTACGGGTGGTTCGATATCTCAAAGGCACGCGGGGCAAGGCATTCTTTTGCGCGGCGACGGCGATCTCACTCTTGAGGATGGTGTGACTCGGGCGGGCCGCATGCCCCATTTCTCGTCGTTCTCTTATCGGGTGGCTCGTTTTTCTCGGGCATTCTCCCATATCTTGGAAGACTAAGAAACAACCTACTGTTTCTCGTTCTTCCGCTGAGGCTGAATACCGCGCCATGGCAGCTCTTACATGCGAGCTTAAATGGCTGAAGGGTTTATTGTTGAGCATGGGTGTCCATCATCCCAAGGCTATTTCCATTTTACGTGACGGTGAATCGGCTCTTCACATTGCCAAGAATCCTGTTTATCATGAGCGCACCAAGCATATTGAGGTAGATTGTCATTTTGTCCGTGACGCTATCTCCGATGGTCTTATTGCCCCTTCTTATGTTCCAACGAAGACTCGGTTAGCGACATATTTACTAAAGCTCTCGGGAAGCAACGGTTTGATGTTTTACTTAGCAAGTTGGGCTTTCTTGATCCTCACGCTCCAACTTGAGGGAGGGTGTAACGCAGCTGGGATTGTGTTTCCTTCTTTGATGTTTCCTTTTTCCTTTGGGTTTCTTATTTCCTTATTTGATGTTTCCTTTTTCCTTTGGGTTTCTTATTTCCTTATTTGATGTTTCCTTTTTCCTTTGGGTTTCTTATTTTCTTATTTGATGTTTCCTTTTGACTACAACTCTTTTGTAATCTCATATAAATCCTTCCTCCATGTGAGAAGAATAACAAGAGAAATTATTATCCCAATTTAAATTTCTACAGATACCTATGTTTAAATGTGAACATGAAATCTTTTTGGAATTTGTACCAAGACTTTGTTCTATCTAGGAGTTCCGGGGTTTAAAGTTTTTGTACTTCCTCAGTCCAATAAGGGTGTCCAAATATATTGTACATAAGCGAGTACCCTTTTCGTGGTGAAGTTAATATTTTCACCTTTGTGTAACATTATGTACCATTGTCAAGTTGCAATGTTATATAGTCACCCTCACCAGTTGCATTAGGAATTAATGTGTCACTTTTGATGCCTCCTTGAGGCAGCAAGAAGCTGCATTTTTTAGTAAATTCAAATTGGCAGATCAGAAGAAGAGGGGATTTGTTTTTTCTTGGCGAGTTAGGAAACCTGAGGAATTTGTCTCCCTATGAGAGTGAATCTTGTTGATCTATGATATCACAAAAAATCATAATCAGCACTATTCTATGGAGTCACAACACAAGGTTTCTGGTGTTGAACTATGCAAAAAAGGATTTTTTTTATGAATTTGGCATAACACTAAAAGGCCTTCATTACTTGCATTAGTACGAATGCTATGTATGTACAATGAACATTCTTATCCATGTACTTTACGATTAGTAGTCTACTTGTGGCAAGTCAAGAGGTGATGCCACACTTTGTCCAACGGTTTGGTCTTAGATCTAAACTATTTGCTTTATCATTGATCGGTACTTTTAAGATCAAAAGTCATTTAGAAGCTTTGGAACCAACCCATGACACTGTTATTAATAAGTGGATTAGAGATAAAGTTACTGTCTCTCTTGCTTGGCATTTTGACGTACTTTTTGATATTTTTTCTTTCATCATTTATTTTGTTGGGTTGTGGAGTCAAAACCAATAAGCAAAAGGATATAGAATTGAAGTAATTTTGGGATTCCTTGGGATTCCTTGTCTGAGTAGGATTAGGAAATAGTAGTATTTATAGGTTTCCCACTTAGATTAGGTTTTGGACTTGTATGCCTATATAAACTAAGTGGTGACCATAATTATTGGGGGCTAGGGAAATTAGCTAGAGAGAATCGGTGAGATCTACAAAGAGAGTCAAAGATATTGGTAGGTATTTGGGGTGTCCTTAGGGGCATTCCATGGATGGTCTAAGTTATGCCTACCGGCTTGGTAGTGCCCCCACTTGGTATGGGACAAATATTGCTCGGAGGCCACCAATTCCACAACATATCTTTCTTTTTGAAGAGACACGTGCCTCTTGTCACTTTCCAACCTATCCTCATTTAACCATCACTCTATCGAGCTTCTCTAATTGCATTTGTCCAACTCCCTTTCTAGGCTATTTTTCTGTGCCTTTTCCTAGATCCATAGATGAACCGAATAACTGTTCTGGAGCCATTGGAACACTGTTTCATACTCGTTGCCTTATATAGGCTCTAAATTTTTATTGGGGATATTTTGAAAGCGAACAATACAATGTTGATGGAGACCTTCAAAAGAGAGCTAGAGTACACTAAATAGATGCCAATAATGTTTCTTTTCAAGGTGTTTTTTTTTTAATTGATAGCAGTATTTTAGGTGAAAACATACCCCATTGCACTTTTTGCTGGTGAGAGAATGGTGCATCTCCTCTCTGGAAATGTGAGGAGTCTAGAAGTTGAATATGTCTATTTACTGTACCAAAAGTATATGTTTATTTACTGGTCAAGGACTTGATTCATGATGTTGGTGAATGTTGCGTAATTTTTAATTATAGCTTTCTTTCGATCCTTTTTTCTTTCTTCTTTGAGCTGTTCAGGTATACAATTATTAGATTTCAGTTGTAATTTAGTCATTCTGTCTTTACAATCTTGGTTTTGTTCTACTTTCTACTGTTTTGCTAGGATCAGTAGGCCTTTCAGCTCAATTGCTACCATGACAGCAACATTGCATGTATATACCTTGGTTCAGCAATATTTGTAACATAACTATTGTGTGTATCCAGAATTGACTGTGTCATTATGTTAACTAAATCCTTCTTCTAACAAATGTTTTGTATTGCTTTTTCTGTACCAGCCCTCCGCTCGGATACTCCTGAAGTTTGATTGCCAATTCTTGATTTATGGCTCAGCGGGGTTCTGTTTGATCGTACTGAACATTGTTTTCTTAATGGGTTTTGATTTTTTACACCTTGGACAATGATGTACCGGAACATGGTATGAAAATTCGCCTGTTCAATAAAAGTTTATACTTCTAACTTTGTTGAACCTCACTTGGTCGTTGATCTCCTCGTAGATGATGGCCTCAATATCATATTTCAATCATGTTTTTAGTGCTGTATTTCTCTTATAGCTGCCAATTCTGGATAACATAACAGGACGAGACGGAACAAGCCTCTACAATATTGCAATTACGCGGGACGGGATGGGATAGTATATAATAATTTTGTTTAAATGCGTGATTATTCTAGACGTCCCAAATGGGATGTGAAATTTGTACAAAAATTACACTTATACTTGGGTATAAGAGTAATTATAATCTTATACCTTAGGTATATGTGCGGACTGTTTAATAAAATATGATTTTTTTTATTATTATTTTTGAACAAAAGGTGAAAACTTGTATATTTTTTTTTGAGTTGCTCTTATGAAAAACTAGTTTTTCATAAGATTATGAAAAAACTAGTTTTTGGGCCCTTTTTAAACCGTTGAACGCTTATTGAACCGGATACCGGTTCACTAAAAAAATTGATTCGCCATTTATCAAATCAAATCCAAACGAAAACACACGATAAAACACACAGGTAAACCGTCGCAAACAGAGACATTCGTCGAGCAAAAATAGAATTCAATCAAAAATCAATCCGTTTCAGCCAAAAATCAATCCGTTTCAGCCGATTGAGGTAATATATGATTCACCGGCACAATTATAGACTATCAATCAATATATTTACAATCATTCCTATTTGTTTCATTCAAAATTGGCGATTTTTATTAGGTTATGATGAGCTTACGCGATTTTGAAGATGAAACTGTCGATTTTGAAGATGAAACTGGCGATTTTGCAAATGATGCTATTTTAATTGATCAAATTTCTCACACAGTTGATGATAATCACGATACAGGTAAGCGTAAGCCACTTTCATAATGTCACTGTTTTTTTTATATAATGCCAGAACATTTGTTTTGTTTGTCTTTCCCGTCCCAATTTTATTTATAATATGTACCAGTAAGTGTGTCAGTGTTTGTTTTCATATATGTCAGTGTTACTTATTTGAAGTATCAGTGTTTTTTATAATATGTGCCAGTGAGTGTTTTCATATATGTCAGTGTTACTTATTTGAAGTATCAGTGTTTTTTATAATATGTGCCAGTGAGTGTTGCTTGGGCTGTCAGTTTTACTTTGTTGTTTGAAGTCCCAGTGAGTTTTGTTTGTAATGTCAGGATTAATTTTTGAATATGCCAGTGTTTATTTTGATATGTTTCAGTGATTGTTGCTTGGACTGTCATTGTTACTTTGTTATTTGAAGTGTCAGTGAGTGTGTTTTAGAGTGCCAGTGTTATCTTATTTGAATTGCCAATGAGAGATGTTTGTAGTGCCAGTATTAATTTTTGAATATGCCATTGTTTTTTATGATAAATTCCAGTTAGTGTTGATTGGACAGCCAATATTACTTTTTGAATGTGCCAGTATTTATTTTTGAATGTGCCATTGTTTGATATTATATGTGTAACGACCCTAACCCTAGGAAATATTTTAGCATCATATTATATGCTTTTAATATTATTGTTAATATTATGTGTTCATTTTATATCCTTGATTTCCTATATTAGGATGAGATGATTGGGAAATAAATAATGTTCTTGGAAGAAGTATAATAATAGAAATGGATAAAATAAATAAAATGTGGGTAGTTAGGCTTCTTTGTGTAGGGAAAAGAATGTAGAGGGTTTAAGGTAAATTCTTAAAATATATAGGGGTTTGAGTGTAGGAAGTGGAAAGATGTTATTAATTAGGATTGGGGGGGGGGGTCATACCCCTAAATCCCTCCCCTTTCACCTCCTTAGTCAAGGCACCCTATTCTCCCCATACCTTCTCCCATCCTCCTCATTCTTCCCTCACCATCTTCATCCTCCTTCTTATCAAATTCTATGGAAGCTCTTCCATGAAAGCCCTTCTTTCCAAGGTTCTAGCAAGTCCAATTCTACTACATTTTCCAATTCAATTGTACTTTTGTGCTTGGTGCATCTAGGGGAATTTATCAAGCTAAGAAGATCATCATTTCATCCTAAAATTCTAAGGTGAGTTGTTATGACCTTCCTTCATTTACTTGTTCATGAACTCTTTAATGTTGTTCTTGTTATGATGATGGTTGTTTAAATGCTTTTGAACTCTTCTTGGAGTTGAGAAATTGGTAAATGACATAGAATGATGTTATTATTCATAGAAGTGGATTTAGAGTGTAAGAAATGGGTGGAGTTGGTTTTAGAAGATTTAACTTGTAATGTGTTGGTGAAATGGGTTGGAAATCTTGTGGTAAATAATCTAGGTTTATGTTATTTTGGGTTTAAATGATTTAGGATGAGGTTTGTAATGTTAGGAAATTCTTTTGGTGATCATGAAATTAAGGAAGATTTAAAAAGGGAAAAGAACCTAAGTAAAAAGGGGTTTGAAATCTGAGCTTGCTGGAAAAGGGGCTTGGGCGGTCGCCCAAGGGGTGGTGAGCGGCCGCCCATGTGGGCAGAAACTTGGCTAACTGAAAATCCTTCTTGGGCGGTCGCCCAAGGGGTAGTGTGCGGTCGCCCATGTGGGCAGTAACTTGTGTTCCCTTTGAATACTTACTTGGGCGGTCGCCCATGTCACCAGAACTTCCCCAGTCTCCTTTCTTGCTGATTTTCACTAGCAACCAAGTGGGAATGACTCCTAACCATTATAAAGTATTAGAATCTAATCCAACCCGAATATGAATTAGTCCTTTTAGCTTAAGTTAATAGTAGAACACTTGAGCCACTTAATGGCACCTTATTTGGGTTTAAATGGAATTAGGGAAGCACTCTAAATCCGACTCAGAAATCATTTGGAAATCTTGTTGACCATTTATCAAATGTGACTTCAACTTGGTAAAGTTAACTTGAATCTTTATAGAGACTGTGTATTATTGAATATTGTCTAAGTGTGGTTAGTTACTGATACTTTGTTACCTCACTTGAGTACATATTCATGGTTTGTGCTATGCTTAGTGTATTACATAATTGTTGCACTATGATATGGGTTGAACATGAGTATATTTTACCATGTGGCTATATTGCTTATCCCCTTTGTGGATTATATTTCAAGTAACTATTATGTGCTTGATAATGTGTTAATCAGCTGATATTGGGGGTATAACATAATACGATCAATTATGAAAGTGTGACCTAATGTGATCGGATTATGTTATATCTGTGACCGTCCCCTCCTATGGCCACAGGTCGGGGTTATAGCATCTGTATTGAGCCAAAAGCCTTACAGAGTTGCTACTGTCTTATATGGTTCCCTAAAAAATGGGTCTTATAAGATGTGAGTATTGCTTAAGCAGCTCATCTAAGATTGGAATATTATATCCAATGTTGTACGACTATTGTTCAGACGAGAAAAGGTAAACCGAGGTAATGTAAGGTGTTTACAGCTTTTCCAATGTGTTTATGCAACTTGTTATGTGTTGCATCTTATTTGGCATATTGCTGCATTCATAATAGCTTGCTGAGATTTATTCTCACCCCTCTCCCTTTAATGTTTTTAGATCCCGAGACAGGCGGACCGGCCAAGTAAGGGCGGAGAGGAGTTTGGAAGTGATCTTTTGGGTATTGTCGGGGTATGTTTAGGTTGGCGTAGAAAGTGTATTTTGGTATAATTCCTTCATGGAATTTGTAACTATAAACTTTAATTTCTACGTTATAACCGTTATCTTTTGTAACTAAACAGTTTATAACTTTCAAAGTTAGTCAACTCTTTCTCCAATGTGGAAAGGAGTAGAGTTATTTTGAAATGGATATGATAATTATGTTGATGTTTGAAAGTTAAATCAAAGTTTTAAAAGTTTAGGAAATTTGGGTTAGTTTTGAGGACGCTCCAGCTCGGGACACGTGTAGGTTCCGGGTCGGGGTCCTCACAGTTGGTATCAAAGCTCAGTTAGAGTTCTCGGGTAGAGTCTAGCTGAGTGAGAGTGTGTGATAACTGACGTCGAGTGTTTAATGCAGGAGTTTGTTTAAATGGCGGGAAATGATGGTGATCAGGATCGGGCTTTGGGCAATGTTGGTAATCCAAATGCCGAAATGATGGATATGTTCCGAGTGTTTCTTCAGAATATGGCAAATCAGAATCAAGGTAGGGGACAACAACAACCCGAAGGTAGGCAAGGGCACCATGGCTTAGAGAAATTTGTGAAGATGTCTCCTCCTAGCTTCAACGGAGATCCGGATCCGGCGAAGGCGGAAAGATGGCTTGAAGCTATGAATAAGATTTTTGCGGCAATGGAGAGCTCGAATGCGGAAAAGGTAAGATGCACCGTTTTCAAGTTGGAAGGACTCGCTGAGCACTGGTGGCAGGTAGTGAAGGATGGCTGGGATCGGGATTTGACACCGCAGACTTGGGAGAATTTCACACGTAAGTTTCGGGATCATTTCGTTCCGATGGTTACTAGAGACAAGAAGGAGGTTAAGTTTCTGAAACTGGAGCAAGGGACGATGACCATAGCACAATATTCAGCAAAGTTTACGGAATTAGCCCGATATTGTCCCCATTTGGTACCGGAGGAAGAGAGGCGGATCTACCGGTTCGTGAAAGGCTTAAGGGTGGAGTTCCGGAAGCAGTTATTGACGCATGACTTCGCCAACTTCCAAGCGGCCGTGAATATGGCGTACCGGATTGAGAATGATATAGAGGAGCATCGTGGTAAATCTGAAGGCGGAAACAGAAATAGATTCCAAGGTCAAGGTTCTGGGCAGAATAGAGGACAGCCGAGGACATCAGCTCCGGGAGCAGGTAGAGGAGGATTTGTGGCGGCTCCGGCAAATCGTTCGACTCCAGGTCAGTTTGGGACATCATGTGGATATTGTAAGAAGCCAGGTCATTCGGAGGATAAGTGTTGGAGCAAGCAAGGCAGATGTTTAGAGTGTGGGGCGACAGGCCATTTCCGGAGGAATTGTCCCAAGTGGCAAAAGAAGCAAGCTTCGGGTAGTGGTCAAGGGGGACAAGGTAGTGGTGTGAAGAGAGATATAGACGGAAAGCCCAAAGATAGAGTGCAAGGTCGAGTGTTTGCCTTGGGTAGAGGAGAGGTCGATCCCAATGCCGTCATTAGAGGTATAGTCCCTGTCTTGGGGGTTAAGGCCCACATTCTTATAGATCCCGGGTCTTCCCATTCTTTTGTGGCATCTCACTTTGCATTTTCATTGCATAAATTGCCTGAATCTATGCCTTATGTGTTAGAGGTTTCTACTCCCATGGGAGAGTGCCTTGCATCTTCTTTGATATATCATGGTTGTGATGTGACTATATGTGGGCATGTATTGCCGGTGGATTTGGTCGAGTTACCAATCCGTGACTTTGATGTGATCCTTGGGATGGATTGGTAGAGTCAGTGTCATGCTTTGGTAGACTGTCGTAGAAAACGAGTCTCATTTGCTATGCCTGATGTGCCTACTTTTATATTTGATGCGGACAAATCTATGTTCGGTTTACATGTTATTTCTACTTTAAAGGCTAGAAAGATGCTATCTAAAGGGTGTACGGGGTACTTGTCTTATGTGGTAGATTCCAATAAGAAGTCCCCCTAGTTAGCTCATGTCCCGGTTGTCAATGAATTTAGTGATGTGTTTTCTAGTGAGTACTCTATGCCTCCGGATCGTGAGGTAGAGTTTTGTATTGACCTAGTGCCCGATACCGCACCTATCTCTAAAGCACCCTATAGAATGGCTCCGGCCGAGTTAAAAGAGTTGAAGGCCCAATTGCAAGAATTGTTAGACCGGGGTTTTATTCGCCCAAGTGTGTCACCGTGGGGAGCACCGGTCTTATTTGTTAGGAAGAAGGATGGTACCTTACGATTATGTATTGATTATCGTTTGTTGAACCAAGCCACCATAAAGAATAAGTATCCTCTTCCGCATATAGATGATTTATTTGACCAACTCCAAGGTTCCGTTATCTACTCAAAACTTGATTTGAGAAGCGGATACCATCAGTTGAAGATTAGACCGGATGACATTGCCAAGACAGCTTTCCGAACAAGATATGGTCATTATGAGTTTGTTGTGATGCCTTTCGGGTTGACTAATGCTCCAGCCGTATTCATGGATATGATGAACCGTATTTTCAAGCCTTATCTTGACAGCTTTGTGGTGGTATTCATTGATGACATTCTTGTTTATTCTAAGTCCCGGGAGGAGCATGAAAAGCATTTAAGGATTGTCTTGTCAGTTCTTCGTGAGAAGCAGTTGTACGCCAAGTTCAGTAAGTGCGAGTTTTGGCTTGAGCGGATTTCTTTCTTGGGGCATGTAGTGTCGAGTTCGGGAATTTCCGTGGATCCTTCAAAAATTGAAGCCGTGGTTAATTGGAAGCAACCTTCGACTGTGACTGAGGTTCGTAGTTTTCTTGGTCTGGCGGGGTATTATAGAAGGTTCATTGAAGGGTTTTCTCGGATTGCGACTCCATTGACTAGGTTGACTCGGAAGGATGTATCATTTGTATGGGATTCCAAGTGTGAAGCAAGTTTCAATGAGTTGAAGAAGAGGTTGACAACGGCTCCTATTCTTACCCTTTCGGATGGTTGTGATAATTTTGTGATCTATAGTGATGCCTCGAAGGCGGGTTTGGGATGTGTATTAATGCAAAATGGGAAAGTTATTGCGTATGCCTCTAGGAAGTTATCACCGGCGGAACAGAATTACCCTACTCATGATATGGAATTGGCGGCGATCGTGTTTTCGTTGCATAAGTGGAAGCATTACCTTTATGGGGCGAAATTTTGAGATATTCACCGACCATAAGAGTTTGAAATACTTGTTTACCCAAAAGGAGTTGAATAATCGACAAAGAAGATGGCTAGAGTTCTTGAAGGATTTTGATTGTGTAATTTCTTATCATCCGGGGAAGGCCAATGTGGTGGCGGATGCGATTAGCCGAAAGGCTTATGTGACAGCTTTGAGTACCCAAGAATTGAGGAGTGAAGTGTTACTTGCGAATGTGCGAGCCGTTCCTACATTGTATGGAGATTTGAAGGAAGCTCAACAAAGTGATCCGGAGTTAAAGAAAATTTTGGGACAAGTGCAAGATGGGAAAGCCGGGGAATTTGCGTTGAATAGAGATGGAATTTTAACCTTCCAAGGGAGAATTTGCGTTCCTTCATCACCGGAAATCAAGAGGCGTGTTTTAGAGGATGGTCATAAGTCCAAGTTTGCGATTCATCCGGGTAGTACCAAAATGTATCAAGATTTGAAGCGTGGGTATTGGTGGAATGGTATGAAAAGGGAAATTGCGGATTATGTCTCTAAGTGCTTAACTTGTCAGCAGATCAAGGCCGAACATCAGAGATCGGCAGGACTACTTCAACCATTGGATATTCTGGAGTGGAAATGGGAAGGGATCTCGATGGATTTTGTTTCGGGTTTGCCTCTTACCGCGAAGAAGATGGATGCTATTTGGGTTATTGTGGATAGATTGACAAAGTCGGCTCATTTTCTTCCGGTGTCAACCAAGTTCTCGTTGGAGAAGTTAGCTCAGTTATATATGAAGGAGATTGTGAGACTTCACGGGGTTCCGGTTAGTATTGTCTCCGATAGAGATCCGAGATTTACTTCTAGATTTTGGAGAGCATTGCATGAAGCCTTGGGTTCTAAGTTGTGTTTTAGTACGGCATTTTATCCTCAAACCGACGGTCAGTCCGAGAGAACTATTCAGATACTTGAGGATATGTTACGGGCTTGTGTGATGGATTTCCAACTGTCTTGGGAGGATCATCTACCGTTAGTTGAGTTTGCCTACAACAACAGTTATCAGTCTAGTATTGAGATGGCTCTGTATGAGGCGTTGTATGGTAGAAAGTGTCGATCTCCGATGTGTTGGGACGAGGTTGGTGAAGCAAGGCTTTGGGGCCCGGATTTGGTTAGGGATTCAACGGAAAAGATCAAGGTGATTCGGGATAGATTGAAGACGGCTCAGAGTAGACAGAAAAGCTATGCCGACAACAGAAGACGGGATTTATCTTTTCAGGTTGGTGACTTTGTGTTCTTGAAGGTCTCTCCGAGGGCGGGAATTAAAAGGTTTGGTAATAAGGGTAAGTTGGCTCCGAGGTTCGTTGGTCCGTTTGAGATTCTAGAGAAGATTGGGGATTTGGCTTATCGGTTGGCGTTACCTCCCTCATTTTCCTTACTTCATGATGTGTTTCATGTTTCTATGTTGAGGAAGTATTGTCATGACCCTTCCCATATTTTAAGTTCTCCCCCCGATGAGATTCAAGCAGACATGTCTTATGTGGAAGAACCGTTGAGAGTCTTAGAGTTCCAAGTTAAGGAGTTGAGGACTAAGAGTATTCCGATAGTGAAGGTCCTATGGAAGAATCACACCGTTGAGGAAGCAACATGGGAGCTAGAGTCGGAAATGAGAGCGAAGTACCCTTGGTTGTTTGAGCATCCAAGTAATTCTTTTTCTTAAATTTCGGGACAAATTTTCTTTAAGGGGGAGTGAGTGTAACGACCCTAACCCTCAGCAATATTTTATCATCATATTATATGCTTTTAATATTATTGTTAATATTATGTGTTCATTTTATATCCTTGATTTCCTATATTAGGATGAGATGATTGGGAAATAAATAATGTTCTTTGAAGAAGTATAATAATAGAAATGTATAAAATAAATAAAATGTGGGTAGTTAGGCTTCTTTGTGTAGGGAAAAGAATGTAGAGGGTTTAAGGTAAATTCTTAAAATATATAGGGGTTTGAGTGTAGGAAGTGGAAAGATGTTATTAATTAGGATTGGGGGGGGGGCATACCCCTAAATCCCTCCCCTTTCACCTCCTTAGTCAAGGCACCCTATTCTCCCCATACCTTCTCCCATCCTCCTCATTCTTCCCTCACCATCTTCATCCTCCTTCTTATCAAATTCCATGGAAGCTCTTCCATGAAAGCCCTTCTTTCCAAGGTTCTAGCAATTCCAATTCTACTACATTTTCCAATCCAATTGTACTTTTGTGCTTGGTGCATCTAGGGGAATTTATCAAGCTAAGAAGATCATCATTTCATCCTAAAATTCTAAGGTGAGTTGTTATGACCTTCCTTCATTTACTTGTTCATGAACTCTTTAATGTTGTTCTTGTTATGATGATGGTTGTTTAATTGCTTTGGAACTCTTCTTGGAGTTGAGAAATTGGTAAATGACATAGAATGGTGTTATTATTCATAGAAGTGGATTTAGAGTGTAAGAAATGGGTGGAGTTGGTTTTAGAAGATTTAACTTGTAATGTGTTGGTGAAATGGGTTGGAAATCTTGTGGTAAATAATCTAGATTTATGTTATTTTGGGTTTAAATGATTTAGGATGAGGTTTGTAATGTTAGGAAATTCTTTTGGTGATCATGAAATTAAGGAAGATTTAAAAAGGAAAAAGAACCTAAGTAAAAAGGGGTTTGAAATCTGAGCTTGCTGGAAAAGGGGCTTGGGCGGTCGCCCAAGGGGTGGTGAGCGGCCGCCCATGTGGGCAGAAACTTGGCTAACTGAAAATCCTTCTTGGGCGGTCGCCCAAGGGGTAGTGTGCGGTCGCCCATGTGGGTAGTAACTTGTGTTCCCTTTGAAAACTCACTTGGGCGGTCGCCCAAGTGACCTGGGCGGTCGCCCATGTCACCAGAACTTCCCCAGTCTCCTTTCTTGCTGATTTTCACTAGCAACCAGGTGGGAATGACTCCTAACCATTATAAAGTATTAGAATCTAATCCAACCCGAATATGAATTAATCCTTTTAGCTTAAGTTAATAGTAGAACACTTGAGCCACTTAATGGCACCTTATTTGGGTTTAAATGGAATTAGGGAAGCACTCTAAATCCGACTCAGAAATCATTTGGAAATCTTGTTGACCATTTATCAAATGTGACTTCAACTTGGTAAAGTTAACTTGAATCTTTATAGAGACTGTGTATTATTGAATATTGTCTAAGTGTGGTTAGTTACTGATACTTTGTTACCTCACTTGAGTACATATTCATGGTTTGTGCTATGCTTAGTGTATTACATAATTGTTGCACTATGATATGGGTTGAACATGAGTATATTTTACCATGTGGCTATATTGCTTATCCCCTTTGTGGATTATATTTCAAGTAACTATTATGTGCTTGATAATGTGTTAATCAGCTGATGTTGGGGGTATAATATAATTCGATCAATTATAGAAGTGTGACCTAATGTGATCGAATTATGTTATATCTGTGACCGTCCCCTCCTGTGGCCACAGGTCGGGGTTATAGCATCTGTATTGAGCCAAAAGCCTTACAGAGTTGCTACTGTCTTATATGGTTTCCTGAAAAATGGGTCTTATAAGATGTGAGTATTGCTTAAGCAGCTCACCTAAGATTGGAATATTATATCCAATGTTGTACGACTATTGTTCAGACGGGAAAAGGTAAACCGAGGTAATGTAAGGTGTTTACAGCTTTTCCAATGTGTTTATGCAACTTGTTATGTGTTGCATCTTATTTGGCATATTGCTGCATTTATAATAGCTTGCTGAGATTTATTCTCACCCCTCTCCCTTTAATGTTTTTAGATCCCGAGACAGGCGGACCGGCCAAGTAAGGGCGGAGAGGAGTTTGGAAGTGATCTTTTGGGTATTGTCGGGGTATGTTTAGGTTGGCGTAGAAAGTGTATTTTGGTATAATTCCTTCATGAAATTTGTAATTATAAACTTTAATTTCTACGTTATAACCGTTATCTTTTGTAACTAAATAGTTTATAACTTTCAAAGTTAGTCAACTCTTTCTCCAATGTGGAAAGGAGTAGAGTTATTTTGAAATGGATATGATAATTATGTTGATGTTTGAAAGTTAAATCAAAGTTTTAAAAGTTTAGGAAATTTGGGTTAGTTTTGAGGACGCTCTAGCTCGGGATACGTGTAGGTTCTGGGTCGGGGTCCTCACAATATGTGCCAGTGAGTGTTGTTTGGAGTGTCAGTGTTACTTTGCTGTTTAAAGTGCTAGTGAGTGTTGTTTTGAGTGCCAGTAATTCCAATTTAATATGCCAACACCTGTTTTGTCATTATTATTGCCAATCTAATTTTTTATTTTTATTTGCAGCTAATCATATTGATATTACTTCATCACTTCTGGGGATAAAAGTAAGGACATGGGAAGAACTGTATCAATTGTACAAGGATCATTCCAATGCATTGGGATTTAGTGTTAAAATGACAACCTCACATGTCTCAAAGAAAACATCAAGGCCAATAGATAAATATTTTATGTGTTCATACCAAGGCTACACAAAAGGAACAGGAAATGAAATTGATGTTCCAGCTCCATTAGAAGTCGGTGAAGTAGAGATTTCATCTCCATTGGAAAGAATTGAAAGCCTAAAGAGGAAATTGAAGAAAAAGAAAGCCCCTTCTAAAAGGACAGGCTGCCAAGCTCTTATGAGAGTAAAATTGTTAAATAAGGAAGACTTATATGTGGTTGCACGACACGAAACTGAACACAACCATGAGATGACAAGATCAGAATGGAACCACTTCAAGCGTAGTGAGAGGTCAATATCAGAAGCTACAGGAAAAATAATAGAGCAATTTGAAGAAGCTGACATCAAGCAACTGATGGATATAATGTTTTGGCAAAGACAGCTGGTGGGGAAGAATATGTTGGGCATACAAGAAGAGATCATATTAACTTTGTACAGAGATTAAGAATGGAAAAAATAGAAATGGGCGATGCACAAACTGTAGTTGATAGACTGAGCCAAATTGAGGATGAAAGATTCTACTTTAAAATGCAGTTTGGGGAAGAAAGTAGGCTCGATACTTTGTTTTTGGAGAGATGGTATGATGAAGGAGGATTATGAATTGTATGGGGATGTTGTTGTGTTTGATACAACTTATGACACAAATAAATACAATCTGATTTGTGCACCAATAGTTAGGGTGAATAACCATTGGAACACGGTGATGTTTGGTTGTGCTTTCTTAACAAATGAAAGGACAGAAACGTTTGTTTGGCTTCTCAAACAATTCTTAAAATCAATGGAAGGAAAAGAACCAAAAACAATTTTCACCGATCAAGACTTTGCAATGGCGAAAGCAATTGAAGAGGTAACTTATATTTTATTTCCAATGTTTCATTATTTATTTTTAAACTATGTTAATATTAATGTGCCAGATTTAATATTAATAAGTGCCAGTTTTAGTATTTTGGATTACAGTGCCACTTTTTTGAAGTGCTAGTTTTCATTATTATATATATTTATTAATGTGCCAGTGTTTGTTTTTGAATATGCCAGTATTATATTTTTGAATGTGCCAGTGTTTGTTATTCTATGTACCAGTGTTTATATTAGTAAGTACCAGTGTTAATAGTTTGGAGTACCAGTTTTACTTTTTTGAAATGCCAGTGTTTGTTTTCATATGTGCCAGTATTAATATTAGTAAGTACCAGTTTTAATATTTTGGAGTACCAGTTTTAATTTTTCGAAATGCCAGTGTTTGTTATCATATGTGCCAGTGTTACTTATTTGAAGTGAGACGTTACTTTTTTGAAGTGAGACATAACAGAAAATAAATTACTAAATTGAAACAAATTTACAAGACATTTAATAAAAACACAAATAGAAAAGAAAAAAAAAGAAAGATAACTCCAAATACATTTAAATTACATTTTTTCCCTTCCCAAAACCACCATAAGGCTTGACACCAGAAACTCCACCACATCCTCCATCACCTTTGTCAAAAGGCTTCTTCTTGACCTTGTCCTTCTTCTTGCAAGAAATTTCCACAGGTCCAAATAACTCCAAATACTCCTTAAGGTATTTTGTCAAAGCCTTGTGCTCAGCTTTGGCAACATTAGAGTAAGAGGAAGAGGGTGCATAAGAATCAAATGCATGCTGAAGCATTGCAGTTTGGTTCCTTTCACGTATCATACGCCCTGCACAAGGTTGTAGAGGGCATACATACAACTTAACTGGAGATGTCCAGTCAGTCTGAGGGATACGAAGATGACCAAAGTGGAGTTTCTTTGTCATTTCAGAAAAGGCACTCCTAAACTCTCTCTCATCAGAGTCATACTCATCATTTGAGGAAATTTTACTTGAAATTATAAGAAACTGATTTTAATGAAAGAAGAGATGAAATTTTGAAATATCAAGCCCCTTCCTATTTATAGTGCATATATCTACTAATAAAGTTTAATATGCTTGACTATAATAGTTGAATTGTAAATGTTTGACTATCAGAATTGTTGGGTTTTACGGGTCCATGCGCAGCGGAATTAAGCATTAAAAACATAAAACCCAAGAAGCCCTAGGATCCGTTCTATACAATTAATTTGAATATCAATGAAATAGAATTAAACCAACCTTGAAACGCTTTCCGGTCTTGAGCTATCGAACGATTTGATTATGTGATATTGAATCACAAACTTCGTTCTTCAACTTGCTTGAACTCTAGGTCTTGATCGATGAACGAGCGAAGACCCTCTTTTGGTATCCACACCTTCGAATGAATCCAAGAACAATTTCTTGTTGATTGCTAGATCTAAACCTTGAAGAATATTGAGAGAATTTGATTGTGAATTTTGCTTTAAAATTTCGGCTAGGGTTTTTAGGTCTGACAGAACCCTGTATTTATACTACAAATAGTGTAAATACCTCTTCTAATCAAATTAGGAGAGACAGTCATCAATACCACGTATTGGCCTATTATGTCGCGCGGTATATCAAGCCATTGGCTTGATATGTCGCGTGACATAAGTAGCCAGTTTCTGTGCCTCTCAATCATTCTTCCTCCGGTTTAACCAATTCATTCTAGTTGTGTGTGACCCAATAGGATTACATCATGTTGGCAATGAGATCGATCATATCGAACCTCATAAGACATAAGCGGACTCTAGCAAGCCATTATGTCTACCCAAATGATGTAACGTAAGAGTTCACGTTTCCAACGGTGTACTTCCATTTATCCCTTTTTGTCTCACGATGTTATATTGAACACAAGTCATGGTCCTTGTCGACTTGTTATTGTTCAATGCTTTCTCGATTCTTGAGTATAATGATAATTCCAATCATATTGGGGTACGGCCATACACTTTCATCATTATCACTCATTGAGGGGCCCAAGCATAACATCTCTCTTTCGAGGGACAAACTCCTTCTTGACTTATCATCCTTCCCATCATGAATCCGATCATGCCAATGATAGCCTTTATAGATATCGTGTTAAGATATCGTTTGACTAAAATCAAACATGGCTTTCATCATATGTAAGGTTATGATAGTCTCGTGTCTAGGAAATAAATGAAGTAGCAGAGTATGAGATTTAAGTATAACATTTGACCATTACATAAATCTCATGCGGGTCATGTCCAGTCACTTGTTCTCTAACAAGTACCCATAATTTCAATGTGCATCTCTTATGCATATAATCATCACATGATTATCCATTGACAATTATACTAATCTATTCTCTTAATAATTAGGGACAGAGATTATTATAAACAAATATACAAAACATATAATAATCAAATAATAAACATCTCATATAATAATAAATAATGTCAACACATAAGTCTATCAATCATAGGCCTAGGGCATAACACCAACAGCCTCCCACTTGCACTAGGCCCAATCTACCATGTATCGAATACCCATGGACCTAACATGACCATCATGTTTAGCTTGTGAGAGAGCCTTAGTTAGTGGGTCCGCCACGTTGTCATCGATGTCTACTACTGCATATCTTAACGTCTTCCCTTTCACATATCTCACGGATAATGTGGAAACGTCGAAGTATGTGTTTGGATCTCTGGTGTGATCTTGGTTCCTTTGCTTGTGCAATGGCCCCATTGTTATCACGGTAAAGTTCAATAGGATCTCTGATGCTTGGAACGACTTCCAAATCACTAATGAACTTCTTGATCCAAACCGCTTCCTTAGCCGCATCGGATGCCGCTATGTACTCGGCTTCGGTTGTAGAATCGGACGACGGTACTTTGCTTGGAACTTTTCCAACTCACGGTGCCTCCATTAAGCATAAACAAAAATCCAGATTGCGATCTAAAATCATCTTTGTCGGTTTGGAAGCTAGCATCCGTGTAGCCTTTGACTACAAGATTTTCTTCCATTCCTCCAAAGACCAAGAATGCATCCTTAGTTCTTCGTAAGTACTTAAGGATATTCTTGATCGCTATCCAATGTGGTTCACCGGGATCAGTATTGGTACCTACTCGTCATGCTTAGAGCACACGAGACATCGGGTCTAGTACATAACATAGCATACATGATAGACCCAATTGCCGAAGCATATGGAATACCATTCATTCTCTTTCGCTCATCATTAGTCTTTGGACATTGATTCTTGCTAAGAGATATACCATGCAACATTGGCAAATTCCCTCTTTTAGAATTTTCCATTTGGAATCTTCTAAGGACTTTGTCAATGTAAGTACTTTGACTTAAACCAATCATCCTCTTGGATCTATCTCTATAGATCTTGATACCAAGGATATATGCGGCTTCGCCCATATCTTTCATTGAAAAGCACTTTCCCAACCAAGACTTGACGGTCTACAGTGCAGGAACGTCATTTCCAATGAGTAAGATATCGTCGACATACAACACTAAAAATAGTGCTACGCTCCCACTAATTTTCTTGTATACACAAGGTTCATCTTCGTTCTTGATAAAGCCAAATTCCTTGATTGCTTCATCAAAACGTAGATTCCAACTCCTTGAAGCTTACTTCAATCCATAAATGGATTTCGCAACTTACACACCTTGTTAGAATTTTCTCGGATCGACAAAACCTTCAGTTGTATCATGTATACATCCTCAAGTAACTTCCCATTAAGGAAAGCTGTTTTGACATCCATTTGCCATATCTCATAGTCATAATATGCGGCTATGGCAAGTAAAATTCTAATAGACTTAAGCATAGCTACAGCGAAAAGGTTTCATCATAGTCTATGCCATGAATCCGCCTATACCCCTTAGCTACTAGCCTAGCCTTATAGGTGTGCACCTTCCCATCCATGTCGGTCTTCTTCTTGAAGACCCATTTGCACCCTATGGTTTTTACACCTTCGGGTGGATCAATCAAGTTCCAAACTTGATTATCACCATGGATTGTAATTCGGACTTCATGGCTTCTTGCCATTTTTCCGAATCCTGAGCGGACATCGCTTCTTGATAGCAAGTGGGTTCATCATTTTCGATTAACTCCACTTCATCACTTTCCGTAACGAGAAATCCATATCTCTCGGGTTCGGATCGTGATCTACCACTTCGGCGAGGAACTTGTGCATCTTGAACCGGTTCCACAACGGTTTGTGAACTTGGTTCAGCTTTCTACCATTGGTTCAATGTTGTTTTTGGGTTCTCGAACTTCTTCGAGATCTATTTTACTCCCACCGGTTCCTTTGCGAAGAAACTCCTTTTCTAAGAAAGTACCATTTCGAGCAACAAACACTTTGTTCTCGTTTCGGTTGTAGAAATAGTATCCTTTGGTTTCCTTAGGATATCCCACAAAAACACATTTATCGATTTAGGTGCTAGCTTGTCGAAGTTAACTTTTGACATATGCATCACAACCCCAAATCTTCATGAAAGACAAACTAGGTTTTCTTCCATGCCACATCTCATATGGGGTCTTTTGAACCGATTTGGTAGGAACTCGTTTATAGTGAAAGCAAAGCAGCTTTCTAGTGCATGTCCCCAAAAGGATAAAGGAAGCTCAACTTGACTCATCATAGAACGAACCATGTCCAACAAAGTTCTATTCCTCCTTTCGCACACCATTCCATTGTGGTGTTCCGTGGAGAGAGTTCAAACGATTCCACAACTCTTAAGATGATCGGCCAAATTCTTGGCTCAAATATTCACCACCTCGATCGGATCGAAGTACCTTAATAGTTTTGCCAAGTTGATTTTGTACCTCATTTTGAAATATTCGAAATATCTCAAACGAGTCACTCTTATGTTTCATTAGATACACATATCCAAATCTACTATAATCATCGTTGAATGTTATGAAGTACCGAAATCCTCCCCTAGCATCGCTACTCATAGGCCCACATACATCGGTATGTATGAGTCCTAACAAGTCGCCCGCCCTTTCACCGGTTTTGGTAAATGGGTCCTTGGTCATCTTGCCAAGTAAACAAGATTCACATGTCTCATATGATTCATAATCATGTGAGTCCAAAAATCCATCTTTGTGGAGTTTAGAAATGCGTTTCTCGTTTATATGGCCAAGACGACAATGCCATAAGTAAGTGTGGTTTACATCATTGGGTTTAGATTTCTTGTTAATGTTATAGACATCATTATCGCGATTTTCAACATCAAGAATATAAAGGCCATTGAATGAAACAAAGAAGATAATAATGCATATCACTCTTGTAAATAGAAAATTTCTTATCACATATAAGAAAATTAAAACCTTCATTATCCAAACATGAAATCGAAATAATATTCCTACTTAAAGCCGGAACGTAATAACAATTGTTCAAAACAAGTATTAGTCCACTAGGTAAAGTAACTTCATAAGTTCCTACGGCTAATGCAAAGAACTCTTGCTCCATTCCCCACACGTAGGTCCACTTCACCTTCCTTAAGCATCCTTCTCGTTCTTTAGACCCCGCACATTTAAACAAATGTGAGTTCCACATCCGGTATCCAATAACCAAGAACTAGAAGTAGATAGGAATATATCTATAACAAAGATACCTGAAGTGGAAGCAACTCCTTTGCTCTTCTTCAGTGCTTCCTTGTATTTTGCGCAATTTCTCCTCCAATGTCCAATCTCATTGCAATGGAAGCGACATTGCGTCCTCTTGGGACTTAGGCTTAGCCTCTTTAGGCTTGGAGGCCTCTTTGGGCTTGGCAACCTTTGCCTTAGGATTAGCAACCTTTGCTTTTCCTTTACCCTTGAACCCTTTCCCTTGTTAACCATTAGCACTTGATCGGTCTTCTTCTCGACACATACCGGTTTCCGCAAAGAGTCAACATTTGAACTAACTCGGAAAGGTTTCTATTCATTCCACCCATGTTATAGTGCATTATGAAATGACTAAAACTTTTAGGTAATGAATTCAAGATTATGCTCGTAGCCAACTCTTGGCTAATTGGAAAACCGAGCCTTTCAAGATGCTCAATGTGGCCCTTTAGCTTGAGAGCATGGGGACCAACAGCCTTGTCCTTCACTCATCTTGCATGAGGTCAAGGATGCAACCGTGTTGTACCTTTCTTGCCTAGCTTGAATTTGGAACATTTCCATCACCGATTGTTTAAGTCGATCGTCCCCAAGTGCTCAAGATTCTTCTCAAGACTCTTGCACATGGCGGAGAGCATAAGGCAACTAACATCTCGTAGAGTCACGCTTGTGCTTCGTATATTGTTCCCTTATCGCCCTAGCAAAGATTGGCAAAGCAGGTTCGTGTGGAATAGGTTCAGCGAGAACGTACAGCTTCTCCTCTTGTTTGAGAACAATTCTCAAACTACGGATCCAATCCATATAGTTTGTACCATTTCTCTTCCAACTTTTCCTTCTCAAGGACAGATCGCAGTGAAAAGTGATTATTGTTTGATGCCATTTATTCTACAAAAAGATATACATAAAATATGAACACATATAAGTAAACATATCATATGAGAAGTATAGTGCATTTAAATAAATGCTCCCACTAAATTATACACCTTCAAATGCAAATAAGCATAATATACATTTAATGGGCTAAGATCCAACTTTAATTCAATTTCAAGTTTGCTATGGCAAACCGCTCAAAATTAAATTAATTAGGTAGAAAACATCAATCATATCACATATATGACTCTTAGATCTTTTATGAGATCAATTCAAGACATCATATGTCTAGGCATATTTTAATCTCATCTTATGCCTTGGGTCCAAAACCATTTTGATAACCCAATTAAGTTCATTCACTTTAAAACGTATAGGAACCACCATTTCCTCATCTTGCTCGCATTCGAATAGAATCAAAGCACCTTGCTATGGCAAGCCCACCCAAAACTATCCGAATGGTCTCAAGTGTTTTTAATCATGAATTGGCATAAAGAACTTAAAAGTTAAATGAAGGTTCTTTAAAGGTAGATTATAAGCGTATCGTAAAAGATAGTCAAAATCATGCACCAGGTAAGTTCCCAGAAGATAGGTGAGCCGCAAGGACTTCTTAAGTACCAACTCTTCCTTAGACAGAACTCTCCTAGACATGCATAATTAGAAATCAACTCGATTAGGCAACATAATCCTTACCTTTTATAAACAATCGCTTCCTTTTAAATTTCGCGTATTTATGACTTGTTTCCATAAACAATCATAAGATCCAAAATTTACAATGTCTAAATCTAAACATATTAGGAAACTAAATATCATGTTTCAACTAAACATCTAATTTAATAATTCTTAACAATTAAGAACAAATAATTCATGCATCGCAACAATTAATAAAACACATTTAAATTAATTAAGCATGCATAAACAATGAATCAATCTAGCATGGATTTATAAACTCAATTTTATAACATCCAGTTTTTCATACACATTGCAATAATTATTAAAATCATATTTTAATCAATTAATCATGTATATCAATGAATCAATCTATCGCGGACTTATAAACTCACTTTTATAACATCCAGATTTTCATATTAATATATCAGATTGTAAACACAATCACAGAATAGCGTAAAATTTGAACAAACAGATTCGCCCGCTTTTGGCTTGTTATGTCGCGTGACATCATCGCCTGCAGGCTTGATATGTCGCGCGACCTAACAGGCCGTATAATCTGAATTCCTCATGGCTCATCATGTCGCGCGACTAAAGCAAAGTAACAGGATTTCCAGATTCGAACCAATACAGATACATGCCCAATTAAATCACATAAAACAAATTTTTTACGTATTTAATTCAAAGATAAATTGAAAACGATTTTCACATTGTTTCACATAAACAATTAAAATTCTATCACATATAAAACATGCAATAAGCATATAAACAATTTATATCTTAAACCTAGCATGTTAATTCAAACTTAATCATACGAACGGGGCTCGATACCACCGTTGGGTTTTACGGGTCCATGCGCAGCGGAATTAAGCATTAAAAACATAAAACCCAAGAAGCCCTAGGATCCGTTCTATACAATTAATTTGAATATCAATGAAATAGAATTAAACCAACCTTGAAACGCTTTCGGGTCTTCAGCTATCGAACGATTTGATTATGTGATATTGAATCACAAACTTCGTTCTTCAACTTGCTTGAACTCTAGGTCTTGATCGATGAACGAGCGAAGACCCTCTTTGGTATCCACACCTTCGAATGAATCCAAGAACAATTTCTTGTTGATTGCTAGATCTAAACCTTGAAGAATATTGAGAGAATTTGATTGTGAATTTTGCTTTAAAATTTCGGCTAGGTTTTTAGGTTCGATGTAACCCCGTATTTATACTACAAATAGTGTAAATACCTCTTCTAATCAAATTAGGAGAGACAGCCGTCAATACCACGTATTGGCCTATTATGTCGCGCGGTATATCAAGCCATTGGCTTGATATGTCGCGTGACATAAGTAGCCAGTTTCTGTGCCTCTCAATCATTCTTCCTCCGGTTTAACCAATTCATTCTAGTTGTGTGTGACCCAATAGGATTACATCATGTTGGCAATGAGATCGATCATATCGAACCTCATAAGACATAAGCGGACTCTAGCAAGCCATTATGTCTACCCAAATGATGTAACGTAAGAGTTCACGTTTCCAACGGTGTACTTCCATTTATCCCTTTTTGTCTCACGATGTTATATTGAACACAAGTCATGGTCCTTGTCGACTTGTTATTGTTCAATGCTTTCTCGATTCTTGAGTATAATGATAATTCCAATCATATTGGGGTACGGCCATACACTTTCATCATTATCACTCATCGAGGGGCCCAAGCATAACATCTCTCTTTCGAGGGACAAACTCCTTCTTGACTTATCATCCTTCCCATCATGAATCCGATCATGCCAATGATAGCCTTTATAGATATCGTGTTAAGATATCGTTTGACTAAAATCAAACATGGCTTTCATCATATGTAAGGTTATGATAGTCTCAGGTCTAGGAAATAAATGAAGTAACCGTATGAGATTTAAGTATAACATTTGACCATTACATAAATCTCATGCGGGTCATGTCCAGTCACTTGTTCTCTAACAAGTACCCATAATTTCAATGTGCATCTCTTATGCATATAATCATCACATGATTATCCATTGACAATTATACTAATCTATTCTCTTAATAATTAGGGACAGAGATTATTATAAACAAATATACAAAACATATAATAATCAAATAATAAACATCTCATATAATAATAAATAATGTCAACACATAAGTCTATCAATCATAGGCCTAGGGCATAACACCAACAAGAATGTCATAATTGACAGCTTTTTAAAAAGTTTTTGTCTTATTAACTGCCAGTGTTTGTATGAAATTATGTCAGTGTTTGTCCTTATCATTAACAGCTTTTTACACAAATGACTTTTTAAAAAGTTGATACAATTGTTACAGTTCTTTCCATGACTTTTTATATGTGCCAGTACATGATTTCGTATGTGCCAGTTCTTGGGTTAGTAAGTGCAAGTTCATGTGTTGTATAGTGCCAGTGTCAAGCCCTTTCCTATTTAATAGTGCTTATCACAACACTGTTTGTTGTTTGATTTGTAAATGCTTTAACATTCACTGTTTGTTGTTTGACTAACATTCACTGTTTGTTTTTTTGACTAGAGTAGTTGACTGTTTATAACATCTTTTTACACAGAAGTGTTAACATTCACTGTTTATGTAATTTCCAATGTTTGACTGGAGTAGGTAAATTATAAATGCTTTAACATAAATGTTAATTTTTAATTTGTTGTGTAATAACAGCTTTTTACACTGACCAAATTAATTGCCCAAATCAATATGTTTGACTAAATTATATGATTTGTAACAGCTTTTTATATGTGCCAGTGTTTGGTTTAGTAAATGCCAGTTCTTGAATTAGTAAGTGTCAGTTCATGTGTTATGAAGAGCCAGTGTTAGATTTAGTAATTGCCAGTGTTATTCTTTTGTTGTGCCAGTGTTGAGCTTTATTAATGCCAGTGTTTGACTATATTATAACTTATTTATAGGTTTTTGAGGGAAGAACAAAACATAGGTCATGCTTGTGGCACATTCAACAAAATGCCATAGCACACTTTGGACGATGAAGAATTTAAAAAGGAATTCAACCATTGCTTGAGAGGATGTAGTGATGAGTTGGAGTTTGAAAATTGTTGGCATTCAATGCTAGAAAAATATAACCTTCTTGAGAATAGATGGTTCAATCATTTATATAGCTTAAGAGAAAAATGGTGTACAGCCTTGAGTAAAGATTTTTTCTCTGGCATATTATCTTCACAGAGAAGTGAGAGCACGAATCATGCAATATGTTTCAAAGCAAATAGAAGCACATCTCTTACATAGTTCTTTGATATATTCAACGAGACAATAAAATGTTGGAGAAGCATGGAGCAACGAAAGGAATTTGATTCAATAAACTCAAAGCCTCGCACAGAAATATATGGTGGATTAATAAGACATGCAAGGGAGGTTTACAAGGCAGAAATATTCAGATTTTTTTTAGAATGAGGTCAAGGCTTCTTTTGCTGCAAAGTATAATATTGGCTTTTGCACAGATGAAAACAATAAGTTGTTTGAAGTTGCTCATGAGAATTATCCGAAAAAGTTTGAAAGGGTACTTTTCATGCGAAGTAATGAAACGATAACTGCCAAATGTTCATGCAATCATTTTAGTGAGGTCGGTTGGTTGTGCTTTCATTGTATTAAGGTCCTCAACTTGACAAATATTGATTGGATACCGGAAGAGTACATTCAAAGAAGGTGGACAAAGACATCCAAATCAAATGTATGGAATAAAACTTACCAAGGTATATCTACTACTCCAACTGAACAAACTAATTCAATTCCTTGGAAACAACAAATGGCAAGAAAGTAATACGATTTGATGATGACATGCCATGAAGACATTGATGCAAGAAGAATTCTAGAAGATGGGTTTAATAGAGATACACTTCTAATACAAGAATTACTCTCCCAAAAAGTACAAGATGTTGGACCAACAACCAGTGGAAATAATAGTGCTTCAACAATCACAACATTCAGTGCACCTTCAGTGACGGATCCTGTTCGTGCTGATACAAAAGGTAGAAAAAGAAAACCTAAAACAAAGTTTGAATGAAGAAAACCAATTACTAATGAGTATGGTTCAAAGACTCCGAATGAACAATTGATTTGATATTTTTGTAAACAAATTTTAGAAGAGCCATTGTTTATTAAAATATATTTACATTATGAGGGTATAAATGTCCAAAAAACTGTTCAAAATTTGTCATTTATGGAATGCAAATCTTTTTTATTATATGTTTTATAATATTCCAGCATTGGTATTTTTAAGTGCCAGCATCAATGTTGTAATATGCCAGCATCAGTTTTTGAAAAAGCGAGCATTAGTCTTATTGAAGTGGAAGTGAGTGTCAGTGATACTTTGTTGTTTGATGTGCCAGTGAGTATTGTATGATGTGCCAGTAAGTATTGTTTGGAGTGCCAGTATTACTTATTTGAAGTGCCAGTGTTAAATAGTGCCAACAATGAATCACTAAAAAAGTTTCACTATTATTATATGTTTAATAATGTTCCATCCTTGTTATTTTAAAGTGCCAGCATCAGATTCTCAAAGTGCCAGCATATGTGTTTGAAAGAGTCAGCATCAGTTTTTGAATGTGCAAGTAACTTTGTTAGAAAGTGCCATCAGCAGTGTATCAAAAGTACCAACATCAGTCTTTCTTAAGTGCCAATTTTAAATATTGTCAACATTGCATCAATAAAAATGTTAAATAGCACTAATTCTTTTACAAAAAAAAAAAAATACAAATTCAATTACAAATCCTTAGATTTCCTAGTCATATACTTCTTTTCGGTTATTCTATCTTTTTCTATTTTTTTCTTCTTTTCTTCTTCTTTCTTTTTCTTGTCTTCTTTCTTTTTATTTTCTTCTTCCATCTTCTTCTTTTCTTCTTCAATTTTCTTATTTTCTTCTTCTTTCTTTCTTTCTTGTTCCTTTATATTCTCTTCTTCTTCTTCTTCTTTCTTCTTCAATGCTTCTCTTTTTTTCATTTGTAAACAAATCCAATTGAAGCAATAAACTATGTCTGTCTCTGTTAATATCACAAAGAATTAAAGATGCTAGAATCTCAGCCCTAATACGCAGTCTTGATAAGTGATCACACAACTCAGGGCATGGGCAAATTGATCTATCAAATTGGGTCATTGCAGCCATTAAGTATACTGCACAATCTGCATTACCACCATTTTCTTTCAAAACCCATTCAAATGGCATATACTCAAACTCAAACTTGGAAACTTCTGAAGCACTTGGATGATTTATATGGTTTAAGAAGTGTCTGAACGGTGCTTGTTGCAAATAAAAAAAATAACAAAATTAATATGGATGTTTTGGTAACATAAAAAAAACCAAATAAAAAAAATTCAATAAAAAATATTACCATGCTATGAGCAAGTTTTGGTATGTTCGCTCTCTTCCAATCATTCATTGCCAAGTTGTCAATATACTGAAATTTTTTTCTCTCAGTATTGACAACAAAAAGTGAGTAATGGCCAGTTCTGTTGTCCCCTTTGTGTAAGGGCAAGAAAAACTGCAAGAAAATAACAGTGCCAATGAGTGAATTATCTACAACCAGTTCATGTGTTTCTAAATGCCAGTATTTGTGTTTCTAATTGCCAGTGTTAGTTATTTATAGTGCCAGTGTTTGTCTCTTATAGTACCAGAATCAGTGTTTCAAATTGCCAGCATAATATTTTCAAAGTGCCAATATCAGTCTTTGAAAGTGCCAGCATCAGTGTATCAGTGTGTATGTCTTTATAAAATGCCAATGAATGCTTACCAATTTGACTTCACTCAAATCAATTTCATCAGAATTGACATTGTACTCAATCCAATGTGTCAAAGAGTCTGTAATTTCTTCACAAGCTTTTTGCACAACATCTTTCTGATTCTTATGTGTACGTTGTATCCAAGCAGCCTGTATAACACATTAATAAATCCATTAAATGGACACAAATATAATTTAACTAACAAACAACTATAGATAAAGAACTCACACAATGACTTAGCCCAAAACAATACTTCCTCATTCTACCAGACTTTCGTTTCTCGTTATTGATAAGCAAAGCCCAACACTCAACGGTATTTGAAGTTATTTGCCTGTCTTCATCCAAGCTTAAAATATCTTCAAGTAATAAGCTATGCACCATCGTATACATAGGATGGTACTCACTATAAAAGAAAAATAAATTAGAAAATGCTTTTACGTACAAGTGTATAGATTCATAAAAGTTGCCAGTGTTTGTATATTGATAAATTTATAGCTTACCCCCTAAGAGTACTTGAAAAGTATGTAGACATTCATAGGTCAACAACCTCCTTTTCTCAGCTTCAACATCGAACGAAAAACATCGGGGTTGCTAATCATAAATCGAGAACAGTATACAACTTTCTCGTTAGCTAATCCACAATTGATTGAGCACCCTACATTCAATAACTCGTAAAAACTCCTAAAGCAACTCCGATTTATATTCTTCATCACCTGTTCAAAATCTATCTCAATCTATTCGGCATCATCTTCTTCACCTTCATCTACCTCCCGCAAAATCTCAGTTAATTCCTGTTCCTTCTGAACTGTATCTTCTCTTCTTTCCTCACCCGATAACTGAGATAAAATGTCAAATGATGGAATTGAACCTTTTCTTTTTTTGACCATATCAGCCTTTGTTTTCTTCAAAATGTCTGAAACAATATTATCAATCTCCGAAAGATCATCTTCATAAAAATATATTCTTCTACTTCCTCCCCCTCCCCACCCTCCTCATTTTCTTTCTCTTTCCCCTTCTCATTTACTTCATTGTTTCCCCGATCCTTCTTGATAAGTTTCAGTCTTTCAATATGTGCATAGACAGCATTATTAAGGTCCTTCCTAAATAAATCCCATGATTCTTTAGCAGCCTACATCAATGAAAAATAGTAAGAATGAGTTCAAATGTGCCAGTGTAAGCATATGGTTTGTGCCAGTTTCAGTGTGCAATTGTGCCAGTGCAGGCAAATGATTGTGCCAGTGCAAGTAATCTATAGTGACATTATACATAATTAAAAGTAACTGTGTAAGAATTTCAAATTAAAAGTACTTACATCGCTTGAGTATGCATTTCTGTCCTTTTCACCACTTTCAATCAACAATGGAGTAATAACTTCATGAAAATCAACGGATACTTCATCAACAAAATCGTCTCCTATTGTACTTATAGGATAAACATGCTTTCCTGAAAAAATCAACTTTCCCCAACCAAGTTTAGATTCAGAATCAATCCTCAGTTTAAATTTTTTTGCATTCCAATGATGAATCAAAGGGCGAACAGTTGATTCTTTCAACCCTTAAAATGGAAATCTCTGAAGGTAAGCAATCACCAACACCATTACACATCCACTACAGTTCTTGGAATTCTTATGAGGTAGCTTAAACCTCGTAACACCATCACATAATTTATCCAGAACATACTGACACCAATCAAACTTCCTTATTTGTGAAACGTCTTCTACAAGGCTTAACAATGATATGTCAATTGTTTTTGTAACTACCGGAGCAAGAAAAATTCCAACAACAAATAGAACAAACAATCTTTTAAACTCATCCCCACCTTGATGTAACTCAGATATGCGTTCCACAAGTTTATAGGCAGGAAGACCATCTTTAGTATAGCCAAATTCTTGAAAATACCACTTTCTCAATTCCAAATTTTCATTGGATGATCGATTCACCTTCTCATTTGCAACATTCCTAGGGAGACAAAATATATCAAAAACATCTGTTGTTGTAATCACATATTTTTTTGATGAATCAATTTGTTGAATCCTTGATATTGGTTCAAATCTCTCAACAAGAAATTGAACAAGCCTAAGCGGCAATACCTTAACCTCAAGACTTAATAAAGATCCAAAACCAATTGCCCTAACATCTCTCTTCTGATCTGGAGTTAAACAGAGCTCAACAAGTCTTTTTGGTGTACATGAATGCTCAAATCTATCACCCCCTGAAGGTTTCTTACTAATGATTTCAACATCATCATCATCCCCATCCCTTTTACGCTTTGATGCACCTAAAAATACATATCAAAAAACCTTACATCAGTATTTTAAAGTCCCAACAAATGTGTTTTCAGATGCCAGCATCAGTGTTAAAAAAGTGTCAGCTTTAGTATTTAAAAGTGCCAGCATCATTGTTTGAAATTGCCAGTGTTAGAATTTTCAAACTGACAGTATCAGTGTTTCTAGAGTGCCAATGTTATGGCTTCAAAAGTGCCAGTAACAGTGCTTCATAGTGCCAGCATAGTGCCAGCTTCAATATTACAAATGCCAGCATCAGTTTTACAAAGGGCCAGCTTTAGTGTTTGAAATTGCCAGCATCATTGTTTGAAAGTAACAATGTTAGAGTTTTCAAAATGCGAGTTTTAGTGTTACTAAAGTTCCAGTGTTAGGGTTTCAAATACGAGTAACAATGTTAGAGTAACAATGTGGATATCGAAGAAAACTACAACTGAAAACATATCGGAAAAGAAGTACAATTAAGTATCATACCTTCATTCTGATGCTTGCTCCTGATTTCTTTGGTTTGGTCCGTCATAATGTTCAAAATACGACTGAAAAAAGCTCGGAAAAGATGTAAATCGGTAGAAATTGATGATCGCAAATGACGAAAATGTTCAAATTCGTTGGAAATTGATGATAAACTACGAAAACTGTTCGGATTCCTTGAAGAACAAGTACGAAAAATCAAATTGAAGAGATCAAATGACGAAATGAAATTGAACCGAACCGGAAAAGTGTTTGTTTGCGTATATTAAATGAACCGCGGCTCAAAAAGACGTTTTTCCTTAAGTTTGTAAAAAATGTGTTTTTTACAAGATTTTTGCATTTTTTTTACTCTTAAACCTAGTTATAATTATAAATCTAGTTATAATTATAAGAGTAATTCTAGTTTTATACATTACGTATAAGAGCGGATTGGCAGGGGGTGTTGAGTGTGGAGCTTTATGGATTTTTTAATATGTAGTGGGTTTTTCATCTGAAGGGGTCCAGGGTCTAAGTCTACGCTTGTTGGGTCTAAGTCTACGCTTGTTGAGGTGTTATCGTGTGATCTCGAGTTCACGGATTAAATTCATGAATTATGAAAGCTAAGGTTTGTGGTGGGGACTCTAATCCGGATCCTTTACTACGCGGGGATGACTCGTACAGTGGGCCTGCCCTTTTAGGGCTCTGAAATTACCCGGGGATTTCGCACGGGCGCGAAATGTGGTTGTCTTTCGCGGAGGGTTGGTGTCTGAGACCTCGCTTCATGGGAAGGAAAAAAATGAGGAGTCGCCACGCGGTTTTTGTATTTTGAGCCCAAAACGTTGAGAAACGGCTTTTGTGAAAATGGTGTCGTTTTTATTGGTAGCAAAAACTTAGGAAAAGGCTTTGAAAACGGGGGTCATTTTTATTGGTAGCAAAAACAAGTAAAAAGCTTTTTAGTACCAGAGATTGTTAGGTTCGGAGGTCACGTTACGTTTCGGGAAGAGTATTACGAGATCACCCGAAACGCCTCGCATGACGAGTCTTTCTACCTTTCTCGAAATCGTGTGTGTGTGTGTGTGTGTGTTTGAAAAGGGGGCTTGAATGACAAGCTTAATCTTGGTTTGAATGTCAAACGTTGATTAGGTGATCTTTTGAAAAAGCGATAGTTTGAATGACAAATGTCGGTTTTGAGACGGAAATGAGCGTTTGCGTGGCAAACGACGATTTTGAGCTTGAAATGAGCGTTTGCGTGGCAAACGTCGATTTTGAGTTTGAAAAGGAGTTCGAATGACGAACTTTTGGTTTTGAACCGGGCGAGTCATTGTTAACGATTTTTTACGGAAAAAAACGTATTAAATGATTTTGAATGTCAAATAGCGGCTTTTAGTTTGAAAGATGAGCGTTCGGATGTCAAACGTCATTTTGCGCGTTTTGAAAGAGAGTTCGAAGGACGAACTCCGGTTTTGAACTGGGCATTACATTGTTAACAATTTTTACGGGAAAAATGCATTTTAAATGATATGCAATCAACAAATCGGGTTGCGACTCGGACGTTGAAAAGTAAATACTATCACAATCCAAACGGGTCGGACTTTGTAAATGACAGTATTTAAAGCAGTGTCAACGAAATCAAACGATCCGGAATCGTAAATGACGATCGACGAGCCAAACGGCTCGGAGTTGTAAATGACGATCAATGAGCCAAAATGGCTCGGAATTGTAAATGACATAAAATAAATGACGATCAACGGATCGATCGATCCGGAATGGTAAATGACAGAAAAAGTAAATGGAACGGGGTCGGAACGCCGGTTTAACCCGTGATTACTTCTCTTACGGAAAGAGAAGAGGATCGAGGGGCTAAAACGTATCGGACCCCGTTAGACGGAGGCGTCTACATTTCAGTAACGGTGTTCGGAACGGTTATAGCGACTGGCGCGTAAACCGAGACGAAACGAGAGATTAGAGAGAGGGAGTTATACCTATGGCTAGGGTCGACTCCTTTGGCTCGGAAGGTGTGTACGGGACACGGAAAGAGGTTTGAAACGGTGTTTCGTAGTGGTGAGGGACGTATTTGATCGAAATACGGAGGTTTCACGTGAATCGAGGCAAAACGGGAGCTCGGGAGGGGTGAAACTGGTTTGTGCCGTGGGCTGTGGTGAAATTTTGGGGTAAAATGTTGTTATCAAATGGCTTTGACAGCCCTCCTATTTATAGGTGAAAAATACGTAGAGGAGTCGACTTAGACCGATTTCCGGGGTTTTGTGGTATTTTGGAATTTTGAGGGGCTTCTTTGGCAATTTCGGTAAATGTGCACAGGAGTCCTGGCCGGACTTTGGACCGTATACCAGGGGTATTTTAGTCTTTTCCCTTTGATTTCTGATTGAAAGGTGATGTGTGGGCTGTGGCATGGCTGCCACGTGTCCCATGACTCACCAAATGCGTGGGAGTTCGTTCCCCGGTCCCGGTTTTGTCCGTTTTTTAAAATAACAGTCCAGAAAATGTCCGAAATGCCCCCAGAAAGTGTCGAAAAGTGCGTTTTTCAGGGAAAGTCGTACTTTTACGTGAGATGACACGTGTGAAGTACGCTTCGACGTCGGGATGCACGGGGCAGTCCCGGGACGTCTCGTTGGCATTGCAACGAGGAGTTTAACGAGTTTCGGTTAACCTGGAGCGGGTCAGTTAACAGATTTCGGTTAACTTTCTGACGAATTTTGACGATCCGGATTTGGGTACTTACAGTTAGCCCCTCAGCGACGTCTCCTCCGAAGGAGGTGGGGTCGTTGAAAAAGATAAGGATCCAAATCGGGATGCCTTACTTTGAAAGACCTGGGCGGTCAGCTGGCTGGACCCTTAGCGAAAGGATTCCTACGTATCCCGAGAGGGAATCAAGCCGATCGTAGTTCATAGGTGCAAGGGCCGCGCGTGGGGACCTTCGACTGGCGAGACTGACCGAGGCATCTGAACCTGGGACTTCTGTAACCTTCGAGGGCGTGTGGCGCCTCAAACCGGAGTTGCTGATGCTGACGAGGGCGTGTGGCGCCTCAAACCGGAGTTGCTTGAACATACGAGGGCGTGTGGCGCCTCAAACCGGAGTTGCTGAATATACGAGGGCGTGTGGCGCCTCAAACCGGAGTTGCTGATACTGATGAGGGCATGTGGCGCCTCAAACCGGAGTTGCTGATACTGACGAGGGCGTGTGGCGCCTCAAACCGGAGTTGCGAGGGTACGCTTATCCTGGGACGAAGGCGTTCGTGCCTTGAGTACTGGGCTTATTGCGGCTGCCAGTTTTATCCTGCTGGGGATAGGACGGCAATGATGAGAACGGTTGTGTTAAACTGGTGTTATTAACAACTCGGAAGGATCGTCGTTTCTTCTTTAGAATCCTGCTGGGGATGAGCATTCGGGCTTACCTTGATGGCCGAAGAGGGATTGTTGTGCGGGCTTACCTTGATGGCCGCTGAGGTGGAACGGTCGGGCTTACGACTGGCGGCCGGGGAGATGAATGCTCACTTGCTGAAGTGACAAGGTATTTGGGCTTACGAAGATGGCCGAAGAGGGATTGTTGCAAGGCGTTCGTGCCTTGGGGTTCGGACTTATTGCAGCTGCCGGGGGATATATGATGGTGAAAACCATTAGAAAATTTAACGTCGGGAGACGGAATCATAACTGGAATGTCCGGAGACATGATTGAGCGTTTGAACGTCAAACGTCAACTGGGATTGAATTTAATATCTGGAGACGGGATTGTAACTGGAATGTTCGTAGACATGATCGAGCGTTTAAATGTCAAACGTCAACTGGGATTGAATTTAACGTCTGGAGACGGAATTGTAACTGGAATGTCCGGAGACATGATTGAGCGTTTGAACGTCAAACGTCAACTGGGATTGAATTTAACATTCTGAGACGGGCGTTAGTGAAAACTAATCGGGATTTTATCCTCGGGGATGGGGTGTTAGAAAGGTTCTGATCGGGAAATTTTACACTTTTTGGGGGCCAAAGTGGTAAAATTGAAACCGCGAAACCGAGGGGCCAAAGTGGCAAAAATTTTTACGGTGCAACAAGAGTCCGTGGGACTTTGATTGAAATTGGCCATGTCCTTTTCAGCGCCGAGGCCGAGGAAGGAGAAGCCATTTTCCCCATTAATTCCGACGAGAGGGAGAGAGAGGAGGAGAGAAAATCCACCCCAAATTGCAAGATTTGCTCGGATTTGCGAAGGAAAATCGATATGGAAGGTGATTGGGACCCAATGGCTCGTCATGGAAGGACCGACGACGAAAGAACGCGGTTGGTTCGGACCATTCGAACCATCATTCATCCATTGAATCCGGCGGAGTTCTACCCGGCTAGGGAGAGACACAACTCCAAAGGAGGGATCGAGAGACAAGTAAGCTTCCTACAAATTCCATTAATTTTAAGAATGTGCGTTCTTTAAATGTTAGAAATTTGATTAGGAATGAACTTAGGGATTTTGGTGCTTGAATTGGGGCTTTTGACTTTGCCATGAACCTTTGTCGAAATTGACTAGGATGTAGTTCAATTGACACCATGGGTGGATGACATAAAAATTTTGGTTGCAAAATTCCATGTCTAGATGCATTTTCCAAAATTAAAGTAGCTTTAATTCGGGACGGAGTAAATTTTCGAAATGTTCGAAAGAATTTGAAAGTTCCGGTTTCGACGGAGTTTTCGAAAGATTTTGAAAGTTCCGGATTCGACGGAGTTTTCGAAATGTTTTGAAAGTTCCGGATTCGACGGAGTTTTCGAAAGATTTTGAAAGTTCCGGATAGTTCCGGATTCGACGGAGTTTTTGAAATATTTTGAAAGTTCCGGATTCGACGGAGTTTTCGAAATGTTTCGAAAGTTCCGGATTCGACGGAATTTTCGAAATGTTTCGAAAGTTCCGGATTCGACGGAGTTTTCGAAATGTTTTGAAAGTTCCGGATTCGACGGAGTTTTCGAAATGTTTTGAAAGTTTTGGATTCGACGGAGTTTTCGAAATGTTTTGAAAGTTCCGGATTCGACGGAGTTTTCGAAATGATTTGAAATATATGTAAGAAATGAATGAGAACTGTCATTGCATTGCATCATTTGGACATGCGTTCATGCACTCTGTTGATGTTGCTCTCGTCTTGTTCACCTGCAGGGGAAAGGGAAGGTTGACGTCGACAATCAGAAGAGTCGGGGGGCCTTTGAGGCAGTGAGAGCATTATGGGAGATTCTCCCGAACGTAGCTCGAGAGGGAGAGAGGAGTCCACGGCAGTTGGTGGTTGACTCGGATTGGGTTCATCGGTGCGGTAGGCTGCGATAGCTACGATGCCGAGGGCCGAGTCCATGTATGTTGCCACTGGCGAGTGCTGGTGGGATACGACCCACACTTTCCATTTCGAGATGGGGAGGCGACGGTGACTCCCACGGATTTTGCCGCTATCACCGGGTTGCCGACCTATGGCAACACGGCGGGTGTGGGTTGACGGTTATACCTCGGAGCAGTTGTCTGAGCTGCTGGGTTTTGATATCACTGATGCCAGGGGCTTAGGCATTCGGTACAGGCCGATGGAGAGGCATCTGCAGACGGGTATTGCAGATTTTTTGGCTGGATCTTTGAGGATGACCGCGGAGCGCCTGGCTCGAGGGTTCATTTGGTTTGCGCTGTCAGCGACTTTGTTCCCGACTTCTGACACATCCTGTCATTTCCCTTTGCTCGGGTCGCTGACAGATCTGGATGCCGTGAGGGGGTTCGCATGGGGGGAGGCTGGACTGGCCGAGCTCTATCATTCCCTGGACAGGTTCTCGCGGGGAGAGGAGAGTTCCTTGAGCTGCTTCACACCTGTCTTAGATGTAAGTTCATGTCTTTTTCTCTTCCTTGCCTCTTTTATGTACTCGTATGTATCTGCTTTGTAGCTGACATAACTTTCCATTTGCTTGGCAGGTCTGGTGCTACGAGGTGTTCAGTCCAGCGAGTGGGACATTAAGGATGCGTATCGACCCTTGTACCCCGCCTGTGGTTTGGCGAAGAAGGCGAAGAAGCCGGTCTCGTCGAGAGTGGGTACGCGGCTGACGTACGAGGAGGTGTCTCAGGCCCTGAGCCGAGAGTTCTCCGAGAGGATCCAGTTGACCTGGTGGGGTAGGTTTGATGCTGTCGCCGTTCAGATTGCTAGCGAGACTACACGGCGGCGGAAGCTCCTGGTGGGACTTCATTGCGACGCTATGTATCTGGGGGAGAGGGTGACTCGTCAGCATAGGCCGGGGTCCCTTCCATTGGTGCCGGTGGATCCTCCTATGCACATGCAGCATCCTCGGGAGATGCCGATGGAGGAGCTGGAGGGGTATAGACAGGGCGTGTACTATACCGAGTACGTCATAGCGGGAGCCGACTATGATACTTTCTTGAGGATGAGGCTGAGGAGCCCGCAGGTGCAGCATAGGGAGGGCGAGGTCCCTGGAGGTCCCCGAGATCTTCCGATCCCACGCGCTAGGCTGGCGTACGAGGGACTGGATGGCTCACGCAGACGACTGGTGATCCCACTCCCGGATGAGCCGAGACCACGATACAGGGCTGACCCCAATGCTTCGGTGAGCACTCTTTGATTTTCTGCTTTTGATAGTAGTATTCTGCAAATGTTGCATCTGTACTTTCTGTTCGTCTTCTGATGACCTTCCTGGTTCGCAGGTGTCTGGCCGTACGTACAACGACGCTATGAGGCTGGTAGACGGGTGGGCCGCCTACGCTAGGAGGCTCGTGGAGTTCATGCGGTGCAGTTCCCGGAGGAGCGTGGATGTCCGTGAGCCGAGGCCGTCTAGGCCGAGAGGTTCGCCTGCTCCCACAGCTGGTGGGGAGGACTTTGCACAGGGATTTGGCCAGTTCGCGGGCGGAACGGCTGGGTTTGGAGCTCCTTCTTCTTCGCACTCGGGGCACGAGAGGGGAGAGTCCTCGAGTTCGCATACGCCGAGGAGGCCTTTTGCATATTCCCGCCTGGAGGAATTTGGCGACTTCTTGTTTGCGACGGATCCGGCAGCGGCGGAGCAGTACGTCGAGTGCTCGGATGACGAGCAGGACTCGGAGTAGTCCCCCTTTTTTTTTTTACTGCTTTGTTTAGACAAAATGCATGTATTGTCAGGAACAATTTGCTTTGAATTGTATTTGAAAAGGCGCCCGTGGGGCGGAACCTGTATTTCGCACTTCCATTTAGTGATTACCTTCTTTTATTTTCGACAAATAAGCAAGTAGGTTGATCAAAAAATAAATAAAATGAAACATGCATTAAAAATTGAACGGGTCAAAATTTAAGCCTATATGCACTAATATTTAATTAATTGCATCATTACACAAGCCCGGGGCGGAAGGGATATTGATATTGATTGAATGAAACCAGGGGCAGCACGTTGGTTTCATAAAGGTGTGAATAGGGGATTGTTTGGAATTGCTTCCAATTTGGGAGCAGCTGGCTGCAGAGTTGACCAGGTCAACTGCAAGGAGAGTCCGGCCGGACTAGGATTGAATTTCCAGATTCCTTTAAATTGCAGTTTCAGCTTTGCAATTTGTAAAGACTACGCCTTTGTTTCGATCATTTGGCTGAATTCCTTTCCAATTCTTAAGGCTTTTCTTCACTTTCTGTCATGGCTCCCTTTCCTAAGTTGTCGTCTCGGATGCAAGAGCGATACTTGGAAAACTTTCGATGTGGGTACGGAACCACACAAGGCAGAACAAGGGGTGTTTTGAAGGTTGTTACGGGATGAAATCTGTTGGGCTTTGAAGGAGCTCATGCCAGCATTGGGATCTTTTGAGAGCAGCTGCCTCGGTTCGGGACGTACGGAGGAACGTGTACAAATTTTTCGTACAACGAAATCACTCCTACATTCGAAGATTTCCGGCCATTCTGGGAGGACCCGAGACGGAACAAATGTCTAGTTCTTCCGTATGCCGGTGGCATGGCCACCGTTGAGAAGCTAGTGTCTTTGCTTGGTATCTCTACTGAGAAGCATACGGGATGCCGATACCGAATACCGATTATGTTGACATTTCGGGACCGCCCGAAAGATTTGCCTGAGCCGAGGGAGCGTCTTTGCGTGGGACGCGTTTGCTCGTGCGCGATTGCTACTGCTCACATTCACGTCTCGGGTGTGTGCCATCACAAAGGTAATCGACCCGGTGAGGCAAAGGCCGGAGCGGGGAGACATCGTGCCGTCGGGTCTTGGGCGAGACGTTCCCGGGCATAGGTCGGATGGCGACCGGTAGCCGATACATGTGGGAGGGAGTCCCGCTATGCTTACCATGTGGTTAAGGGAGAGACCGCAGATGATGCCCGAGGTGCCAATGTCTTGTGACGCTGGGTCTTTCTCTCGACGTCCTCCGGTGATAGGGGCGATCAGCCGAGCCGGAGCTCGATGGCTGCACTCCGCACGCATCACTTGCGATGGTGGGTTCCCCATTGGAAGTTACAGACTTGTCGGACCGCTCAGGAGGGTCTATTGGTTGTCGAGTGCCGGGGCCGTCTCGCACGTCTTTCTACATTCCATCGTTGGTTCCGCGACAAGCACGGGCCGGAGCAAAGCCACCGACTGATTTGAGTTATGCCGCTACCTTTGAGGTGGGATCTTTGCCGATGGAAGATCCTTCGACGCTATTGCCGCTCACGCGGCGGTGGCAATACACGTCCTTTCCTCGCCGTGGTTCTCTTTCACCGAAGAGAGGGCACTGTTCGTCGACGCGATTCCGAACCGGTACGAAGAGTGTATAGGGGAGACACAGATGGCTATCTTGTGGAGACGGAGTGAGCCGTTGGGTGCCGATCACCCGGACAACTCGACCTCGAGGAGGACCGAAGCAAGGGCTAACCCTGGGAATCGTATCGGCGATGCCACGGCTGATTATGAGACCAATGCCGATCGGGAGGCCAATCAAAGCACCGTTATGATGGCTCAAGCGAGGCAGCTCGAGACAGAGCTAGAGAAGGGGCCGCGTTGATGCCACTGTGGTTGACGGAGGCGTCTGGGAAGAGTCCCCGAGCCAGGTAGAAGGCCTACCGGAATATTTCCCGTGAAGGTGAAGAACACTCGTCGCGAGAAAGGGAAGGGGAAGAAGGATGAAGGACCTAGTACGGAAACTAGGTTGACCTTGCCGTCCGTGAGTATCCACCCACTGTCATTGCGCATACATTAATTGATTAATGTTTTATTGTAGTTTTGCTAGCGTGTAGCGAGTCAAGAGTTGACCGTGCTTGAACTCATCAAAGAATGTTTTAACCGTAATGAATTTGTAGGTTAAATGAAAAGAGTTTTTCGAAACACAAGCAATTGATGCTTAATGTATTTTTTTTGTTTTTTAGACCGAACCAATGATGGCCGCCACGTTCCCCTTTTACAATTGGACTAAGGGGCTCAGTCACCGTAGTTCGACACTTTAGGTGAATTTTGAGAAAAGCAAAGACAAAAGAAGTGCGACTGCTTTTTACCCGGATCATTAGCGGGAATGTATCCAAATGGGTATTACTCTTTAGCACTTTTAATTTTACCGAGGGGACGGTGTATGGGGAAGGTGAGTTGACTCGTGCTCTTCCTCAAACGAAGTATTCATGAGCTTGCTTCCGTTCACGGGGTTAACGAAAGGGTTTCCGTCCAAGTCTGCTAACTTCATGGCTCCTCCGGAGAAGATTCTTTGTACCACGAACGGTCCTATCCATGTAGGCTCCCACTTTCCGAGGGGATTGGTCTGCGTAGGAGGCTTTTTCTTTAGCACCAAGTCACCTTCTCTGATGTCTCAGATCTTGACTTTCTTATCGAATGCCCGGGCCATTCTGCTCTGGTAGGCTCGAGTGTGTTCCATGGCTTTCAATCTGCGCTCGTCGAGTAGAGCAAGTTCATCGTGATGGCTCTGTAGCCATTCGACTTCATTGATCCCATTTTCCAAGAGGACTGAGGATGGAATTTCCAATTCCACGGGCAACATTGCTTCCATTCCGTAGGTAAGCGCGAACGGAGTCTCCCCGTGGCGGTTCCGACCGATGTTCGGTATCCCCGCAGGGCTAAATGTAGCTTTTCGGGCCACCCGACCTCTCGGTTGTCATCTTTCCGATTATCATGGCGAGAGTCTTGTTGGCCGCCTCTACCGCACCATTGGTTTGTGGTCCTATAAGGAGAAGACTTGTGACGTGTGACTCGAATTCGGCCGCAGTTGGTCACAATCTCCTTCGAAGTGAGTCCCATTGTCGGATATGATCTCGTTGGGCACTCCGTATCGGCACATGATGTTCTCTCGGATGAACTCGGCCACCTTCTTAGAATTCAAGCACTCAGACGATCTCGGCTTCTACCCATTTCGGGTGAAGTAGTCGATCGCGACTAGAATGAACTCGTGACCATTGCTCCCCGGTGGAGTGATCTTGCCGATGACGTCGATTCCCCATGTGGCGAAAGGCCATGGTGTAGTCATGCAATAGAGTTCATGAGGAGGGATGTGATTGAGGTTGGAGAACCGTTGACATTTGTCCCAGCCTTCTCGGGACGAACTGATGCGCCTCGTTTCCATTGATATCCAATAGTATCCCATACGGAGAATGATCTCGTGTCAATGCTCGGGCGTTCATGTGCGGACCGCAGTTCCGTTGTGAACTTCGCTCATTAGCTCGCTGGCTTTTTCTTTGTTTACACACCGAAGGAGTGGCCCTCGTGGCGCTTCTTGTACAACATACCCCCTTAATGACGAAATGGGATGCCGTGCGTTTTAATGCCATCATGTTTTTGGCTTTGATCCCTTCTTTGTATTTTCCATCTTCATTTGTGAAGGAAGCTTCTCCGCTTTGGAGGTACTGGTAAATTTGATTGTACTGTGGTTCGTCGATCGTTTCCTTTTTTATTTCGATCTCACAAAGAATAGGCGGGTGTTTCCCGTCTCGCCTATTCTCGAGGGGTTTTACCGCTTTCCCATCGGGAATTTCGACAAGAGAGGCGAGGGTTGCTGTGGCATCTCGCGAAGCGGTTCCCTCGTCTCTTGGCAAATAGTGAAAAGAGATGTCCTTGAACCGAGCAATGAGCTCCTCCATGTACGCGTGGTACTTCAAGGCCGAATCTACCGTCTTCCATTTGTTGGACACTTGATTGATGATCAATGCCGAGTCTCCATACACATCCAGCTTCCGAGATGTTGCGCTCGAGGGCGGCTTCCTGCACCGGCCGCACAAAGCTTCGTATTCCGCCGCATTGTTGGTCGTTTCAAAATTCAACTTGATGGCTATGGGAGTGTGCTCGTCCTGGGATCGACAAGGAGCATTCCAATACCATTCCCCTTCTTGTTGGCTGCCCCATCGAAGAAGAGTTGCCGCCGGTTTGCGCTGCCGAGTGAAAAGATTCCGTCGTCCGGAAATTGCGGATCGTGACCCTTAGGTTCACCGCTTGGGAAGTCGGCCACTGATCTCGCCATTACTCGCCCTTTGTTGATTTTCTTCGACCATGTACTTGATGTCGAACTCATCCAGAAGAATGACCACTTGGCTAGTCGCATTGACAGGATGGCTTGTCAAAGAGATATCTGACGGGTCCATTTTGGAGACCAGAGCACCGAATGTGACCGCATGTAGTGTTTCAGCTTTCCCGACTACCCATACCAAGGCGGTACAAGTTTTCTCTAATGCCGAGTAGCCGAGTTCACTTCCTTGAAGCTTCCGCCTTACGAAGTAGATTGCATGCTCAACCTTGGAATCTTTCTCGTTTTTGTGCCAAAGATTGCTCCGATTGACGTGTCTCATTGCCGATACATGAGTAGTGGCTTGTCTTCATGTGGCGGGCACATGCACTGGGGGATTCACCAAGTAGGTCTTGATCTTCTCAAAAGTTGTTTGGCACTCGGAGTCCCATTTGATGTCGGCATTCTTTTTCATCGGGCCAACATGGGCTCGCAGAGAGATGTCAACCGGTTGATGAAGCGACCGATGTAATCAAGTCTTCCCATGAAGCTTTTCACTTCGTTAAAGTCCGAGGCGGCTTCATGTCGATGATGGCCTTGATTTTCTTGGGATCGGCTTCGATACCTCTTTCGTAACCATGTACCCCAAGCACCTTGCCGCGCTTGACGCCGAAGGTGCACTTCGCAGGTTCAATCTCATGGAGTGTTTTCTCGAGTCTGTTGAAGAACTTTCTCAGATCTCGTCATGTGGCATGTCCGATCCTCTCGAGTGGATGATCATGTCGTCGACATATACTTCGATTTCTTTGTGAATCATGTCATGGAAGAGGGTCTGCAGCCCGCCGGTAAGTAGCCCCAGCTGTTCTTTCAGACCGAACGGCATGACCGTGTAACGCATGTCCCCACGGAGTGGTGAAGGCAAGCCTTGGCTTGATCCTCCTGACATCTTGATCTGGTTGTATCCAGCGAACCCGTCCACGAAGGACTTTACTTCGAAATTTGTCGTGGTGTCGACCAAAGATGTCGATGTTAGGCATGGGAAATCATCTTTAGGGCCGGCCTTGTTGAGATCCCCGAAATCCACACAAAGATCTCGACCTTTCCATTGGCCTTGGTGACCGTCACGATGTTGGAGAGCCAAGTCGGGTACTCAATCACTCGATGAAACCAACTCTGAGCATCTTCTCAATTTCTTCTTTAACTTGCAAGGACCACTGCTTGATCTTGCGCAGCCTTCGTTTGACTGTGCTCGATTCGGGATCCGTGGGAATTCAGTGCTCTACGATCGAGGGATCGAGTCCCGGCATGTCCCGATATGACCAGCGAACACGTCAACATACTCCCGAGGAGGCTTATCGTGGCTTCTTTTTCTCGCATCGGCGAAGAAACCGCCCACTTGTGTCTCTTTAGGCTCTTGCACCGACCCCTGTGTTCACTTTCGTCATAACCTCTTCGGCAGCTGGGCCCTATTGTCCTCTTGGTCGACTAAACGCCGAGAACTTCTTTAATGTATTGTTCATTTAATGTGTCTCGCTTCTTTATCAATTGAATTATTAACGTCTTTTAAGTTGTTTGTTAACTTATCAGTTGTTAAAGTGGCAATGAGAGGATACTCCGAAAGGTCAGACTTTTCATTAAGCAAGAACGGAAATACATGGTTGGCTACATTATCATGGTCCTCCGGCGTAAGGCCATTGGATGACTCAGAGGACTGGACTTTGACAAGGACTGACTCGCAGGGTTTGAGACCGGGTTTAGGGAGATGTGGGCGCGGGCCCGCCTTGTCTTCCAGCTTCCGCCTCGGCTTGCCCTCGTCCGGTGAAAGTTACCCAGCTTCTTCGGCATTGCTGGATGCTTGATGAGGGTTCGGGGATCGAGAGGCTTGGCTTCGCTGTCCCAACCATGGCAATCATGTCTGCTGAGCCTGTGTCAATCGTTCGGCACCTCCATGACCTCTTCAAAGAGACTCTCAGAGCCGGGTCCACCGAGAGCGTCTTCTATGAATTTCGGTTCCTTCTGCTTTGGAGTTACTGTCTCGAATGTGGCCTCGGTGGCTGATCCGAACAATTTGTTTCCCATGGAGAGTACCTTGAGTTGCTCTTCCAAGTCGGGATTCCTCAATGTGTACTCGTGGCCGGATCGTGGTGGCAGCTGTCCAGGTAGAGCCGTGATGTCGAGGAACGCTCCCCTAATCGGATTAGCTTTGAGTCCTCTCAAACGCTTGAGGTCCCGTGCTAGCTGTTCCATTCTTTCGTAGTCTCTGCCGACTATCCTCGCTTCTTTCTCATCTTCATCAGCCCACCGTCGGCCCCCTCGCTCGGGCTGTTTGCCGCCTGCCGGTCCCTCGCTTCATTGCCGGTTCCTCTTTGCCTGGCCCCTCGCCCATTGCCGGTTCCCTTGGTGAAGTAATGAGCGAGGTCAAAGCCGTAAGGCCGGAGATTGGGTGTGCCGTCGAAGGTTCCCTTTGCGGCCGCCGCCTTGGTGCGGGCGAGCCTTTTGTCTTCCTTGATGTCATCCGGTGTTGGCACGTAGCCAAGCCCCCGGACCGTGGTGTGGTCCTTGACTTCAATAACTTGGTGTTGGCCTTGTATCCTTGCCGAGCCCCAGCCCCGGGATGAAGTTCATGAGTTTCATCATCTTCATGGCAGGAGGGATCTGGTCCTGAGATAGTGGAAGGTCCACGTGGCATATTTGGATCTTGGAGGTCTCCCGTGGTGAATCCAGCTAATGCCATGTCGTCATTATGCTTGGATTTCTAACACCGGAATGTCGTTGGTGCCGGGTCCCCTGGTGGTGACACCGTCGCCGTAGACCGTGGTTAGCTCGTTGCCTTGCATGAACTTGAGGCACTGATGGAGGGTGGATGCCACGCCATTGATTTGATGCTGCCAGGGACGCCCCAGGATGGCTGTGAAAGTGATTGGAATGTCCAATACTTGGAATTCGGTGGGGATCATCCGCTTGCCGAACCAGATGTTAATAGTAGCAACTCCGAGAACTGTACGGGAAGTAGATTCATAGGCCTTGACAATGTGGACTGAAGGCTTCGGATCTGTGGGCTTGATGTCAAGCAGGTCCATCATCTTGGCTGGCAAGACATTCATTCCGGAACCTCCGTCTACCAACACGCGAGGAAGGCGACGCTCGTCCAACTGGACTGTGATGTAGAGCGGCTCATTGTGATCAGCCCCAAATTTTGGGAGGTCCAAATCCGTGAAGGTGATAATGTTGCCGTAGTGGATGTTGCCGATCATCTGAATGACTTCGTCAGGGGTTGCGGCCACGGGGGCCATGGTACGGGCCATGCTTTCCTCTAGTTTGAGCTTGTGAGGATAAGAGGAGGTGAGCAGAGACCAAAGGGAAAAGTTCGCCCGAGTCTCGCTTGAGCCGAGTGAGGATCGGGTCCTCTTTCGTGGAACTTGCGTCTTCGGGCCGGCCGGATTGCAGCCTGCTCCGCCGGCTTTTTAGTGGCCTTGGGTGGTAATGCATGGATTTGACCCGATCGGGTTAGAACGCCGACATCAGTTTGGTTCCTTCGAACAGCCGCTCCGAGTTGAGCCATAGTTAGAGGAGGATTCCTCGTAGCATAGGGCCATATGTCTTCCTCAACTCATTGATCGTGGATGTATTCCCCGAAGCTTCGGCAGCCTTGACGGATTCTGGCCCCAGATACCGGCTTAGGTGCCTCTCGCGGGGAGGTAGCCTACGGTTTGACGCACTGCTCGAATGTCGCTGCACAACAATGGGTCGTCTGAGCCGAACCGTGCATTGCCGACCCTCCGAGGGAGGTTGGAGAGTTCTAGGTTCAGCGAACAGCCTCCTTGATCTCTTCACGGTATACCGCGCTCCTTTCCTTCTTGCCGAGCATACTCAAGGCATTCTGGAGTTAGGTCCGCGATACTCATGGTTTGCTAAGCTTCCTCCACTTGGCCCAGATTAACTTTCTTGCAGCAGAGCTCGCGTCGAGAGTTAATGAATGCGTTTCTTCCCATGTGAGAATAGCCAGGCTTCTTTGAACCGCATGCGGCGCCTAGATAAACTTCCACCGGGGAGAGCTTTCTTTTCGCTTTATCTCGAGTAGCGGGTATGTCGGAAGGTGAGTACACGGCTTCCCGAACATCTCGCCCATGTAATCGGTGGCCGACCCGCCGATCGTCTCTCGTAAACGAATGTCGTAGATCGTGGAATCTCCCCGAGTAGTTGCTCGAGACGAATTTCCATCCTCCTCTTGTTTTTAAATAGACCTTCCTCCCCGAGTTGGCCTTTCAATTTGAGTGTGGAAATGATCCGTTTCCATCCTCCCAGACCCTCGGGAGTCCGGTTTTGTTGACTTCATGCCCGGCTTGGAAAAGAATAGTTTCATCGCCTTCGTCGCTTTCACAGAGAACTTGCTTTCCTCGGGAGGTAAGCGCCGGGATTTGTTCCGCCGTGTCGTTCCATCTCCTAGGTCATCGGGACCGACCACCCTCGTGTGGCGTAGGGGGTTGGATGAGAACAGACGGTAGTCGAGGAAGTTGCCGTGAGCAAAACCCCGAGGTCGAATTGGTCTAGAGTGGCCTCTAGCTTTCTGTCTGAAGCTGCCTGTGACACTTTAAGGGCTCGGTCCCTGTCGGTCTTTTGAGCTTGGTTTTTTTCCCAGAGACGGCTTTCTTGAGCGGCTAGTTCCATGAGGGCTTTCCTTGCGAGAGCTAAACAGTCTCCGTAGGTGAGCGCCGTCTGGTTAGTGTCTAGAACTGTGATCACATCCAAATCTCCGAATTGCGGGAACACTTGGATTACGTTAACGAAGGAAGTCGGACTGGGACATTCCATGCGGCCTTCCTTGATCTCGATTACCAAGAAGTTTGCCCAATTTTGCTTGATTGAACCCACGGGGGTGTTGAACTCTGCGATGTTGATAGTCTCGTGATCTCGCTCGATCGCCAAGTCTATCAGAGCTAGCAGCCTACCGCGTGATGTCTCGAATCCGGCCGTGACGACCGGGAGTAGAATCGAACCGGAGCATGTTGATGCCGAGGTGGTCATTTCCAATGCTCGGAAGCCGACTCGTCTTGCGGGGAAGACCTTCACAGTATGTTTTTGGGGTGGCCGCCTAAGCGTTCCCGAGGTTGATCTCGATTCGTGACAGGTGAGAAGCTTTGTCTCCTTCGCTGTTGACCTTCGCCTCGCGGCGCTGAGGGTATAAGATTGACCGACAAGACGGGCCGGTTGCCACCGGGCCGGTACTGGAAGTACCGATGAGCTCGAGCTCTGGCCAGTGGCCTCGTTTACCATGAGCAAAGCGATCGTCGAGGGTGACTTTGGCATTGCAGATCTCGACGATGAGGACCGGATCCTTGGTATCATCGGGATATCCGAATAGATGATGTTGACGAAGTCGTCGTCGCCACTTGATCAAAGGGATTCTTCGTTGTGTCAACCAAGAGCTTCCAATTGTCTGGATAGCTGCCTGTACTGGACGTTGAGCTTGACAATCTCCATGGTGTTGGAGCCTTGGTCGTAGGTGACCTGATCGGAACGAGTGCCGTCCTCGAAACTGAGCATGTGAATGCAGAGGTCTGCACGCGGGTCTGCTGCATCCTCGACTCCGGAGAGTCCTGATTCGTCGTCATCTGACGGTTCAATCCAAACGTAGGGACGTATCAAGCGTCCGGGTGCGTTGCCTGAGCCGCTAGGAAAACATCATGCCCTTCATTGGAGAAGAGGGTTGCAGCGGGTAGTTCCTCGTGGAGGACGTCCCATACGACTTTCATGCATTCAAAACGAGAATGACGATGCTTGTTGACCTTTATCACGAAGATCTCTTCGCCTGGCGGGGCCAGAGAGTTGGTTTGAAGAATGCTGACGAATCTCCGATTGGAGACTGGGGGTTTATGTGCCCGCATCATGGCGATGTTCGGCGTTTCTTTCCAATCTCGCTCCAAATGTTGGAAACTACAGCTGAACTTGATGTATCGGATCGCTCTGTGGTCCGCCCGTTCGAGTACGTTTACATAGTTAGCATCTCCTGACTCGAGGGATTCTCGATGAGATTTGCCCCGATAGTCCCTTGGTTGATTTGAAGGAGGTAGCCCCGGTGCCCGTCGCGGCACGCTTAGCTATTGTCTCGGCTTCGTTTCCTATGAGGAAACCGTCCTCTCGATGACTTCAAGATCTCCCCGCCGGTTAATGAACTTAACACACCGATGGAGAGTGGAGGCTATGGCTTTCATGTGATGTAGCCAAGGGCGTCCCAAGAGGGCCGTGAACTCGATGGAATGTCCATTACGTGGAACTTTGCTGGCACCATTTGGGTCTCGAACTGTAGTTCCAGAGTCACCGTCCCCAGGATGGGACGAGACGTGCTGTCGTAGGCCCTGATAGTCCGGGTTGACAGAATCAGATGGCTTTCGTTGATGCGGAGGGCTCGCATCATGCTGAGAGGGAGAACATTAACGGCTGACCCGTTATCTACCAATACTCATGGGAGTGATATGGTGTTGAGCTTGAGAGTGATGTACAGAGCTTCATTGTGCCCCGAGGCATCTCTCGGTAGATCTTCGTCACAGAACGTGATCATACTGCCATACAGTCGGGAATCGTAGATCTCATCTCTATCCGTAGAAAGAGAGTCATCCAGCCATCCGTTTCCTGTCTTTCTTTTGCGAGGTAAAGCCTTTGCAGGAACCTCGGGATTGCATTGAGGTTGTTTGTGGCGGTTGCCGCCCTTGGTTAGCACGTTGATCGAGTGCGAGTGACAAGATGACTTTGATCTTCCCTTTCCAGTCCGGGCTCAGAAGCTGGACAAATTGAACCTTAGTTGATTCCGCGGGGGGTTTTGTCTCTGACAGGCAGTAAGGTTACCAAGGTCTGAGGTATTCCGGAGCCCTGGGGCCTGAACTCTGGTTTCAGCGGGACTTTTCGGCTTTTCCACCCTTGTCTGCTCTAAAGCTGCATGACCTGGAGGAAGAGAGGACTGGCTAGAGTAGAGTACGTAGTAGTCGAACCTCCCGGATGGCTCTCCGAGTGTACCCACACTGGTGTCTCCAGCTTCATATCTTTCTCTCAGCATCTGTTGAGAGGACTTCTTCTTCTGTTTTCTCGGAGGATTGCTCCTGACCATATCTTGGGACTCGTACTCTGTGCAGCGTGAGCATTCACAAACATCGTAGCTGATGTGGACATTAGATGAGGACCCGGTTGGAAGAATCGGAGGAACTGGCTCTGCGAAAATCTTCTTGGGCACCCACTCAATGGAATTCACACTGTTATTGTTCGGAAAGGGGTTTCCGACTATATTGGGCCCACGGGGACGCTCCAATTTGCCTTCTTCTATCAAGTTCTGGATTTCGTATCGTAACCCCAAACAGTTGTCTGTGGTATGGCCGTGATACTGATGGAAGGCGCAGTATTTGTTCTTGGAACTTGGACTTAGCCTCTTTAGGCTTGGCAGCCTATTTGGGTTTGGCAACATTTGCCTTAGGATTAGCAACTTTTGCCTTTCCCTTACCCTTGAAACCCTTCCCCTTGTTAACCATTAGCACTTGGTCGGTTTTCTTCTCGACAATATTGGTTTTCGCAGTGTTCAACATTTGAACTAACTCGAAAAGGTTTTTATTCATTCCACCCATGTTATAGTGCATTATAAAATTACTAAAACTTTTGGGCAATGAATTCAATATTATGTCGGTAGCCAACTCTTGGCTAATTAGAAAATTGAGCCTTTCAAGATGCTCAATGTGGCCCTTCAACTTAAGAGCATGGGGACCAACAGCTTGTCCTTCACTCATCTTGCATGAGGTCAAGACCTTAACTGTGTTGTACCTTTCTTGCCTAGCTTGAACTTGGAACATTTCCATCAGTCGATTGTTTAGATCAACTGTCCCCAAGTTCTCAAGATCCTTCTGAAGGTTCTTGCACATGGCGGAGAGCATGAGACATCCAACATCTATAGAGTCACGCTTGTGCTTCAGATATTGATCCTTCACTGCCCTAGTAGCATCAAGCAAGATGTTCAGTGGAATAGGTTCCTCGAGAACGTACAGTTTTTCCTCTTGCCTTAGAACAATTCTCACGCTACGGATCCAATCCATATAGTTTGTACCATTCTCTTCCAACTTCTCCTTCTCAAGGAGAGATCGCAGTGACAGAAGATTATTGTTTGATGCCATTTATTCTATAAAAAGATATACATAAAATATGAATACATATAAGTAAACATATCATATGAGAAGTATAATGCATTTACATAAAATGCTCCCACTAAATTATACACCTTCCAATGCAAATAAGCATAATATACATTTAATGGGCTAAGATGCAAGTTTAATTTAATTTCAAGTTTGCTATGGCAAACCGCTCAAAACTAAATTAATTAGGTAGAAACATCAATCATATCACATATATGACTCTTAGATCTTTTATGAAATTTATTCAAGACATCATATGTCTAGGCATATTTTAATCTCATCTTATGCCTTGGGTCCAAAACCATTTTGATAACCCAATTAAGTTCATTCACTTTAAACGTATAGGAACCACCATTTCATCATCTTGCTCACATTCGAATAGAATCAAAGTACCTTGCTATGGTAAGCCCACCCAAAGCTATCCGAATGGTCTCAAGTGTTTTAATCATGAATTGGTATAAAGAACTTAAAAGTTAAATGGAGGTTCTTTAAAGTAGATTATAAGCATATCAGCAAAGATAGTCATAACTGTGCACCAGGTAAGTTCCCAGGAAGATGGGTGAGCCACGAGGACTACTTAAGTACCAAATCTCTCCTTCGACAGAACTTTCCTAGACATGCACAATCAGAAATCAGCTCTGATTTTGCAACATAATCAATACCTTTTATAAACAATCAATTTCCTTTTAGACTTTGCGTTAATATGACTTGTTTCCATAAACAATCATAAACCAAAATCTTAATGTTTCAATCTAAACATTTAGGAAATCATAATACAATGTTTCAACTAAACATCTAAAATTCTTAATACATAAGAACACATAATTCATGCATCGCAACAATTAATAAAATCATATTTTAATTAACTAAGCATGCATAATCAATGAATTAATCTAGCATAGCCCTATAAAATTGATTTCCATAAATTTATAGTATCCAAATTAATACATAAACATATCAGATTGTAAACACATTCACAGATTAACAGGATTGTTCAACAAACTGATTCTGCCCAGATTGGGCTTGTTTTGTCGCGTGACAGAGACTCCCAGAGTCCTAATCTGTCGCATGACCTAGAGAGGCCATTAGCCATGGTCTGTCGCATGACATAGACCTACTATGTCGCGTGACACCATGAAGCCAGATGTAGATTTGAAGAATTCAATCAATTCTAAATCACAGAGCCATTAAATCATGCAAACGACTTTTAACAGATTTAATTCAATATCAATGGAACATGAATTAAGCATATTGTTTCAAAATTAATTAATCTATCGCATACATAACATGCAAAAGAACATATAAACAATTTATATTACTTTTCTAGCATGTTAATTCAAACTTAATGATATGAACGGGGCTCTGATACCACTGTTGGATTTTATGGGTCCATGCGCAGCGGAATCAAGCATCTAATTAACACAAAACCCAAGAGCCTAGGATCTGTTCTATACAATTAACTTGAATTCCTATGAGATAGAAATACTTTGAACGCTTTCCGTTCTTGAGCTATCGAACGATTTGATTATGTGATTTCGAATCACAAACTTCGTTCTTCAGATTGCTTGAACTCTAGGCCTTGATAGATGAACGAACGAAGACCCTCTTTCGGTATTCACACCTTTGAATGAACCAAGAAAAGCTTCTTGAAGATTGCTAGATCTCTTAAACCTATGAAGAATATTGAGAGTATATGTTGTGAATTTCTTTTTCAGAATTTCGGCTAGCTTTTTAGGGCTGACAGACTGTTATATTTATACTACTTTAGCATCAATATTTGTTTCCTAATCAAATTAGGAAACCAGTCCGAAAATACCTCTATGGTCTTAGAGTGTCGCACGACCAGACGAGTCCCATGGACTAGTTCTGTCGCGCGATACTTCAAGTCACATCAGGTTTCTCTCAATCATTCTTCCTCTGGTTTATTCAATTCATTCTAGTTGTGTGTGACCCAATAGGATTACATTATGTTGGCAATGAGCTCGATCATATCGACTCTCATAAGACATAAGCGGACTCTAGCAAGCCATTATGTCTACCCAAATAATATAACGTAAGAGTTCACATTTCCAATGGTACACTTCCATTTCTCCCTTTGTCTCACGATGTTATATTGAACACTAGTCATGGTCCTCGTCAACTTGTCTTTGTTTATCGCTTTCTCGATTCTGAGTATAATGATAATTCCAATCACATGGCCATACACTTTCATCATTATCACTCATCGAGGGGCCCAAGCAAAACATCTCTCTTTCGAGGGACAATTTCCATCTTGACTTATCATCCTTCCCATCATGAATCCGATCATGCCAAAATTAGCCTTTATAAATATCGTGTTAAGATATCGTTTGACTAAAATCAAACATGACTTTCATCATATATAAGGTCATGATAATCTCAGGTCTAGGGACTAAATGAAGTAACCTTATGAGATTTAATTATGACATTTGACCATGACATAAATCTCATGCGGGTCAAGTCCAGTCACTTGTTCTCTAACAAGTACCCATAAATTTAATGTGCATCTCTATGCATATAATCATCATATGATTATCCATTAACATTTATACTAATTATTCTCTTAATAATTAGGGACGGAGATTATTATAAACAAATATACAAAACATATAATAATCAAAATGATAAACATCTCATATAATAATAAATAATGTCAACACATAAGTCTATCAACTATAGGCCTAGGGCATAACACTAACATTTTGATCCTGCAAATCCAAACAAAAAACGTATTCCTGTTTTAGATGGTTCAAATTATGCATATTGGAAGATCCGTCTTCGCTCGCATATCAAATCAATTGATCTTCGAGCTTGGTGATCTGTAGTTAATGGATACTCTCTTCCATTGTTACCTCCTGATGAGGATGGTGACATTCAGGTTAAACCTGAAGGCGAGTGGACTAATGAAGAGATTGTCCTTGCTAACTACAATGAGAAAGCTCTTAATGCTATTTTTGAGTGGGTTGACATGCACATTTTTAAACTTGTTCAAAATAGTTTCACAGCTAAGGAAGCTTGGATTATTTTACAAAGGTTTTGTGAAGGTGATTCTAGTGTGCGTGAAAACAAACTTAGAGGTCTTACTGGCAAGTTTGAAAGGTTGAGAATTGGTGAAAATGATACCATTTCCTCTTATTTTGAAAAATTGTTTGACATAGCTAATGAGTGTCAACTTTTAGGTGAACCTTTTTATAAATAAACAATTGGTTTCAAAGGCTATTAGAACTCATCCCTGAGCGTTTTAATATGAAGGTTTCATCTATAGAAGAGGCTCACAACCTTTCTACTATGGACATCAATTCCTTAATGAGCATTAAAAAAAATTGAGTCAAACCTTGCTGAGCAAAGTGAAGCTTCTAAAGGCAAGAGTGTTGCTTTAAAAGTTCAATTCTCTAGTTTATCAACTGATGAGGATGACAAAATTTTTGAGGAATTAAGTGAAGATGCTAGTGTTGTCTTGCTTGATAGGAAATATAATTCTATGTTACGAAAGTTTAACAAAGAAAATATGCAGGTTAAGGCTAAAGAGCAACAAACCAAGGTGTACAATTCAATGCCGAAGAGGACATTTCCATCTACTTAGAAAGGTGGTCCCATAAGAAGAGCATCATCAGATCAATCTAGATCTGATCCGAAGTACCTTGAATCAATCCAATGTCACGCATGCTTTGGGTGGGGTCATTACTTTAACGAGTGTGCTAACACTCTAAGGAAGATGGGGAAGAACCTATGGGTATTCCTCAGTAACAATGAAAATGAGGAGACCAATCAATCTGAAGATTCAGATCAAACAGCAATGGTGGCCACAAATTGTGACTCAGACACTGACAGTGATACCTCAAGTGATAACCAAATTGTGATAGCACCTGAGATATCATCCAGCAGGTATATCAATTTTAATTTAATAAATGTTGTTTGTTTTATGGGTTATGTTAACATGGATGCAGGTAGTTCACAAGAGAGTGTACAAAGTAAGGAGTTCAGCAAGAATGAACTCATTTGCGGTCTTAAGGACCTTTGCAAAGATTTGCTTGAAGAATGGAAGAAAGAGAACAAGAAGGTGGTGTCTCTGTCCAAAGAAGTTCAAGATCTGACTGATGGATTGACTAGGTTGGAAGTTCAACTCACAAAAAAGGATGCGAAGCTAGACAAAGTCAAGGCCAAGCTTACTCTAGCCGAGGCCACATTTAAAAGACTCAACACGGGTTCTTCCAAGCTGGATGAAATCCTTGGGTTGAGCAAACCACTCAAGGCAGGAATAGGTTTTCAAGAGTCTTTAAATGCTATTACATCTACTTTGGCTAATAAGGAAGATAAAATAGTTTTTGTTAAACAAAGAGATAATGTTGAACTATTGTCTTCAGATAAGACTTCTGACAAAGTGAAAGTATGTAACTATTGTTACTCAACTGGACATTTGAAAAATGATTGTAAAATGCTTTTAAATAAACAGTCCAGTTCATATGTGATACCTGAAGTGTTGCCTAGCACGTCAGATATCACTTGCACTCAGAAGGGAAATTATCAAAGTAGGAAAGCATGGAAACCTAAGTCTAACCTGAGATGTGATGTTGTTTACACTGCCTTAAAAACTAATGTTGAAGGTTCATGGTATTTTGATAGTGGTTATTCACGTCACATGACGGAAACAAAAATATTTTTAAAGGAATATGAACCTATTCAAGGTGGTAGTGTAACATATAGTGGGGGTGGCAAGAGTAATATAGTAGGAAAAGACATTCTTAATATACCTGGATTTCCTGCTTTGAAAAATGTTTTGCATGTTGATGGACTTGTAACTAATTTAATTAGTATTAGCCAACTTTGTGATGACAATCTTGAAGTGAAATTCAATAAGAACACTTGTGAAGTTTTTTATTGTACCAATAACTGTGTTATGTCAGGTACTAGGTCAAGTAATAAATGTTATCTAGTTGATGATAAACACGTGTGTCATTCTGTGAGAGTTGATGATGCTACCTTGTGGCATCAAAATTTGGGTCATGTCCATTTTCGTAACATTGTGAAACTTCTTAAGGTTGAAGCTATAAGTGGTATTCCTAGTCTGGACATAAGTAAGAAAATCATATGTGAAGATTGTCTCAAAGGTAAACAGTCACGTGTTGCCATAGTGCTACCCAACACCATGAGGAGTACTCTGGAACAACACACTGTTTTCAACTTTTACATATGGATTTAATGGGTCCAGTTGAGGTAGAAAGTTTAGGAGGTAAGAGATATTCTTTTGTCATAGTAGATGATTTTTCTAGGTTCACTTGGGTGTATTTTTTGAAAGAAAAATCTAAAACTTTTGAAAAGTTTAAGATCTTACATGCTAAAATAAAAAGCATGTTTTGTGCTCTTATCATGCGAATAAGGTCTGATCATGGAAAGGAGTTTTGATAATTCTTTATTTTCAACTTTTTGTGAATTAAAAGGGATTATCATGAATTTTTGGCTCCTAAAACACCTCAACAAAATGGGGGGGGGGGGGCAGAAAGGAAAAATAGGACTTTGCTTGAAATGGTCCGTGTGATGTTGTTTTCAAAAGGGATTTCTAAAAGGTTTTGGGCTGAGGCCTTAAACAAGGCTTGTCACACGGCCAATAGAGTGTTTCTAAGACCCGGTACAACTATGACACCATATGAAATTTTGAATGGTAGAATACCAAAAGTTCATTATTTTTATATATTTGGGTGTGTGTGTTTTGTTTTAAATGATCGGTATTACTTACCTAAATTTGACTCTAAAAGTGATAATGCAATATTTCTTGGATATGCTCAGAACAGTCGAGCATATAGGGTTTATAACCTTAGGTTAAAAACCATTCAAGAATCAGTTAACGTTGTTTTTGATGACTTATCAAGTGTTACAGGTGATGGAGTGCAGGAATCTCCATTAATATTGCTGGAAGAGCTGGAGGAACAAAGTAAAGCAAGTGATACCACGGATACTGACCAGAATGTTGCCACTGAAGGGATAGCATCTCAGGTATCACCTGAAGCCAGTCCAGCAACTGAAAATGACGAACAGTCTGATGATAATGCTGATGTGCATGGAGATTTAAGAAGGGATCCACCAGCTATGATCAGAAGAGATCATCCTTCTTCTCAGATTATTGGAGAAGCAAATAAAGGGGTACGAACAAGAAACAATGAGCCTTTTAGTTACCGTGAAATGGTGAGGTATGTGTGCATGTCCATCACATACCATAAGGTAAAATATTCTTGTTTTGTTTTCTCTCTAGAACCCAAAAATGTTTCAGAAGCTTTAAAAGATAATTTTTGGATACATGCCATGCAAGAGAAACTTAAACAATTTGCTCGTAATGAAGTTTGGTGTTTAGTACCACGTCCCATTAACACTAATGTAATTGGTACAAAAATGGATTTTCAAGAATAAATCGGACGAGCAAGGAAATATTGTTCGGAACAAGCCCGTCTCATAGCTCAAGGTTACACACAAATTGAAGGTGTTGACTTTGATGAGACCTTTGCTCCAGTAGCTCGAATTGAGTCCATAAGACTCTTCTTGGCAATAGCTTGTTACCTAAAAATTACCTTGTTTCAAATGGATGTTAAAGCTGCCTTTTTAAATGGTTATTTAAATGAAGAAATTTATGTTGAACAACCAAAAGGTTTTGAAGATCCTCATCAACCTAACCACGTATATAGACTTGATAAAGCCTTATATGGCTTGAAATAAGCTCCACGTGCGTGGTATGGTCGCTTAACCTCTTTCTTACTTGAGTATGGTTTTACAAGAGATGAAGCGGATAGGACTTTGCTTATTTTAAGGTATGGAAAAGAAATTGTCATTGTTCAAATATATGTTGATGACATAGTTTATGGCTCTACGTCTCAAACGTGTTTAAAAGATTTTGTAGAGACTATGACGTCAACATTTGAAATGAGCATGATTGATGAGTTAACATTCTTCCTAGGTTTGCAGGTGAAACAATCAAGTGAAGGGATATTTATTTCACAAAGCAAGTATACAAAAAGCTTAGTGAAATGGTTTGGGTTGGAGGGGGCAAAGAGCTCTAAAATTCCTATGTGTTCATCTCTTAAACTTGGTAGAGACCATGTAGGTGAGGATGTTGATCCTACGTTATATCGTTCCATGATAGGTAGTCTTCTCTATCTCACTTCTAGTCGTCCTGATATCATGTTCAGCGTGTGCGTTTGTGCACGTTATCAAGCCAATCCTAAAGTCTCCCACCTTAATTCTGTCAAAAAAATAATTAAATATGTTTCGGGAACAAGTGAATTAGGAATTTGGTTTAGTAAGGATACTAACACCAATTTGGTAGGCTTTAGCGACTCGGATTGGGTGGGGGATATGGATGATAGGAAGAGTACTAGTGGGGGGTATTTTTACTTAGGTAACAATTTAGTTTCATGGTATAGTCGTAAACAAAACTGTGTCTCTCTTTCCATGACTGAATCTGAGTACGTTGCAGTTGGAAGTTGTTGCTCACAACTTATTTGGCTAAAACATATGCTAGATGGTTATGGCCTTGAGAGTAATTCTTGACTATGTACTGTGATAACTTGAGTGCTATCAACATTTCAAAAAACCCTGTTCAACATTCCCGTACTAAGCACATAGATATACGTCATCATTTTCTTAGAGATATGGTAGATAAAGGCCTAATTCACATTGATCATATTGATACTAAGTACCAATTGGCTGACATCTTTATCAAGGCCTTAAACCACGAGAGATTTTCTAGTTTGAAAAGATCTCTTGGTCTTTGTAATCTCCGAGTCTGTTTGTTTATGCTACCTCAGGTGATGATATCACTCAGGATAACACTTGTATATTAGTGTATTTTTTTTGTTTATTTAAAAAAAATGTTTTTATATTCTTTTAATCTGGTAAGCTTAGTACTTATCGTGGCACATGCTGACCTTTTTGTTATGTTAGGTTATCACCTAGGTTAACATGTTTGATATCATTCCCTTTCATGTGCTTAAAGTGACGAAGTCACTAATGATGTTATATGATAAATAAAAGGCAAAGAGGCTATTTTTTCTTTCCATACTATTCTCTCGAGCTCGGGACACGGCGTTCGCTGCGACGATGTATTCTTGCCAATGAGAATGTATGAGGTGATTTATGCTTAGTATTAGGGACATGGAGTTCGCTACTACAGTGTACCCTACTTGAAAGGCATAAATCAATATATCTTTACACTTGAAATAAAATTTGAGGCACGGAGCTTGTTACTACGATGCTTCCTTGTTTAAAGAAGTGTATTGATTTTTTTATCAAGCTATGTACTTAAAAGAATAGGTTTGTTATGCCTAAAGTACTTGAAAATGGTTTGTTATGCCTAAAGTACTGGAAAATGGTTTGTTATGCCTCAAGTGCTTGAAAATGAATATATTTATCAATGGATATTTATCTTATATGTTACTCTATGTGTTACCATCATTGCCTTAATACATTAGTGTGTGCTATATTAATTTTTTATTTTTTATTTTCGAAATTTGTTGATTAAATTCTTAAAATCTGAAAGTCTTTTTAACTAAAGAGTTTACGATTTTAAAAACGTCTTCAACAAGTTTCCTTTATTTTTGGCAAACTTTGTTGAGTAAATAACCCTTATTTGTTTTGATTTTTGTTCTCATAATTCTCGGGTAATGTTACAAAATTCTTGTTTACTTATTTTTTATTTTTTTTCGTTTTACTTAATATATATATATATATATATATATATATATATATATATATATATTAATTAATTTTTTGTTAACAGCCGTGTAGTTGTTTTGGTTGTTGAGGTTTATTAGGGTGAGTGGTGAGTGTTTAAGTTTAATTAAAAGAGGAGTTGTAGGGGTTATAGAGGGTTTATAGGAGGTTAGTCTTATCATGTCTAATCACATTTAAATTCTTGTTCCCTATCTTAACCACCCTCCTATTTTCTCTCCTTCTCTCCTTATCTATCTCTTTTATCGTCTCCCTCTCTCTATTTTACCTCATCTCAGCGTCTCTCTCTCTCCCAAGTTCTAGGTCAAAATACGCTCTCAAAATTCCCAAATTTCGTCCATGGCTTCTCCATCCAAGACAACCAACGAAACCTCAAACACCGACCAAATGGATATCTTGCCTAGCATTGCACCTAGTGCAGCTTCTCGTGTAGCCATGAATGCTCCTCCCATGATTACACTCGCCTCTTCTCCTTCCATAATGACCATAGTTCCAGCTGATGCCCCTGTCTCATCTTTTGATCAAGGTATTCCCAAAGTTACTCTCATTCCAGCTGAACCGAAAGAAAAGATGAAAAGAAAAGCTCCCTCAGCCAAATTGTCTCCTCAAATTGCAAAGAGGAGGTCCTCTAACAAATCAGATCAATCAGGTCTAAGGCTACGTCCAATACTACCTCTGATCCGGTTGAAGTGTCAGAAAGTTTCTTGAAAATGTCATCTCCTCATATGAGTGACGAGAATTTTGATGCCCACAAAGAGAAAGAACCTTCTGAGGACCGTTTGATGCTTGGGTGGATGCTAAAGAAGAAGAAACTATGTCTGAGTTTTAAAGGAAAAAGGCCAAAAGCAAGGGTTTAGCGAGTGCTACCAAGGGTGTTACCAAGAAGAAGATATCATCTGAGGTAACACCTGCCCCCTCTTATGTTCCTTCGAAATCTTTTCCTAGTGATCATAAATTATCTGGTGATGAGTTTATTCATACTAAAGAGGATAATGCTTTTCCCAAACCTTTTCTTACTTTGGAATTTTATAAGAAAAAAATATGAAGTTTTGGCTTAACAATTTAAGTAAGAAATTGTTAAAAGAAAAGCATATTGATGAGGACCAACTGAAAAAGGAAGGGATGGTTCAGTTTTTAAAGGACAGGAATTTTTTTGAAGGCAAACAATCATGCTTCGATTTTTGTTGAGAGTGTGGTGAGAAATTTTTTTGCTAACTTGCATGCTCAATTAGACAGCGAGGGGTCTGAAAAATATGAAAAAGTGTTTGTGAGAGGTAGGATTTACACTTTTACTCTTGCCATCATTAACAAAGCTTTAGGATTGCCGAATTTGAATGATGAGAGCATTCGGGTTAATAGAGATGAAATGGTTAAGTTCCTCACCCACAACAAACTTCAATCCTGGCCTTTGAAGGAAAATCTTCATGCTTCTAGGCTTACCTCTTTGTTCTATGTATTGCACAAACTTTGTATTTTCAATTGGCTCCCTACCACTAATGAACCTATTGTGATCTTGGAGCATGCAAATGTGCTATACAGATTGGGTAAAAATCATAGGATTAACTTTGGAAGGCTAGTGTTTAAACACTTAGCTGCTTGGGATAGAAAGAAAGAAATGAATATTACCTTTTTCTCCTATCCTTTCTTGATCTTCAAAGTGTTGATTTTCCAATCCTTGCCTATTGAAGCCTCTGATTCCTTCATCTCTGAACCTGAATATTATACCATTTACTCTCAACTAAAAAAAGGTAACAGGTATACAAAGGACCTTCCATGGAAAAAATCTGATGAAAATGTTAGTTCTGCTTCTGTTCCTCCTGATAATATCTCACGTGATATCCTAAGTGCTTCCACAGGTGTTGCCCCTAGTACTTTGTAGGAACTAATGCTGCGAGTATTCTGTCAAATGTTTTCAATCTTTTGGGCAACACTTCTCCATCAATCCCAAAGACTACAGTTCTGAATTTCTTGCACAAGCAGTCAAGTGTAATTGGAGAACTAATTGATGGGTGGGTCAAGCTAAAGCAGGAAACTGATAAATTTATTGATGAAATTTCTTCTCAAACAGGGGGCGGATGTGCTGCTGCTACAGCTTCTGGAGCTGGTTCTACCACAAGTGCTGGCCCAAGTGATGGTGAAGGTGATAGGGATGGAGATCAGGAGGAAGAAGAAGAAGAAGAGGAGGAGGAGTTTGAAGAAGAAGAAGCTTGAAAACCTTAAGGTTGCTGAACCTGAAGGTTGATGTTGCCACTAATTTCTTGGTGGATTTGGTTTGTGGTGCACTAAACAATTTCTTTGATTTGGTGATGTGGTTCTCTAAACAATTTACTTTTATTTTGTTTATGTTGGTTGCAAAAACACTTTAGATGGTCTGTTTTAAAACATTAATATGCTAGGTAGTTTTTGCTTGGATATTTTTTTGGTACAATGGTTTATTTGCTTAATGGTTAACTTAGTTTATTTCGAAAACTTTTTAAGTTTGAGATAAATTAATTTCTTTTGATAAATCATTGTTTAGATTGGCTCCTTTATTAAGGGGGAGTTAATTTTCGTGGAGATGTTATAGTTTGTTTCTATGCTCTATATGCTCTGTTTTTTTACTAACAAAATTGCAGGTGTGCAGCACATTAGGTTTGAGAAGAAATATCCAACTAAGGGGAAGATTGTTAGTGTAAAACGCAGATGATATCCTGAATGATTTCCTAGATTCCAGATGATATCTCAGATGATTTCCTATGCTCGAATTTATATAGTTGTACATTTCTTAATTATTTAATTATGTACTAATGTGCTAATATAATCTGTATAGTATATGTTGTATATCCATATTTCAGGTTGCAACATGATTGAAGAATGAGCTAGAAACGTGGAGGAATTTGGAAAAGAGAAAGTTATGCATAAATGTCGTTTTATGCATAAACTTTCAACAAGCCTTGGTTGTATCAACAATAACAAAAATGTGGGAAGACTATTTCAAAGGAGTTGTTGCTGATTCAAAGAGAGTACAAGATGGATAATGCTTGAGAGTATAAGGCGTTGAAGCATGGACTTGGAGAACAAGTATACGGTTGCTATAATTGAGGGATGTGGGCGCATGAAGTGAGGATCAAGCCCAACCACTTCCCCACTCTCCCTCAACGTCCAAGACAGTCCCAAGGCTGTTTATTTTAGTAGCCTTCAAGACATTGAAGACTATAAATATGCTTGGAAGGAGTCACTTGAAGATATGCCAATTACACACTTCACACCTTCAAGCATATAGAGATAGAGTTCTTTGTGGTTCGTTTCATCCATTCTTCCTTGTAATTACGCACTTGATTACCTTGGTATCAAGTTGTGTGTTGGCTAGGATTTAATTTCGTTCTTTATCACTTGTTTCATAGAACTTACATTGTATCAGTCATAGGGAACAACTTTCGGCTTTTGTAATTCTTTTTATAAAGTGATTATAAAGTCTTGCCTAAGAGGCATCCTCAAGTTATATAATTTATATAACTTGAGAAAAATAATTTTGGCATCTTTGGAAGTGTGTGTGTGCTAACTCAAGTGCTATTGTTAGTGCTGTTATCACATTGGATATCATTTGTGTTTCTGGCCATGACAATTTCAAATTCCTATGAATAAATTCAATTCGACTGACAAGTGTGAAATTTGCTTTGAAGCGAAAATGACTAAGTCATCATTTTTATCGGTGACAAGAAAAACGACACCTCTTAAGTTAGTTCACATAGATATTTGTGATCTAAAGTTAGTGCAAACTCGAGGTGGGAAAAGTATTTCATTACTCTTATAGACGATTGCACTAAATATTTCTATGTATATCTCTTGAGAAGTAAGGATGAAGCACTAATGGCTTTCCAAACTTATAAGAATGAAGTTGAGAATCAACTTAATGTAAAGATTAAGAATATTCAAAGCGATAAAGGAGAAGAATATGTCACTTTGTTTTAAGTATTATGCTGGGAATCTGGCATTATTCATCAAACGACAACACTGAAATTGTCTATGGCTTAGAACAAGTGAGGCGAAACTCACAAAGTGAAACGAAACTCACAAGTGTTGTCCTTAGTGTTTGCTACACTAACAACAACACACACCAATTCTAGAAGACACAAATAAATAGAAATAAATCTAATTTACAGCGGAAGAATAAAAACAATACACAAGATTATAATTTTTATCAAGTTATATAAATATATAACTTGATGGGTGCCAGGAGGGCAAAACCTTTCTATTTATAATATGAATTCAATACAAGGTCAAAGAAGTTCCCTTAATGATAAATCATCATTAACTCAAGGAACAATATATAAAGAACTCTCTCAGAAAATGAACACTTAAAACCTCACAAAAATATGAAAATCTATATGAAACTCTCGAGTGTCGGACAGAGTGTTGCCAACACTGAATGGCAACACTGAAGAGCAGAATTCTATTTCTTGTGCAGATTTGCATTTTCTGAATTGGATGATCTTCAATGAAGATCTACTGCACTATTTATAGGCCTCCAAAACTTGGAGCCTACTCAAAATGATCAGCTAACAGCCTTGAAGTTGTTTCCTCCATTTTAGCCTTCTCGCCTCATTTGTAGGAGACTTAGTCTTCTTTGGCTTCTCTTTCTTGTACCTCTCAGCTGTAGATGCCTTGTATTCAGACTTGATCTCCACCTGAATAGCTAAATAATATCTCTTTTTGCTTGGTCATTAATTAATCATATAAACCACATGTTTATACATTAATTTTCTTCTCCTTCTTCGTGAATCACGCCTGGACAGTTTCTGATGACCTATTCAAGCTCATTTCAAGCAGACTAACAACTGATATTAAAACATTAATTTACACATTATTATTTGTAAAAAATACAGTAACTATTTCAGTGTTGCCAAATCCAAATGGCAACACTTGTGACAACACCAGTGGCAACACTGGTTTACAACACTTGGGACAACATTCATGGCAACACATGATCTAACATTAACAATGTACCCCTTAGTTACTAATTTCTTCACAAAATACCAATGTGATGATCTTTACAAACCAGTTAGTCATACTTAACAAAAAAACAAAAATGCCATGTGATAAATAGTGGCAACATCAACCTTCAGGCAATGTTGAAAATATTTTTCCATCAAAGTATCACACTCACACGAGTGGAAACATCAACCTTCAGGCAAATAAAGTCAAATAATTTCGAATTCATCTCCCCCTTAATCACAAAATTAATAACTAACCAAAATAATTATTAAAATCTTAAAACAACCATCCAATGATTTAGCAAAAAACCATCCACCAAAGTTTGAAGAAAATTCCAGCCGAAACAAAGAAAAAAATAGAAATTAAAATTGTTTAAACATCACAAACCAAATAAAAACAAATAAAATTGTTTTTGTTACCAAACCACCAAATCAAGAACCATTCGAACCAACCAGACATATTTGGTATATTTTTTCAATCAAACATTTTAGAAAATAATGCCACTTGGTCCAGCTCCATCTGCTCCATCATCACGCCTTGGCCTTGATTGATCTCCCCCTATTTTGAAAGAAATCAATTTCACCATTTTCATCATATATGTACGCATATCCAGTCACCCCTATATCACTGAGTCGATGTGCTTCACCTGACTATTGAAAAAATTAAGAACCATGGCAGCATCGATCATCACAGGTGCAGTGTTGCCTGAAGTGTTGCCAATTTCAGGGTCAACACTTGGGGCGACACTTGAAGCAGGGGCAGCCAATGGAGGAGCTACTGAAACCATAACCCATGGCAAATCTCTGTGCCTATCTGTAAGTACCCAAATCTGGCTCATGCCTTCCGGTCAAGCTTCTCGGTAATTCTCCGGACTTTCCTAAAGTTCAGGAGCAATTCTAGAACTGTTTCGAACCTTCCGATGGGTGAAGGAATTACTTGGAATTAAAAAACAACGTTTTCCTTTGGCATAAAAACCCTTCTAGAAAGGCCACCTTGCATGATTCTAGAAAGATGCTGAGTCATTGGGGATAATGCCGCACGGCTGCATTAGGCTAGAACTCTAGGCCGCACAGCTTCATTAGTTGTTGCCAGAGTGCCTATAAATAGAGACCTCCTCTACTCATTTTAGGGGGGGATTTTCAGTAACCTTACTCTGCCAAAATAACTCTACGAAATTCCAGAGAGCTAAGAGTGATAAAAACCACCTCCCTCCTCACCAAAACCTCCCAAAGTTGGTCCATTTCCTAGGCAAACTTCAAAGAACAAGAGGACACCACCATTGGTAACCTCTCTTACCCTTTACCTTGCATTATACTTGTTTTATGTGATATACTTGCTCCTTGCATTTACATATTGATATATATTGCTTGGTATTTGGTACATTGTCATTAAAGATACTATCTTTAATTATGTAAATCATATATCCCCTTTTCCCTCATCACATAGGATCCATGGAGAATCCAACCCAAGGATGAACAAATAAGACCTCATAAAAGGCTTGTTCTAGGGTGGATCTCTCACATGGTGATGTGAAAAGTAGCATCCCTTGCACTTAAACATCATCTTTACATATAAAGTTGCATCCTTTGCATCAAAAATGATATCCTTGCATTAAAGTAGCATCCTTTGCTCTCAAAACGATATCTTTATGCATCCTTTGCACATAATATGCCATTTACATTCATAAAGTTGCATCCTTTGCACTTGAAATGTCATTTTTACATATAAAAGGTGCATCTGTCTTTACATCCAAATCGCATCCTTTGCATGCAAAATGTCATCTTTTTCATTAAAAATGTCATTTTTAGTTTAAAATGCATCCTTCATGTCACTCATGATTGGATCTCTCTTTCCTAGGATTGCTTAGTGACCTTCCTAAGGCACGAAAAGCATAGGAAGAGCATAAAGATCCAATCTTTATACCCTTCCCCTAGTCCCCTTTTGGTATTTGATGCATCCTTGGAACGGACTGATGTAAAGATCCTATCTTTACGTCATTTCTTCCATTAAAGGTGCCATAATCCCTTTGGAAATGAATAAGCCTTGAACCCTATATCTCCGATTATCACTTGAGACGAGCATAGTAGTCCCTACACAAGCTCAATCGTCTCAAGGTGTAGGATTGATGGGCTAAGGATATTCCTTTCTAAAGAACCTCACTCTTGGACCATAAAAGAGAGTCCTTCTCTCGATCACACATGACCCAAGGTCAAATAGTGATGATCACAAGTTTAAGATGAGGACGGGATCAAAGTCCCGAACACATAAAATCCAAGAAATTCCGAGCGATAACCAACTAAATGGTTTATACGTCCGGAAGACAACTTGGAACATCCCCCCCCCCTCTTTTCAACACATGCACACAAGAAAGCACGCAAGCAAGCACGAAAAATGGAATCTTGGGAGACTTGCTTGGGCAAGGCACCATGGGTGAAAGCCAAACGTTCTTCCCAAGGGGTAACATAACCTCCGGACCCTAATTCCTTTTTTTCAAAGTTTTGAGGAAATCAAAATGGCGTGGCAACTCCGTTTTTCAAATTAAACCGGATATTTTCAAACTCAAGTGAATCCAAATTAAAACAAAAAAAAATTATTTGGGCACCACATTCACAGTTTGGCGACTCCGCTGGGGACTTCCCAAAGGAGAAAGCTTCCATTTTTTTAAAGTAAAAAAAAAACGATACCCGGTATATAGGTGGAAACCACTAACCTTCCTGTATCGCTTCCTAACCCGGGGCTTGGGATAAACGGTGGTCTAACAATCCCACGTACCGGTATCTCTTTTCGAAAAATAAGAAAAGAAAGCTTTTTCCTTTGAACGGGTTAGCCTCCCGTCACGGATTCCATTTGTCATGCTTGCTTTTTCTTTCTTTGCATTGCATTGCATATTGCATCTTGGGAATTGTGCATACTCTGGAAACTGAATAGAAAGCCTTCTGAAGCTGAAAGGTGCCTAAAATGTTCGGGGAGCAACCTGAAACTGAAAAGAATTGGAACCTGGAAAATTGATCCATGTGTTGGGTCAAAATATATGTGGACTCAGAATTGCTTAATCCCAATCACATGGCTAGTTAGAGACCCCTAATTTAATTAGATTTTATTTTTGGATCTCTTGCTGATGCCTTCTCTGTTAGATCAGTAAGTCTTGCAGGTTACTATCCTGCTGGTGGGATCTGCCTGGTAATCAGCAGGAGTTAACACTTTTCAGCAACATACTTCAGCAGATAGGTGACTTAAATTTGGGATGACTCCCTTCATTTGAAACAGAATCTCAGTCACAACGGTCACATCTCTATCTCTTTCATCGTACTTGTTTGCTAAAAGTAGTTACATTTTTCCTGCCAATACCATTCTGCCTGTTCTGACACAAGAGCTACTTTTAGCTCTACTTTGTCCTTTGTCTGCATGCTGCAGGTAACTGGTTGGGACAAAGGGGTTATTACCCGCCGAACAAAGCAGAAATGTCTTATTCAAATCTCCCGCATTAATTGCAAAAGATATGGCATTAAATGATCCTCACCTACCAACCATATTTCCTTATTCCGAATCTACCCTTCAACGGCATCTTAGTTCTTCTCTCTCTTTCTCTCAAGTATATATATAGAAGACTTTGCTGCATTGAAGATGGTTGGTCGTTGCATTGAAGAAGAGTGTGCTTGAAGCATTCAATGAAGCTCAAGCCTTCAAGTCCAGAAAATCATTAGACATTATTAGGGACATACACTCGTGCACATCTCATTCAACCTTGTAAGCATTCTCCAACAAGACAATCATTAGAATGCATTGATTGAGAAAGCACACACACACCTGAGTGAGATAAGTCTAACTTGCCACTCAAAAACACCTGGTCAGTCTTTATCTTATGATCCATCAGTAGATCCTTTGTTTTCAACCCTTGTAACCGGCAAGGCCGCACTTGTAATAGACTAGGACATACTGATAGTAAACTTCTCTCAAAATCCAAGATCTGACCAATCTTGGTAGAGGACGTAGCAGCATTCACGTTGTGAACCTCTCTAAATACTGTGTCCTTGTCTTTACTTTACTTACATCTTGCCAGTCGTTCACCATTACAAATCAGAACAGTTCATCCTGCTGAATCATAAGTATTTCCCTAAACCAAACAAGTTTAACTGCATAAACGGTTTAAATAAATACCTTGTGTTAAAATCAAGCTCTGAACAACTTCTTGCTGATTTTGTGTGAGTTCAAACTAAGTCACGAATATTCTGCTGTGCTTACTGATTAATTTACAACATTCTGAGTAGTGACTTTGACCATTAAGGCATTTTCAATTAAATTAGTAAAAAGGCTATTCACCCCCCCCCCCTCTAGCCTATTTCCTTGCCAATTGGGCCTTACAATTGGTATCAGAGCTTGTCATTTTTGAAAGAAATTTCCTAGCCTTACAGCTTGATTGCCGATACCATGGCGGGAAAAATTATGCAGTCGTTTAACATCACTACCATACCGATGTTGAACACCAACGAGTTTGGTGTTTGGAAATCCCGAATGATAAAGTACATGAACTCCATAGATGAACGATTAATGAAGGTAGTGGAAGGTGGACCTATTACACCCTTTAAGGTTCAAACCACCTACAAACATATACCATCCACTCCCTTAACTGCACATGCCGACACTGATGATGAACAAGAAACAGATTTTCAAGTTACGAAAACTCTGGTCGAAAAACCAAGAGATGAATGGACTGATGAAGATAAATTAACCTATGCCCTTGATGGGAAAGCCAGCCACATTATCTCTTGTGGTCTAGACGACAAACAGTACAAGCTCATTGACTTGTGTTACACGGCACAAGAATGCTGGAACAAGCTCCTTGAATACTTCAAAGGAGATGCTCGCACCAATGATAACAGGCTTTATGATGCAATTGCTGAGTTCGAATCCTTCAAAAAGTCAGATGGCGAATCACTCAGAACAGCATATGATCGGTTCTGCGAGGTAAGTAATCTATGTGCTTCTCTTGGTAAAGTATATACTATGAAAGATCTGAATATACGTTTTCTAAGTGCTTTAGGAAGTATATATCATACCAAGGTCACTGTTCTCAGAGAAGCTAGAGATTTAAATACTACTTCTATTCAAAATATTGTGTCTAGTCTATTTCTGTATGAGAGAGAACTACAAAAACTTAATGTTCTCGATAAAAACTTCAAATGCATGTCTCTCTCAAAGACAGACTCGTATATCTCAAATTCCTACTCCTTATCCTCCTACCGATCAATGCCAAAGCCCGTCTTTGTAACAAAACACTTGAAAGCCCTCCTGAGCCTCATGTGGAAGAAGATGAATTTGCCGCATTTGCCGTAAACTATCGAAAGTTCAAAACTTCAAGAAAATGCAAAAAGACAAAGAAACCAAATCAAAACAAACCATTTACTACTCCCTTCCATAGAACCACCAACAACCATAAGCCTTCTACTAGCACCGCCGATGGAAAGAACAAAGAAAGGAGACTTGGTATGTTTTAATCGCCGAAAACCTGGACATTTTGCATCTAAATGTCCCCACCAAAATATGAGTATGTCGTGAAATCGGTAAACCAAAGACATCCAAAGTCCGTAAGCTATGTTGCGGATGACAAAGACAGAGAAAGCTATGCCAGTCTGGTGTGAAACTGACTCAGAAGGTGAAGGCGCTGCTGATGACAATGAAGAGGCTGATATAAGTTTTGTTGCCCTGGATGCCGATGATGAAATAGCACTAGATCTACCAACTCCTATTCACCGAGATGCAACTCCTCCAAGAACACCATCAAGGAAAGAAAAACCAGCAAGACATTCATTCCAAGAAGTTAAAGTCAATGCAGCCAACCCTTATGGTTATAAGGTTCATCAAGTTGGAACCTCACTCTACGGACAGTGTGGACCCATTGCCTCCTATGCAACCGAACCAAGTCCTCCACAATCCTCCGAAAAGAAGCTATCCTTTACCAAACTCCCAAGTATTTCAAGAAATCTTGCCAAACACATCTCATCCCTACCCAACTTCTCTCCTGAGCCAAAAGATCACTCAGCCAAAAGAAACATAACCGACCCTCTCCCTGAGATATCTAAAGCTGAGATGATAGAGACCATGGATGAACTTTTTATTGACTATGAAAAGTTGAGTAGTGTTCATAAAATATTGACTGTTGATTTCAGTTTAGTTTCTGCTGAAAGAGACTCACTCAAAACTGAACTTGATTCTCTAAAAACAAAACTGAGTGAGTTCGATCAGCTTAAAACTGAAAACCTGGATCTCAAAAGCAGAGCAAAAGTACACACTGCACAGATTAAAGATTTAGCTCAAAGAAATGATTCTCTTATGAAAACTATTGATACTTTTTCAAAACCTAACGCTGCTAAAATTGCGATTAATGCAACCCAAATTTGTCCTAAAAATAATCAACATGGGATAGGATTTGAAACCAGCAGTAGCAGTCGTACTGATGTCTCTGTAACTGAGAAAAAGGACAAGAAGGCTGAGAACAACTCGATTAACTCATTGCATAAGGATACCAAGCAAAAATATAATGTTGTAGCAATGAAGTATCCTAACTACAAGGAAATGGAGAAAGCCAGGTACGTACAAAAGGGAATTAAGATTGTTGATTCTGCGGATGAAGACATTAAAAGTGAATGCATCAGCAAAGCTGGTATTGCCAATCTTGATTCAGCTGCCGATGAACAGTCTTCCCCTACGGTGACTGGCAAAGGCAAGCAGAAAGGTAAGAAGGGTAAAACCAGCACTTACAAAGTCCCTAAGTTCGTATCTGCAAATTCTCCTAAGCCTAATGATGCAATGACTAAATCTAGTGGTGTCTTGCCGACTACTCAGTCAAACAGCAAAGTGAGATGTGATAATTGTTTGGATTATGGTCATCATGCTCATGAATGCCTCTTGAAAAGCCTTTCAGGACCCACAGTGGCTAAGGCCTCTAGTGGCGGCCAGATATGGCTGCCCAAGAGGAACTAACCTCTTGGACCTAGTGAATAAGGGGGACCATAAGCATGTTTAACTTACAGGTATGCTTTATGGCCTCGACTGATGCCAGCAAAGATGTATGGATTTTGGATAGTGGCTGTTCTAGACACATGACTGGCCGTGCCGATCTCCTTGCTGATATTGTTGACGCATCAGGTCCTCCTGTAGTTTTTGGTGACAATGGAAAAGGTAAAATAATTGGATGTGGAACCATCATTAGAGGTGCAGTTACTGTACAGAAGGTCTCTTTGGTGGATGGACTCAAACATAACCTTTTCTCCATATCACAATTCTGTGATAGAGGAATGCAATGTATCTTTACTACTTCAAGTTGCTATATAAAAGACATTTCCTCAAATGAAACTCTTCTCACTGCCAAACGAAAAGGTAACATTTATGCAGTAGACTTAAGTGCTATTACTGGTGTTACTAATATCTGTTTTGTAGCTAAGAATATCAGTGAGAAATCGTGGCTATGGCACAAGAGACTCAGTCACTTAAAGTTCAAATCAATATCCAAGCTTGCCAGTTCTAGATTGGCAACTGGTCTTCCAAAAGTGTCTGCTGATCACGAAAAGAAGTGCAGAGCTTGCCAGTTGGGAAAACAACACAAATCCTCTTTCGAAATCAAGCCCTGCATGTCAACTTCTAGGTGCCTTCAAATGTTACATATGGATCTATTTGGCCCCACAACCACAGCCAGCCTTGGGGGAAGTAGATATACCTTGGTCGTAGTAGATGATTATTCCAGATATACTTGGGTGGAAGCATTCAGCAACAAAGATGATACATATGCCGTTGCCACCAAGTTATTCGCATCGCTACAACTCGTAAAGAGAGCGATATTGTTAGCATGAGATCAGACAATGGGACTGAATTTACAAACAATGGTATTGCTCGATATTGTGATGATCATGGTATAGACCATAATTTCTCTGCTGCTGGTACACCTCAACAAAATGGTGTAGTTGAGAGAAAGAATAGGACGCTTATTGAAGCCGGTAAGACCATGATTTCTGAAGCCAGGTTGCCGAAATATTTCTGGGCAGAAGCCATTCATACCGCCTGCTTCACTCAGAACAGATCTCTCATCAACAAATTCCATAATAAGACTCCTTATGAACTCTGGAGAGGCCGAGTACCCAATATTGGATTCTTCAAAATCTTCGGATGCAAATGTTATGTGCTTTACAATGGAAGAGAGCACCGAGGTAAATTTGATGAAAAAGCTGATGAAGGCATCTTTGTCGGCTACTCAAAACATAGTAAGGCCTTTCGAGTTTTCAATAAGAAACTTTTGAAAATTGTTGAATCTGTTCATGTAAACTTTGATGAATTTGATTTGTTAGAGTCTGACCAGACTCCAAATAGTGCTAACCAATCTAGTGGTTTTGAGACAGGTGAATCTAGTAATTCTAATCAATCTGCAGATAATGTGCAAGATCCTTTTGTTGTTGCAGAAGACCCAGCAGACATCTTTCCTTCCTCAGCAAGAAATCATCCTGCTGATAATCCTCCAAATGCCTCTGCTGATTCTTCTCAACCAGTGCCAAAGAATCCTAGCCCAAATCCAATCTCAGTAATTCATCCTCCTATTCCAAATATTCCTCAATCAAATTCCAAATCCACTCAAAGTCCAATCTCTCCTATTCCCTTCAACCTATCACCTTCCAAATCTGCTGCTGATTCTGAACCTCCTCTAGAATCCTTAAGACAAGAATCAGTAAGACAAGATCTTCCGAGAGAAGTTAGACCTCATCGTGACCATCCTCTTGATAATGTCATTGGTGATGTCTTCGGACCCAGAGTGACCTGAAATCTGAACAAAGACTTTGATGAAAATCTTTTCTCTTCAGCTATGGTGTCTGATATTGAGCCTCAGAAGACTGAAGAAGCCCTTGCTGATCCAAGATGGGTGGAAGCTATGCAAGAAGAGTTGAATCAGTTTGAAAGATGTAAAGCCTGGGAACTGGTTCCAAGACTTTCCTCTCAGCAAGTCATTGGAACTAAATGGGTATTCAGAAACAAGTTGGATGAATCTGGAAAGATTATGAGAAACAAAGCAAGATTGGTGGCCAAAGGATACCGTCAAGAAGAAGGGATTGATTATGACCAAACTTTCGCACCAGTAGCAAGATTAGAAATGATAAGACTATTTCTTGCCTATGCTGCCTTCAAAGAATTTAAGCTATATCAAATGGACGTGAAAAGCGCATTCTTAAATGGTGAACTTCAAGAGCTGGTCTACGTTGAACAACCGCCAAGCTTTGAAGATCCTAAGAAACCCAATCATGTCTACCGATTGAAGAAAGCTCTTTATGGCTTGAAGCAAGCTCCTAGGGCTTGGTATGAAACCTTGTCCAAGTTCCTGCTCAGTGACGGTGTGGGATTTACAAGAGGAAAGATCGACATAACTCTATTTGTGACCAAGCACAAGGGTCATTCATTGTTTGTTCAAATATATGTGGACGACATCATCTTCGGTTCCACAAATGAAGCCCTATGCAAAAGATTTGAAAAGCTCATGCAAAGCAAGTTTGAAATGAGTATGATGGGTGAGCTAACTTATTTCCTTGGTCTTCAAGTAAAGCAAACCGATGAAGGAATTTTCATACATCAAGCTAAATATACCAAGGAGCTGATCAAGAAATTTGGTTTCGATAATGCTCATCCTCAAAGCACTCCCATGGCGACAAATGTGCATCTTGATAAAGACGAATCTGGCAAGAAAGTGGACATGACTCTTTACAGAGGAATGATTGGCTCACTTCTCTATCTAACAGCCAGCAGACCGGATATTATGTTTGCCGTTTGTGTCTGTGCAAGATTTTAAGCCGACCCAAGAGAATCCCATCTGCAAGCTGTAAAAAGAATTATCAAATATCTAAGTGGCACTGCTAACCTAGGCTTATGGAATGCCAGAGATTCCTCTTTCAATCTTATTGGTTACTCAGATGCTGACTATGCAGCTTGCCGAGTCACAAGGAAGAGTACCAGTAGAACATGCCAGTTTCTTGGCGAGAGGCTAGTTTCATGGTCATGCAAAAAGCAAACAGCTACCTCTACTTCCACAACTAAGGCTGAATACATTGCTGCCGGTAGCTGCTGCTCTCAGATCCTATGGATGAAGCAACAATTAGTAGACTATGAGATTCCACCTCAAGTCTGCCCTATCTACTGTGACAATCAGTCTGCCATTTCAGTCTCAAACAATCCAGTAATGCACTCCAAGACAAAGCACATTGACATAAAATACCATTTCTTGAAAGATCATGTTGAGAAAGGCAACGTTGTCTTACTGAAAGTTCATACTGACTTTCAAAGAGCTGATATCTTGACAAAGCCTCTTGATCAGAAGAGATTTGAATTCCTAAGGAGTGAGCTGGGTGTTATTGGATACTCTGGTTGATGCTGAATTCTTGCTGAGATCGCTATAACTGCCGATCAGTCTTTGCTTCTTGATATCTCTGCTGATTAGTTGTTCTGCCGATCTGTATCTTGACGATTGCTTGCCGATGTATTTTTTCTCTGCCGGTACTTTAGTTGTGGTTGCCAGCTATTCATGTCTCCCATCAGCAAGCCTCCTCATAAATGTAAAGCTGAGTTCCCTGTCCGACAAATCAAATCAAGGACAGTTGGTCACACCCCTCTCTGACACGTGTGTGTACCTCCACTTCCGAAAATCGTGTCAAATGATTTATTCCAATTAATATTGTGATAAATCTCAGGTAAACTGTATCATTTAAAATCATAAACAGTTATTTTTAATCATGATTAACCGCTCAAATTCGGCGCTTTAAATGCAATTGCTGCCACACATATTCCAATGAAAATGAACAGTTGTGCCTTTTTGAAAACCCTTTTCAAATAAACATTTCCCTCCTAACTTCATAACATATTTAAGCAAAAACCATTTCTCAAAAATCCTTTCGCATTCTCTACGACTTACTCATCAAATCTCAAAACTCCATAACTCAACTCTTTATCTTCGAATCTGGTACGTATGTCTTGATATTTTAATCATCTGATTCTAACTTTTGCTTATTGTGTTTGAGTTTGTTTGATTGTTGAGTTTTGCAGAAACCATGAGTAATGAAAAGGATATCTTTGGAGGTTACATAGACCCAAGCTTTTTCGATGATGAAGCTGATGGACAATTTCTCAGGGATCTTTTGTCAGATACTTCTGTTCTTCCCTTCCTGGCGCCTACTGATAATTTGGGAGTCTTTATTGATTCCGTCAGAGAGTTCTTTGCTAATGCCATTGTTGAATATTCCGATGAAGATGACCCAGAATCCTTCTCTGCCATTTCTTCTACTGTTTCTGGTGTTCCAATCTCAGTTACTCCTGAAAGCATATCCTCTATTTTTCCAACCCTAGGAAATTCTGGCCCTAATTCTATTGACGCTTCTGTTCTGGATGAAGCCTGGACTCTCATTAGAGGTGCTAATGCCGGACCTAGACTCAGTGGAGACAAACACTTCAAGGTTCATTATATTAGGAGATATTTTGCCCTGATAGAAATTATTGACAGATGTTTGATTTGCCGATCTGGTTCACATAGCCATGTTACCGATCTTCGCTTGAAGGATTTCACGCCATCAGGCCGAGGAAGAATTTTAATTGGTGTGGATTTATCTTTAGGGTCATTGCCCTAGCTACCAAGAAGTATGTTGCCGATAGACGTAAAGGTAAAGATTTCCCGGCAAAGGTTGTCACTATTGGTTGCCGAGCGTAATAATTAGAGGAAACCCTGTTGTAGTTCTTGCTGATCCCAATGCTACCAGCATATCCAAACTTAAGTTGAAGCATCACAGTGATGGTGATTGGAAAAGAATTAGCAGACAGTCTGCTGATGGAGCCCCTGTTCCTGCTGATAGAGTTGCTGCTCCTGCTGAAAGTTCAACTATTGCTCCTGCTGCTGAGAAAGTCAAGAAGAAGAAATCCAAGAAACCAGCACTAGCCCCTGCTAGGTCCAAACCTTCGCCTGTCTCGCCTCCGCTTCCTCATCTACCATTGCTGCTGGTCCTGTTACTAGAGCCAAGAGATCTGCTTCCAATCCTGCTGCCCCATCTTCTGCTGAACCAAAGAAGAGAAGCCTACCTGTATCCACTGTCAAACCCTCCAAGAAATCAAAATCTGTTTCTGCCAAAGTTGTTGAATCCTTTCCTATCCCTACTTCTGATCCCAGAGTCAGAAAAGTGCTGTTTTCTGAACCCATTCTTGATGATGCCTCATTGCTCCCAAAGCCAACATTCAGAAAAGTCTCTAAAACTCTTGAAGAAATCAGTAGGGAAATTTCTGATAGAAGAAGAAGAATTGAGCAAGATTTGAGGAGGAGGATCCCATTACAGCCCCTTCTACTTTCTTATCCTAACCTCCCTGACATTCAGCATACAGCCTCATCCGGAATAGCCACCGAATCCAGAACCAGAAAATGTGCTCCAATCAAGAAACCCACATTCCACATCTACTTCAACAATCCTTGGTCCATGATCAACAAAATTGCTCCAAGTGACTGGGTATTTCCAATTGACCATCTGCAGCCATTCATCAGAAGACTTCTCCAGTTTCATGAAGAACAGAAAGAAACTGTACCTGCTGGAAACCTAGTTGATTATGTTGATAGAGCAAGACTGGACATGAATGAGACCTTTGCTGAGAAGTTTCCTCCACTCTCCAAGTACCAGAACTTCAGCAAGAATGTATTGATGCTGAACTTTAATAGATATTTTGATCTTCTGCCTCTCCTTTGGAATCAAGTTTATCTCTTTCAGGATCAGATAAGACAGGATTTGATGGTCATCTCAGTCTGGATTGCTTATGCCTCTTTATACAAGACTCAATTTGATTTTGAAGAAAATGATCCCTATCAGCTAGGAAGAGCTGAAAATGATGAAGACTGGGATTCAAGTATTCTGATGCTGAAACTTTTACCAGAGGTCCTCTTGCTACTCAGCTGATTGAAAATATTTTGAAGATGACTCAGGAACTCATCACTCATTCTGAAGAAGCGTTGAAGAGAATGAGTAGTAGTTCTTCTGATAAGAAGGTTGATTCTGACAATGCTAATAATGTTCCTTCTGCTGATTCTTCAAGTGACCCTATTGAATCCAGCAGAACTGTTTCTGATGATGACCAACAGTTTATCAGCAATGTGCTTCTAAAAGATACCTTCGAAAGGTGCTCCTATAGTGGTTACAGGAGGAGTTTTTCTTAATTCTGAGCAAGCTCCTATTTTCTTTGATGTTACTGCTGAACCCTTCCAAGAGATTGTTGATTTGGGAGGAGGAGCTACTACAGATGCAGACATTGCTGCTGATCTTCAATCTCAAGAAGTTGATAATGCCTTCTCTGCAATTGTTGTCTACAATCCTGTTCAAGCACTCATTCATCAGGCCATTGCTGATTTCTTGTCCAATGATGATCCTCTTCCCCGTTGATGAAGATGACAAATTCCGATGAAATTGACCTTAAGATTATGAGGAGATTCCTGCTGTTGTTGAAGAGGATACCTCACCTCCCTTATGGTACAATTCTCTTTCTGATGACTGTAGGATGATGATATGCTCTAACTGGTACACTACCAAGAAGTCCATTCCAAAGGACTCTGCTGGTAATCCCCTTTTCCCTCCTCATCAGAAACTTAAGTGGAGGTCTGGTACAAGGAAAGTAAAGCATCCTTTCAAAAATTCTGTTCCTTCCGTAGGTTCTTCCAGCATGACTCCCATTCTACTCAAATGGGATAAGGACATTAAGCATGGCAAGAAGAAAACCCCTGCTGTTTCTCATGCAAAAGTCAAAACTCTCCCCCCTGCTACAAATCAGCCTGGCTCTTTGAAAATCCGTGGTGATATTTGTCCAGCTGGTGAATCTCCAATTGAAGTCTGCATTTATTCGGATGGAATCAAGAGGAGACGTTTGATGATTAATGATCATATAATTGAAACTCTTGAGTATTCTCCTTACTCTGCTGTTGGTGTTTGGAAGTTGGTTTATCAGCATGCCCTGGCCATTACTTTACCATTTTATGCCTCCGCACTCGTCGCAAGATCATTTAGTAGACACTGGCAGAATTCTAAGCCTTGGCATCATGCGCATTCTGCTGAATGGAAGAGCATTTCTGAATTTTATGATTGCTAGCAAGCTATCCTTGGAGAATAATGGTCAGATGTTCCTTGACCCTCCTACTTCTGCTGACCTTTCTATTATCATTCATCCCAATTTCCCTCTCCTTGTTGTTCCACCTGCTCCAAGATCTGCTGATGTTCCTCTGATTGTCAGCACAATCATTCCTTCTACCTTCTTGGTCCCTGCTGATTCTCCACCTGTTTACACCTTGTTTGGCTACTTTGCTAATCAGCATGGCCATCTTTCTGAAGCTTATAAGCCTGTACTTAGAGGTGACATTGGTGATTTGGGTATGTTTTTCCGAGGTGAACTTGAGGTAATCAAGGATTTAGTGCTTAAGTCCACTCAGGAGGAGGTAAGCTTAGCAAACAGAATCTCAAACAAAGTCTCAAATGTGACTTTCAAATTTCTTTATTGACAATGCCCTCAAGAAGCCAAGACCCTCTCCTCGCGCAGCCACCCTCGTTGATCTAAGTGTTGGTGAAGAGAGATTTGATCAACTTTGTGATCTCATAGACAGCACCACCAAGACTCAGCAGCTGCTGGTTGTAGCAAATTACAATCAAGATCACCTCATCAAGGATCTGGAGCTAAAACTCAAAGCTGCTGAAGATAGAGCTGCTGCTGCTGAAGTCAAGCTCTCTGCTGCTGAAGCCAAGATTTCTGATGCAAATCTGAAGATAGCCAAGCTGGAAGGGAAAAATGAAGTGCTGGTGGAGCGCTACAAGGCTAGCAAGAAGAGGAAAGCTGAGAAGGCTGAAGCCAAGAAGCAGAAAAAGTCCAAGTCTGTTGCTGATTCTTCCATTGCTGTTGCTGATGAACCTGCTGATCCTTGACCGTCTTGTAACCAATGAAATAGATATCCTCATGAAGCCCCAAAGACAAACTTCTTTTGCTGACAATTTGGTTTTTGTTTTTATGTCCTTTGCTTAATATCTATCTAACCCTTCTGCAGGAACTTTATTAGTTTGCCGTTACAGTTATCTCTTACATTTTATCTTAATATATATCTATATCCTTTTAAGTGATTCTATTTAAAGGTGATTGGACTTAAGCAATTAGGAGGAGATTGTTGGGTCAAAATATATGTGGACTCAGAATTGCTTAATCCCAATCACATGGCTAGTTAGAGACCCCTAATTTAATTAGATTTTATTTTTGGATCTCTTGCTGATGCCTTCTCTGTTAGATCAGTAAGTCTTGCAGGTTACTATCCCGCCGGTGGGATCTCGCCCTGTAATCGCCAGGAGTTAACACTTTTCAAAGAACATACTTCAAACAGATAGGTGACTTAAATTTGGGATGACTCCCTTCATTTGAAACAGACTCTCAGTCACAACGGTCACATCTCTATCTCTTTCATCGTACTTGTTTGCTAAAAGTAGTTACATTTTTCCTGCCAATACCATTCTGCCTATTCTGACACAAGAGCTACTTTTAGCTCTACTTTGTCCTTTGTCTGCATGCTGCAGGTAACCGGTTGGGACAAAGGGGTTATTACCCGCCGAACAAAGCAGAAATGTCTTATTCAAATCTCCCGCATTAATTGCAAAAGATATGGCATTAAATGATCCTCACCTACCAACCATATTTCCTTATTCCGAATCTACCCTTCAATGGCATCTTAGTTCTTCTCTCTCTTTCTCTCAAGTATACGTATAGAAGACTTTGCTGCATTGAAGATGGTTGGTCGTTGCATTGAAAAAGAGTGTGCTTGAAGCATTCAATGAAGCTCAAGCCTTCAAGTCCAGAAAATCATTAGACATTATTAGGGACATACACTCGTGCACATCTCATTCAACCTTGTAAGCATTCTCCAACAAGACAATCATTAGAATGCATTGATTGAGAAAGCACACACACACCTGAGTGAGATAAGTCTAACTTGCCACTCAAAAACACCTGGTCAGTCTTTATCTTACGATCCATCAGTAGATCCTTTGTTTTCAACCCTTGTAACCGGCAAGGCCGCACTTGTAATAGACTAGGACATACTGATAGTAAACTTCTCTCAAAATCCAAGATCTGACCAATCTTGGTAGAGGACGTAGCATTCACGCCGTGAACCTCTCCAAATACCGTGTCCTTGTCTTTACTTTACTTACATCTTGCCGCCGTTCACCATTACAAATCGTAACAGCTTCATCCTCGTGAATCATAAGTATTTCCCTAAACCAAACAAGTTGCACCGCATAAACGGTTTAAATAAATACCTTGTGTTAAAATCAAGCTCGAACAACTTCTTGCCGATTTTGTGTGAGTTCAAACTAAGTCACGAATATTCCGCGTGCTTACCGATTAATTTACAACATTCGAGTAGTGACTTTGACCATTAAGGTATTTTCAATTAAATTTGTAAAAAGGCTATTCACCCCCCCCCCTCTAGCCTATTTCCTTGCCAATTGGGCCTAACACCATGCAGCCGCACGGCTTAATCCGCCTCGGATTCCAGCCGGGCGGCCTCATTGGCAATTCCACCATGACAGATTTGAGGTTAATCTGGCAGCTTAGGCAGCTTAGGGCTATTCGGGCCCAAAGCCGACTGTGCTCCGTAAAATTTACGTGCCTTATCTCGTTGCATTTTCCCCGTCCCGAAAATCATTCCTTTTAAAACACATTTCGAAAATCTCTGTTTTAACTCAAAAGGAACATTTTTTAGGAGACCGCACACTACGCGCACCTTATATATCCTGTACACTTTGCACGCACGTTCCTTTAACCTGTGGTGGTTGTTCGCCAGGCCACGGACACTTTACGATGCTTCCGGGCATGCACGGAATCACCCCAAACTCCCCATGGCAGCCAGTGTCGACCAATGCACAGTCCGTGTCACACGTTTCAAAAAACCGTGACTTTTGGTTGGTTTTTGGTTTAGTCCGTGTCATATAGCCCAGTTGCATATCCCCGTAAAGGTCAAGCCTTAGTCCATAACGAAAGTCAAGATCTTTAACGCAAGCGGAGCTCTGCCGAAATTCCGACAAGGAAAAATTGGTAGAATCTTGACTCCGGCATTGACTTTGACCTTGACCCGCACGGAATGCGTAAGAGTCGAGACCGAGTCCGTGCCAAAAATCCAAAGATCTTTCGCGTAAGCGGAGCTCTGCCGAAATTTCGACAAGGAAAAATTGGCAAGATCTTGACCCGGCATTGACTTCGACTTTGACTCACGCACAGCGTATGCAGCGAAGTTCAATGTGACACTGTGTCATCCGGCTTTTACCGCCCGACCCATGCTTATTATCTTCTCGGACATTGCCGAAAAGTCAAAACGTCAATTGCGCAAGCGAAACTCTGCTGAAATTCCGTTAAGGCTGAAAGACGAGACTTTCCCGGCATTGCCTTGACTATAATTCGCATCGCTCGTGCGTTAAAAGTTCTTATGACCCGCTAGACCCGTTAGGAGCGTTCTTCTCTCTCAGTCGGTGGGATCCGCGTGCCCTATAGGACCCTCGCCCGGGGCTGTCCACCCTGGGAGGTTGAAATACAGGTGGAATACGAGGGGCTTATAGACGTAGTGACGGAACCCACTGATCTAGGATCTAGAGTAGTTGCGAAAAAGAAGGGCAGAACCCCTTTTCCAACCAAATAGAAATAAATAAAAGACACTGTTTTAAGTAAACTGGAAGATTCTTAATTTGCATATTGCTTGAGTCTTCAGCCTAAACACTTACCCCGAGTCTAAACCTCTCCTATCCATTTCCCGCAGCGAGAAAGAAGTGGGTGAGAATACCGGGTCACGGCTTGTTAGCGCGTAATTCTCGCCGCCGCTGTAATCCTCGCTTTGTCACCCGTAGAGTCGAATGGCCGATTTGACGGAAAACAAGAAGTGGTTTGGGTAATCGATGACTCGGGAAGAAGAGCTAGCCTTAGCCTTGGAAAACAATGTAAGGTCCATGATGAACAGCAAGCCATGCTCATTGATGCGCTCCGTCGTCATGGGGTTCAGATAGTGGTTGAGTCCAACGGCTCCTTGGTTATGGTAGAAGATGAGACTCCAGAAGCAGCCATCTCAGCTCCCCCAGCCTATAACCAATGCCCTCCTCCATCCACATATGATCCATTACCAAGGACTGCCTCTTTTCAATCCTTTCCAGCATCCCAGACCGTCAGGGTTCCAACACCCTCGCCTCCTCAGATAAGATCCAGCTTTGTTCCCTATCAACAGAGAGCAAATGCCATAGCTATCCCAGTCACGCAGCCTCTGCATTACCCCATGGGACTCATTCCCTCCTTTCAGACTGATCCAAATCTCCTTACCCTGGAATTCCAGTACCAGCCTGACCTTTCCAACTTTGTCAATGCCTGTGAATTTGCCTATCTCCCAGAGAGCGACAGTGAAGAGTCAGCCGGAAATGAGAATAGGAATGGATGGATTTACAGTGATGATGACAGTTCAGTAGAAGGAATGAACCTGGAGTCGACGGAAGTGAAATCCGGAGGGCAAGATAAAATAAAAAACCACAGACCTGGAATGGGAGATGGTATCACTTCAAAGTGTGTCTGTAGCCTTTGCAAGGGCTCGGAAGAGAAAATGGATGCGAGCTCAGATGAGACAGGGTATGAATTCCACATCTTAGAATTCAACACTCCTTACAAAGACTTGGTTGGTGAATGGAGGAACTTGATCGAAGCTTTAGCTGAAAGAGGGAAGTGGGCCCCACCCGCCGATCTAGAACATGTAAGCGTCATTGAGGCCAAACCCCCAGTAGGAAGAGTAGACTCTATTGCAGTGCTAAGAGTCACCCCTGAGACCTTGTCCGAAGAAGAGTGTATGGAATCTCTAGAAAGAGTCTTAAAGTTTGAAGCGACCCCGGTCCCCTTCCTATCCTATGACGACAGTGATGTTTTCTTGGTGATCCCCAAGTCAGAGGAAGAGTCCAGGATACCTCTTATATGGCGCCAAGTGTCCTGACCTGCTTTTGCCCTCATTGGTCATCAAAGTCATGATGAAAGTTCTCACGGGAGTTACTGTAGTGATACTGAGGAAGACACAAATAAATACCTAAGGAACGGTGGAAGAATGGTCACCGTAAACCGAAAAGCCCAGAAAACTTTCCCGACAGTAAAGGACAGGAACCCACCATGAGGTTTAACCCTACGGAAATCCTTCTCCATGATGGAATCTCCCACTTCAGAAAGTGTTTGGCCAATGTCAAAGATGCCGTCAGAAGGCTGACCCCTAGAGAAAGAAGGGATATGCTTGACAGTGATGAGGAATATGACCCTGCTCTGTTGAAAAAGTTGCTAGGACCAGGTGAGGAAGCCATTAGCAAACCTCCAGACTCTGAGAATGATAATTCCTATTGCATGCTGACTCTGAAAAGCTTGAATGAAACTGTGAAGGCTTTGAATGAGGAAGGTGAAGCTGAAACCAGCCGGTTGCTAAGCCAATTAGGGAGTCAGAACTCAAGAAAAGTCGAAAGCCTGACACGGGATCGATTCGGGAAGCCGCCTATGCCTCTCGGTAGTGCCGTTAATCGATTAATCGCCAGAGTTGGCCATACGCCAGCAAGAGCCCACCTCTAACCTTGAAAGAGCTGAAGGAATCCTCCAGTAGGAATGATGACTCAGAAAAATCTAATGTCTATGTGATGACTCGGTCTGGACAGATGAGTGTTGAGCATCCTAGGGGTGACAAAAGAAAACTGTCTCTTAGATGCTGAAAGTGCAACTGGTCCCACTACCCCGGAGGTACAGATGGATACAGTTAGATTCGGAAAGGAGACTGCGCCAGATCAGTCGGACATCCCCCATGGGAATGGTGTCAACAAAGGCAATGATGATCCACATGATGCACAACCAAATGGGAATGCTGACAAGACTGCTACTCCCCAGGGCAAAAGCAGGAAAGAGTAAACCCCAGTCCAACCCGCGTCAAATACTTCGAGTCAATAAGTAGTATAGGGTCCAGAGTCAGTAGGGTCAAGAGTCAGTTGAGTCAGGAATCTTTGAATTCCAGTCCTACGAGTCATCCGAAGGCCTCACGCCTAAGGATTATGAATATGTAACCAATGTCATCTTTCCTCTTGCTTTGAATGAAATGACAGATCTTTCTGAGTATTCCCTTATTGCCAACTTAAGAAATGATAAATTAACTCAAAACTTAACAACTGTTAATAATGAATCATTTGAACAAGATGCAAACACACTAAATGAACAATACATTAAAGAAATCTTTATGCAGGTTGCAGAAAAAGAGGAAAACCGGGCCCAAGCTGCCGAGGAGGTTTTGACAAGTGTTAACTTGGGTACTGTCGAGGAACCTAAAGAGACACAGATTGGAAACTTCTTCCAGGGGGTTGAACGGGACAGACTGGTCAATCTGCTCGTAGAATACATGGACGTGTTTGCATGGTCGTACAGGATATGTCGGGGCTAGATAGTTCGAGAGTAGAGCACGTAATCCCTCTAGCACCGGATGCTAGGCCGCAGCGTAAACCGAGGAAGATCAAGCGAATGGTCTCTACAGGTCAAAGAAGAGATTGAGAAGCTACTGCGGGTAGGATTCATCAGAGTCATCGAATATCCGACATGGTTGTCCAACATTGTGACCGTAACCAAGGCCAATGGGAAGGTGCGCTGCTGTGTAGATTTTCGGGATCTGAACAAGGCCAGCCCCAAAGATGACTACCCCTTGCCAAACATAGACATCCTGGTGGACTCCACTGCCAACTACAAAGTCAAGTCCTTCGTTGATGGCTTTGCAGGCTACAACCAGATCAAGATGGCCGAGGAAGACCAAGAAAAGACAGCCTTCACCACACCGTGGGGAACTTACTGCTATACAGGGATGCCATTTGGGCTTAAGAATGCCGGGGCTACTTATCAGAGGGCAGCGACCGCGCTTTTTCATGACATGATCCACAAGGAGATTGAGGTCTACGTCGACGACATGATAATCCACTCCAAAGGCGAGGATGGACAGCACTTTGTTGACCTGCGAAAGTTCTTTGAGAGGCTGAGACAATATTCCATGAGACTAAACCCTGCCAAATGCACCTTCGGAGTGACAAGGGGAAAAGTGCTCGGGTATATGGTCACGGAGCGAGGTATCGAAGTCGACCCCCGAAAGATCAAAGCAATTATGGACATGAGGCCACCTCGAACCCAGACAGAGGTCAAAAGTTTCATGGGCAAATTACAGTACATCAGCCGTTTCGTTAACCAGCTGACCACTATGTGCGAGCCCATCTTCAAGCTCATGAAGAAGAATGTAGACACAGAATGGACCGAGGAATGCCAGGATGCCTTTGACCAAATCAAGGCGTACTTAGTACATCCTCCGGTGCTATTCCCCCCACATAGACAGAAACCTCTTCTGCTCTATCTCACTGTCACTGATACGGCAGTTGGGGCTATGCTTGCTCAGGAGAAGAAAGACTCTCGTGTAGAGAATGCCATTTACTTTGTCAGCCGGAAGCTGCAAGGAAGTGAGCTCAATTACTCATCATGTGAAAAGACTTGTACAGGACTGGTCTGGGTAGTCGGTAAGCTGAAGCACTACATGCAAGCCCACCCTATGAACTTGGTCTAAAAAATGGACCCCATCAAGTATATCTTCGACAAGCCTTCCCTTTCGATGCATCTAGCAAAGTGGTCCTTCTTCTTGGCTGAGTATGACATCAACTATGTGACGAGAAAGGCTATCAAGGGTCAAGCATTGTCAGACCATCGGGCAAACTTCCCTAGTAATGAGGATCGCGGGCCTGAACCCCAATTCCCAGATGAAGGGATCTTTGTAGTCGAGCCTGAAAGTCGATGGCAGCTTTTCTTTGACAGGGGTGCTAACAAAAGAGGAAACGGCGTAGGGATGCTACTGGTCGACCCAAAAGATGAGCACACGCCAATTGCCATCAAGTTGAACTTCCCTGCCACGAACAATGTCACCGAGTACGAAGCTTGTATTGCTGGTTTAGAAGCTGCCTTAGAAAGGAATGTCAAGGAGCTCGAGGTCTATGGAGACTCAGCCCTGATCATCAACCAGGTCTCCAACAAATGGAAGACTGTGGACCCTAATCTTCAGCGGTATCATGCCTATATGGAGGAGTTGACTGGACAGTTCAGAGAAGTGACTTTCCACTACCTGCCAAGGGAAAAGAACAGATTCGCAGATGCCCTAGCTACTCTAGCCTCACTGGTAGAGATCCCCGAGGGAAAGGCAATAAAACCCTTCAGAGTGGGTAGAAGAGAAGCCCCGACTTTCTGTTGTGAAGTAGACTTGGGACCTGAGCCTATCAAGGAACCGTGGTACAGTCAGATTTACCAGTTCCTCAGAGATGGAGAGTCAGCTTTCAGAGACAAAGAAGGTAGACCAAAAGAAGGTGTCAAAACCAAGAGCTTGCAAGCCCTGAAAAGGTTGGCCTCCCATTATGTCATTTTAGGAGGCGACCTATACAAGAAGAGGTACCAGGGACCACTCCTCCTGTGTGTCACCCAAAAAAGGGCCAGAGAGTTGATGACCGAAGTCCACAACGGTCCCTGCGGTCCTCATATGAATGCTAGAGCCCTGATGCAAGTGATCCTCAGAATGGGTTACTATTGGATTTCCATGAAAACAGACTGTGTCCAGCACATCCGAGCGTGCGACAAATGTCAACGATTTGCCAACCTCAACCATCTCCCGCCTCATGACCTGTACTGCATGACGACTCCTTGGCCGTTCGCAACTTGGGGTATTGATGTGATAGGGAAAATAGCCCCGGCAGGAAGCAATGGGCATAAATTCATGTTAGTGGCAGTCGAATACTTCACCAAGTGGGTAGAGGCCAAGTCCTACAAGGTCCTCACTTCCAGAAAAGTGGCTCAGTTCATCAAAGAAAACATAATGTGCAGATATGGGGTGCCCAATGAGGTCATTTCAGATAATGGGTCGCACTTTGAAGGGGATTGTGACAGATTGCTGTCAAAGTTCAAAGTCACTCGCCACAAATCATCCCCGTACAGACCTCAAACTAACGGAGTCGTGGAAGCTGCCAATAAGACGCTCGAACGGATCATCTGGAAAATGGCCACCCGTGGTCGTGATTGGCCCGAAAAGCTACACCTGGCGCTCTGGGGCTACCGAACGTCTGTCAGAACAGCCACGGGAGAAACCCCTTTTGCCCTAACTTACGGGATGGAAGCAGTATTGCCAGTGGAGTTGGAAATCCCGTCACTAAGGGTCCTCCTGGAAAACAGTGTCAACGAAGTAGAATGGCTATGTAGCCGGCATAATGAGTTGGCCCTGCTCGACAAAAGAAGGCTCAAGGCCATGGAACACACCCAAGCCTACCAGAGGCGAATGGCCAGAGCATTTGACAAAAAGGTCAAGGCCAGGGACATCAAAGAAGGTGACTTGGTTCTGAAAGTAAAGCCCCCTACCAGAGACAACCCCCTGGGAAAGTGGGAACCCGTTTGGATTGGTCCGTATGTGGTACAAAAGATACTATCGGGAGGAGCCATGAAGCTCGCAGACCTGGACGGCAATCCCTTTGTCCACCCAGTCAACGGCGATAAGCTCCGAAGGTACTATGTCTGAAAATAAAAAAAAAGGAGAAATAAAAAAAAAAAGAGAGAGAAAAAAAAATCTTAGTGAAAAAAAAATCTTAGTGCAAAAAGAGTAATACCCAGCTAGGCTGAAAAACCCAAAAAGGGCGGTCTAGGCAAAAAACAGGGTTGCACATAAAAAAAAAGAAAAGAAAAAAAAGAAAAGAAAAAAAATCTTAGTGCAAAAAGCGTAATGCCCAGCTAGGCTAAAAAACCAAAAAAGGTGGTCTAGGCAAAAAACAGGGCTGCAAAAAAAATATAATAATAATAATAAAAAAAATAAAAAAAGAAAAGAAAGAGGCCAAAAGACTTAATCCCGATAGTTCACCAGAATGAACTACGAAGACCTGAGCCCCTTAGTCTTTCTTGTAAAAGGGGAACGTAGGCAGCCATATATGGTTCGGTCTAAACAATAAATAATAAAGGGCAATCAAGTTTTCATGAAACGGGTCCTAAGCAATCAATAAGACATCTGAAATTTCCATGAAATGTGTCTTGATTAATTTCTAAGATCATATCTTTGTTAATTACAAGTTAAAAGACTTCTTGATGAGTTCAAGCACGGTCTACTCTTGACTCTGCTAACCTGCTACAAGGATCTAAAATATGATAAAATACCTAATAAACTACTGTATTTGCAAAATGGCAATAAGGGAATCCTAAGAAAAGATTTATCAGCTGTCATTCACTGAGTCTTCTTTGGTCTTCTTCCCTTTACCTCAACCTCGTCGAGTGTTCTTTCTCTTCTTCTCTATGATGTCGGTCTCCCTCGTCCCGATCTCCGGTATCCTCACTGGAGCCTCCATCAAACCTGTGTCAATAAGTGCCCTCTCAACCTGGGCACGAGTCCGCACTTCCTCCCTCTGAGCCTCAGTCAAAGGAGCGACTTCAGAAAGCCTCTCATATCGAGCCTCCATGTCTCTGATAAGGTCACCCGACTAGTTATGGCGACTCGCCTTAGCTTCAGTCTCCCTCAGAGTCCTACTCGAGTCGTAGTCAGCCCCCAATAAAGCCTGACGTCTCTATCCCAAAATGACCTGAGTCGCTCCCATTTCCCTCTCATACCAATCCAAGTAGGCCGTAGTCAAGATGGTACTCTTCCTGCTCTTGAGAATGGCCCTGGGTGGAAAAACAGTATATCTCCAAGCCCTTGAGAAGAATGAGAAGCTGGTTGGATCCCTCATGTCTAAAGGCACCACCTCCATAGTACGGATGTCCTCCCAATCGCCCAACGGCTCCTGTAAGGCCCCGAACTGCCTGGATACCAAGCAGGGTATGTAGAAGGATGACCAAGAAAGCCCTGGAACCCTCACCACATAGGACTCCTGAAATGTCCTCCGGGTTTGCAACCTTCAGTGAGGTACCCACCAGTGAATATCCGAAGTGGACAACCTAGCCATCATCAGCTCCCAGTCACCCTGGTCCTGCTGCCTAGGCGAACCCCTCCGAGAAATCACCCAAGGGCACTGAGTCGGCAAAGCCCCTGGCAAAGCCCCGAGCCTCTCCTGCAGCCATAAAGTTAACACAGCCGGGATCCCAGACCTCAGGAAATGGTCTCCTCTAGCCATCCTATCAATACCATGTAGGGTCTCACCCAAAACCAGTGGGATAATATCCTTCCCAGCCCTGCAATCCCTAACCATGCCCAAGAGGCCACCATGACAAATCCCCACGGACTCAGCAGTGAACAGAGATGAGGATATGCAGAGGATAAAGGCATCCATAGCCACCGTGGTCATAGCCATATCCGGAGATCCAAACCTGCCCGGGATATCAGAAAGGTCAATCCTGTCCGGAGCTATCATCATCCCCTCAGCCTCTCCCAGAGAGATTTGCAGAAAAGATGCCAACTTTGCCGCCACCGGCACGTCTTCGATCAGAGGAATCGATATAGCCTCAATTTATGGACCCCCAATCAAGGCTCGGAAGTCTTCATAGGTTGGAAAAAGCTCGTTGTAAGAAAAGCAGTAAACGTGTCTACGGACGTCCCAAAACCTTGTCGCGGCCCTCAAAAGGTCCCAATCGGGCGGGAGATCCTTCAAATGCCATAAAGATTTGATCTTGAAGGTAGTATCGAACAGCCCCTTGTGAGATTGAAAGTTATGTCTCACCCAAGATTGAAGATCGGACAGAAAACGGTCTCTTTTCCCCTTTTGCAATCTGACGGGTTTCTCCATTGCAAGATGATCAAAGTTGATGTCTTTAGGTCAAAAATATGCTCTGGTATCAGTTGGGACAAGTCTAGGGTGAAAATGAAATGAAATGGCCAAGCCTTGGTTTTATTTTGAAAAAGACCAGTCCAGACAGAACTGTTAGCCGCACGGCTTCATTTGCTCCCAAGTCCAGACCGCACGGCCTCATTTGCCATCTGCAGAAAAGAATTTGCAGCAACCCAAGTTGCTGCCCAAAGGGAGTTTTCACCCCACTTTTCCAACAAAAATCTGTACAAAAAAAAATCCAAACACCAACCATGCAGTTATGTGTCATCACAAATCATTTTGGCCCAGTTTCAGCCCCAATTCCAAGCAAAAAACTGCCCCGAGGCTCAAGTAATATGCAAATTCATAAAACATAAATTAGAAAAGCAAATAAAATAGTATTACATTGTTTTCGCCCCATCGGCGCCCGAATAAGGCAAAAAAATAGAAAAATTGTGCATATAAAACTGTTCATTGTTTGTTTCCTTCCTCCTAGATCAACCCTAAGAATCCTAAACCTCAACATTACTTGTCTCCATCCCCAGCCCCTTAGGCTGGAGGTCAAACCCAACTAGAGCCCTGAACTCCTCAGCCGTGATATGGTCTCTCCAAGTCACAGGCCTCCCGGTGAACTGTAAGCCAACGATAGCAGTAAAGTCTGTCGGGGTCACCGTGAGCTCCCCCCAGCTAAGGTGAAAGATGTGGGTGGTGTCCCACCAGAACTCCGAGAGGGCCTGGATCAAGCCCTTACTCTTCGAGGTCACATGAATGCCTCTGCCAATAGCCTCAATGAACAAATCAAGGCCGGTAGCCCTCACTAGCTGCTTGGGGTTCACCCCATCCTTCTCAAAGTCGGGAATCCTCTCCCATAGCTTCACAGCCACCTCAGAAGGTCCCCTAGACTTGTTCTCCTGTAGGAGAACACAACAAAAAAAATGTGTCAGTCCTTCATCTCATTTCAAAAGCATGCATATATTCAAAAGTGCACGTATTTTCAAAGAAAAGCATTCATAAAAGATTTTTGGCATCCTTTGCATAGAAAACGTGTCTTTCATCATTTGAAACACATCATGTCAAGCACATTGCTCTCCTAAGCACAAAATTCTGATTTTCAAAATTATTTGCACATAAGCATTATTTTTTTTCAAAAAATGGCATGCATGAATCCTTTTCATCGTCCAAAAATCCCGTTTCCTCATCCATGATCAAAAATTGACCTAGTTCTAGCACATGCAAGAACTCCGTCACATTTTAGACAATTATTTTTCTTACTTTATTTTCGAAAAAAATGGGTCATTCTCATTATTTTTCAAATAAATTGCCCACGCATGTTCATTTGTGCCCTTAGCCTCATAGGTTAATCATCAAGATTCCAAAGTCATCAACAAAAATCCTAGGAAAATTTGAGAAATTCCTAAAACTCGGGTCAAGCCCTAAAATCAATCAAAATTCAATCAAAATTGACGGATTCGAGCAAATCAAGAATGCTTACCCCAATCGATTGAGGTTTCGTCGATTTGTGCTCTCCCCTACCGGGATAAAGCTCCAATGGAGGCGTATTGAAGTCATACTTCCTCTCCGTTCGAACAAGCTCCCTCCTCCTCCTTCGAGCGGCCTCAGAGATGTTCCTCCGTGCTTGCCTAGGCATCGGATTCCCTTCCGGATCCATCTAAATCAAAAGAAGCAAAGGAATTGAAGGATTTTCGAAAATTCTTTCTCTCCTCTCTCTCTATTCCTCGACAGCAGAAGGGTGGCAACGGTGCCCAATGCCCGTCCAGCTCCAGTTTTAAATAAACTGGTGAAAATAAACTTCTGGCCGTACGGCCTCTTTTGCCCCCGTCTCATGCCGGGCGGCTTCTTTTTCTCTGAGCAGAAATTACATCTTTGCCCTTGGACTTTCCACTTGGGCATACAACTCCCGTTATTTCTTAACTAGAGTAACGTTGTTATCCCAAGTATATTCGTTATCTCCAAGAAGAATTAATTTCTCTCCCAAGTCGCCCCCGTTACTTCCGTTATAACGGAATAACGCTACGTGACAACCTCCGAATTGTCAAGTTTTCCAAAATTTAGCTACCTCTATCTCACGGATTGAGAAGTACGCTCAAGTTCTCCAAACTTTAGCTACCTCTATCACAGATTGAGAAGTACGCTCAAGTTCTCCAAACTTTAACTACCTCTATCACAGATTGAGAAGTACGCTCAAGTTCTCCAAACTTTAGCCACCTCTATCACAGATTGAGAAGTACGCTCAAGTTCTCCAAACTTAAGCTACCTCTATCACAAATTGAGAAGTACGCTCAAGTTTTCCAAACTTTAGCTACCTCTATCTCACAGATTGAGAAGTACGCTCAAGTTCTCCAAACTTTAGCTACCTCTATCTCACAGATTGAGAAGTACGCTCAAGTTCTCCAAACTTTAGCCACCTCTATCACAGATTGAGAAGTACGCTCAAGTTCTCCAAACTTAAGATACCTCTATCACAGATTGAGAAGTACGCTCAAGTTCTTCAAACTTTAGCTACCTCTATCTCCTCGATAGTGACGTAAGCCTTAGTTTCTCAGGCGACAACCTCCATTAATTGTCAATCAGGTGACAACCTCCATTAATTGTCAAAACCTCAAGGATCCTAGACATCGTTCCTAACTGTCTAGTGATGCTTGAACTACGACCAAGGCTTGATTCCTCCGGGATACGTAGGTAGCCTTTCATAAAATGTCCAGCCATCCGACCACTTTGGTCACCCTGTTCCTTCATCACTCCTCAGTGGTGAAGAAGCCCCCCATAGAGGTCTAGATATCCGACCACATTGGTCACTTCTAGCATATCCCCAGTAGGATCGCTATTCCCCAGTGGATCTTATTCTGAACTACGGCCTGGCTTGATTCCTCCGGGATACGTAGGTAGCTTACTTTAGGTTCTGCCAATTCGTCACCTATGACACCCCTTTCCCCAGTGGATTCCGAACTACGATTATGGCTTGATTCCCACTCGGGATACGTAAGTAGCCTTCCAAAGGTTCAGCCACTCGACCACCTTGGTCACCCAATCCGTCTCGGCATTCGCCAGATCGGATCCTTTTCTATCGACAACCCCACTCGCCCTGCAAGTGACGTTGCCGAGGGGCTTCTGTAAGTATCCAAATCTGGCTCATGCCTTCCGGTCAAGTTTTCCGGCAATTCCCGGACTTTCCTAAAGTTCAGGAGCAATTCTGGAACTGTTCCGAACCTTCCGAGGGGTGAAGGAATTACTTGGAATTAAAAAACTACGTTTTCCTTTGGCATAAAAACCCTTCTAGAAATTCCACCTTGCATGATTCTAGAAAGATGCTGATTCATTGGGGATAATGCCGCACGGCTGCATTAGGCTAGAACTCTAGGCCGCACGGCTTCATTAGCTGTTGCCAGAGTGCCTATAAATAGAGACCTCCTCTACTCATTTTAGGGGGGATTTTCAGTAACCTTACTCTGCCAAAATAACTCCACGAGATTCCAGAGAGCTGAGAGTGATAAAAACCACCTCCCTCCTCACCAAAACCTCCCAAAGTTGGTCCATTTCCTAGGCAAACTTCAAAGAACAAGAGGACACCACCATTGGTAACCTCTCTTACCCTTTACCTTGCATTATACTTGTTTTATGTGATATACTTGCTCCTTGCATTTACATATTGCTATATATTGCTTGGTATTTGGTACATTGTCATTAAAGATACTATCTTTAATTATGTAAATCATATATCCCCTTTTCCCTCATCACATAGGATCCATGGAGAATCCAACCCAAGGATGAACAAATAAGACCTCATAAAAGGCTTGTTCTAGGGTGGATCTCTCACATGGTGATGTGAAAAGTAGCATCCCTTGCACTTAAACATCATCTTTACATATAAAGTTGCATCCTTTGCATTAAAAATGATATCCTTGCATTAAAGTAGCATCCTTTGCTCTCAAAACGATATCTTTATGCATCCTTTGCACATAATATGCCATTTACATACATAAAGTTGCATCCTTTGCACTTAAAATGTCATTTTTACATATAAAAGGTGCATCCTTTGCATTAAAAATCATGTCTTTACATCCAAATAGCATCCTTTGCATGCAAAATGTCATCTTTTTCATTAAAAATGTCATTTTTAGTTTAAAATGCATCCTTCATGTCACTTATGGTTGGATCTCTCTTTCCTAGGATTGCTTAGTGACCTTCCTAAGGCACGAAAAGCATAGGAAGAGCATAAAGATCCAATCTTTATACCCTTCCCCTAGTCTCCTTTTGGTATTTGATGCATCCTTGGAACGGACCGATGTAAAGATCCTATCTTTACGTCGTTTCTTCCATTAAAGGTGCCATAATCCCTTTGGAAATGAATAAGCCTTGAACCCTATATCTCCGATTATCACTTGAGACGAGCATAGTAGTCCCTACACAAGCTCAATCGTCTCAAGGTGTAGGATTGATGGGCTAAGGATATTCCTTTCTAAAGAACCTCACTCTTGGACCATAAAAGAGAGTCCTTCTCTCGATCACACATGACCCAAGGTCAAATAGTGATGATCACAAGTCTAAGATGAGGACGGGATCAAAGTCCCGAACACATAAAATCCAAGAAATTCCGAGCGATAACCAACTAAATGGTTTATACGTCCGGAAGACAACTTGGAACATCCCCCCTTCTTTTCAACACATGCACACAAGCAAGCACGAAAAATGGAATCTTGGGAGACTTGCTTCGGCAAGGCACCTTGGGTGAACGCCAAACGTTCTTCCCAAGGGGTAACATAACCTCCGGACCCTAATTTCTTTTTTTCAAAGTTTTGAGGAAATCAAAATGGCGTGGCGACTCTGTTTTTAAAATTAAACCGGATTTTTTCAAACTCAAGTGAATCCAAATTAAAACAAAAAAAATTATTTGGGCACCACATTCACACTATCACCTTCTGTAAAATGTTTGCTAATTCTATAATAGCAGGCTTTTCAGAGATATTGTCCGCATTCCAAGGTTTGAATTTTTGGTACAAAAGGACATTGTAAATGAGGGAAGGAAAAATGAAGGAGGAGGTTTTTATCTTCTTGGCCCATGCGGCTAGGTGAACAAATACCAACCTTACAAAGTTGACTCTCTGTTTCTTACCTAATTTGTACAACAAAGTGGCTTGCTCAAATTTCACCGTGTTTTCATTGGCCGTAGGTAGCCAATTTGTTATACAAATTTTGTGAAGCACACTAAACAGAGAAGTAAGGTGGGTAGATTTAAAGTGGTCACTCCAAATTGATATTCTCCCTCCAGTCAGAAAGTTGGCAAGTTTGTTAGGCTCGACATCTAAGCTCTCGTCATCAATACTAGGGAGGCCGAAGGTTTTGTTGATGATTAAAGGATTAAAATCATATATTTTTCCCCTAACAAAAATCTTTCCATAATGAGGGGTGTTCCTATCATCAATATCCTCCCTAAGATGAGCAAAGAAATTCCTAACCACACTTTCGACATAAGATGAAACTTTAGAAACCGTAGGCAAAAACTTTCCGTCCTCCAAAAATTGGTACACTCCTAACTCCTTGAACTGAGTCACAAACATGTTCCTTTCATTCAAAATCTTTTGATCAGAGTCTTGAACCCACTTATCTATGTTGGATTCACTATAAAATTCTTCGAAAATGAATGGGCGTTCATAGTACCCAAAAGACTCGTAATCAGATTTGAAATCTTGAGAGGGAGTAGGAGTGGTTACCTCTGGCCAGGAGATGGGAGAATATGAAGGTGAACTTGACTGGGCTTTGGACTTGGCAGCAGGTGTTGTCTCAGGTATTTCCATTGGATTGGCAGCACTTGGGGCAACACTGATCTGAACTTTCTGTCTCTTGACAATTTGGAACTGAGCTTGAGCTAGCGTTTCTTCATCCTCCATCCATGCTTCCTCATCCTCATCAGACATCGATGAGGGCACCTTAGTTTCCTTGAAGATTGGGTCCGATCCTTCTTTGGACGAAATGTTGAGCGAGGAGCTTGATCTATCCTCCACATTGACTGGATCATCAGCAGTATTAGAAGGGATTTTGGACCTAAACAACATCTTGATCCTCTATGATTGACTTCGAACTCCACCTCGAAATGACGAAGAAGCATCTAATGCTTTTCGTTTCTTGGTTTTCTTTTCTGGAGCAAAGGTGAGTTCAACCGAAGGGGTAGCTTCTGGAAGGCTCATAGGAATGGGGATTTGAGGAGGGTTGTACACAATAATGCCTAAAATTGGTGACGTTGTGGGTGTGGCTGAGAATGTCGCCGGTGATGTCTCCATTGGAACGGCGACATTAGAGGCTACACTCGAAGGGGCGTGTGGAGAGATTTCCATGGGTGAAGAAATTTGTGGAGATTTACTAGGGCTTGCCATGGAAATTGAAGGAAGAAGACGACGAGTAACAGGGGAGAGGGTTTTTCCGCCTAGAGAGAGAGACGAGGTGAGAGAGAGGGTTTAAGGAGGATGGATTTTAATGAGTGAATAGTGAGAATTTTAATTTGATTTGACAATTTCAAATCCTCTTAAACACCCTTATCCCAACAACCTTAGCACTGTTAATCCGCCATTTTAAAAAATTGATTTTTTTTTAAATATATAATAACTAAAAATAATTTTAGCAATATCCATAAAATTGTGTTTTTCAAAATTCAAACAATGAATTTTAAAAAATAGATATTTCTAAATTACAATTAGTAAGACAAAAATTAAATATTTTTGCTAAAACCTTTTAAATTTCACAAACTCTAGATAAGGAAATAGACTTTTGAAAATTCAAAATTTAATTAACAAAAACAAAAATAAAAAATAAAAAATTAATGTAGCATCTACTAATGTGTTACTAGCAATGTTGCGTGACACACAAGGCAACATTTTGAATAAAATTCCCTTGATATTTTTTCAACACATATAACTTATCATTCCTTAGGCAATTTTAAGAAAACTTTACACTTTCTTTATTTACAAGGAAATAGGGCAGTAAACGAGCCGAGCCGAGCCGAGCTTTTGATGTTTCGAGCTCGAGCTCGTTAACTTTTAAACGAGCTCGAGCTTTTCTCTAGCTCGAGCTCGAGCCCAGAATTCCTGTTCGAGCTCGGCTCGAATCAAGTTTCGAGCTTTTCGCGAGCCGTCTCGCGAGCTTTTCGCGAGCTGCTCGAACTTGAGTATTAACAAGCCGAGCTCGAGCTTCGACTTATTTTTTGAAAAAAATCTGAAATCAAACGAGCTTTATCGAGCCCTAATTCGAGTTGTAATCGAACTCGAGCCTAAACGAGCTTATATATATATATATACTAAAATTCATTCGAGCTTTTAACGAGCCGAGCCCGAGTCGAGCTCAAACGAGTCGATCTCGAACAAAGCTCGTCGAACATACGAGCCGAACACGAGCCGAGCTCGAAAAAATGACGAGCTTAAAAATCGGTTCGAGCTCGAGCTCGAGTTCAACTCGAGCCCACTCGAACTCGAGCTTTTTTCGAGTCAAGCCCGAGCCGAGCTCGAACAGGCTCGCGACGTGTAACAGCCCTACAAGGAAGCATCGTAGTAGCGAGCTCCGTGCCCCGAGTTTTTTATTAAAGTGTAAAGCTATATGTAGTAAGTTTTATACCTTTCAAATAGGGTACACTGTAGTAGAGAGCTCCATGTCCCTAATACTTAGTATAAAACAACTACATTATACTCCCATTTTAGATAGGAAACATCGTCGTAGCGAATGTCGTGCCCCGAGTTACTTTGGGAGTATTTTAACAAGCTTTGCCTTTTCAAATATTAATAACAACATAAGTGACTTTGTCACTTTAAGCACAAAGGGGTATTTTATAAAAAAATGTTAACCTTAAGTATATACACATACTAGAACAAAAAGGTCAGTAAATGCCCCCCATTTGGGATTAGACTAACTATTTTTTTAAAATAATAAAAATATACAACAAATACACAGTGTTGCTGTCAGTGTTGGCAACACAGACGGCAACACTTGAAACAGCAGATTCATAGAAAACATAAACCAAGAGATTTTTTCAAACTTGAAAATCTCTCATGGTCCAGGGCTTTGGTCAAAATATCAGCAAGTTGATGTTTAGTATCAATATCCTCTATTTGGATCAAGTCATTTTCTACTAAATCTCTCAAAAAGTGATGACGGATATCAATGTGTTTAGTGTGTGAGTGTTGTACAGGGTTTTTGGAAATGTTTATAGCACTCAAATTATCACAATACATGGTCAAGATATTACTATCAAGACCATAGTCGTCAAGCATATGTTTCAACCATATCAATTGTGAACAACAACTCAGGTACGCTACATACTCGGATTCGGCGGTCGAGAGAAACACAATTTTGCTTGCGACTGTACCATGACACAAGATTATTACCCAAGAAAAAATAACCCACACTAGTGCTCTTTCTGTCATCTATATCCCCTGCCCAATCAGAGTCACTAACCAACCAAGTTGGTATTAGTGTCTTTGGTGAACCAGATCCCTAATTCACTTGTCCCGAACACATACTTAATGATTTTCTTGACAGCAATGAGAAATTTTAGGAGCAGACTGATATCTAGCACACACACCTATGCTAAACATAATATCGGGACGACTGGCAGTAAGATAAAGAAGGCTACCTATCATGGATCTATACAGAGTTGAGTCAACATCCTCCCCTACCTGATCTTTGGTTACCTTAAGAGATGATCTCATAGGTATTTTTGAGCTCTTTTCACTTTCCAATCCAAACCTTTTCACCAGACTCTTAGCATACTTGCTCTGAGAGATAAAAATTCCATCATCTGACTGTTTCACCTGCAATTCTAGGAAATAATTAAGTTCACCTATCATGCTCATCTCGAAAGTTGATGTCATAGCCTTCACAAAATTTTGTAAACACGATTTAGATGTGGCGCCATAAACAATGTCATCAACATAGATCTGAGCAATGACAAGCTCTTTATTTTTCCTAAGAATAAATAATGTCCTATCGGCTTCTCCTTTAACAAATCTGTATTCAAGAAGGAAACTTGTTAGACGCCCATACCATGCATGAGGAGCTTGTTTCAAGCCATATAAGGCTTTATCAAGTCTGTATACATGATCTGGGTGGAATGGGTCTTCAAACCCTTTAGGTTGCTCAACATAGATCTCTTTATCTAAGTACCCATTCAGAAAAGCCGTTTTAACATCCATTTGGTGCAATGTGATTTTAAGGTAGCAAGCTATAGCAAGAAGAAGTCTTATAGACTCAATTCTAGCCACAGGTGCAAAGGTCTCGTCAAAGTCGATTCCTTCCACTTGTGTATATCCTTGAACCACAAGACGAGCTTTATTACGAACAATATTACCCAATTCATCAGATTTGTTTTTGTAAATCCATTTAGTTCCAATAATATTTGTATGTAAAGGACGTGGAACTAAACGCCAAACCTCGTTACGGGTAAATTGTTCAAGCTCTTCTTGCATAGCTTGTATCCAGAAATTATCATTTAGAGCCTCAATCACATTCTTTGGTTCAAGAGAGGAAACGAAACAGGAGTGTTTTACCTTGGAACATGTGGAGGACATACACACATACCTAACCATATCTCTGTAGTCAACTGGCTCCTTATTTCTTGTTCGAATCCCTTCATTAACATCACCAATTACCTGAGTAATGGGATAATTTCTAATTCGAGCTGGGGGATCTCTCCTGCCTTGATGGTACACCAATCCATCTTCTTCTTTTGAGTCACTGCTCTCAGAATTTCCAGCCACTGTTCTATTCTCCTGTGTTGCCTCAGGCGTTGCCATTTCAGGGGCAACACTCGGGGCAACACTTGAATCTGTGGTTGTACTGGTCGAACTAGTTTCTGTTCCAGCTCTCTGTTCAACTTCTTCTAGCAAGGTCAGAGGTATATCTTCAGCTGGTTCTCCTGTGGCAATCAAGTAATTATTAAATTCAATATTTACCAATTCTTGAATCACTTTTAACCTCAGATTATAGACTCGATAAGCATGACTGTTTTGAGAGTAGCCAAGAAAGATGGCTTTGTAACTCTTGGAATCTAGTTTTCCTAAGTATTTTCGGTCATTTAAAATGTAGCACAAACACCCAAACACGTGAAAATAGTGAACCATAGGTTTCTTTCCATTTAAAATCTCATAGGGTGTCATAGTTGTACCGGATCTTAAGAAAACTCTATTCGTAGTGTGACATGCTGTGTTTAATGCTTCGGCCCAAAAATCTTTGGAAATATTTCTAGCAATTAGCATAACACGAGCCATCTCCAACAAAGTCCTATTTTTCCTTTCAGTAATACCATTTTATTGTGGTGTTTTAGGTGCTGAAAACTCATGGTGTATCCCCTTTTTACTACAAAATGTAGAGAAGGAGATGTTTTCAAACTCTCTACCATGATCTGACCTTATTCGAAAAATAGGAGAACAAAACATGTTTTTGATTTTAGAGACTAAGTGAGTAAATTTATCAAAAGTTTCAGATTTTTCTCTTAAGAAAAAGACCCATGTAAACCTAGAAAAATCATCAACTATCACATAAACATACTTCTTACCTCCCAAGCTTTCTACCTCAATATGACCCATCAAGTCCATATGTAGAAGCTGAAAACAATGTGTTGTTCCTGAGTGTTGCTCATTGTGTTGTCCAACACTATGAGCAACACGATTTTGCTTACCCTTTTGGCAGTCACCACACATCATGGTGTCTTTGAGGTTTAATTTAGGAACACCTTTGACGGCATTGTGTTTGATAATCTTCTCAAGATTCCTATAATGAGAATGACCTAACTTTTGATGCCATAACCTTATATCATCAAGTTTTGTCAAATTGCACACTGGTTTATTACCAATGAGGTAGCAATTATCACTTGATCTTATTTCAGTCATGACACAAAAGTTAGTATTATCAAACACTTCACATGTATTTTTATTGAATTTTACCTACGAATTGTCATCACATAATTGGCTAATGCTAATTAAATTAGCAAGTAGACCATCTACATGCAAGACATTTCTCAAAGGAGGAAAACCAACAATATCCAGAGTTCTTTTTCCAACTATTTCACTCTTGCCTCCACCACCATAAGTCACTGAGCCTCCTTGAATAGGTTGGTACTCTGTTAGGAATGATCTTGTTCCCGTCATATGACGTGAACAACCACTATCAAATTACCAAGCACCTGAAACGTTAGTCCTTAAAGCTGTGTAAACAACATAGCATTTCAGTTTTTCTTTGGGTAACCAAGCCTTTTTTGAAAATCTGGATTTACGTTTCACCGATCTTGTCGTGAGTGTTGCTCGAGAATTTGGCGACACTTGAGGCAACACTTGAAGACCTGGACATTTTCTTTTGAAGAATAAAGCAATCGATTTTATATGTCCAGTGCAGTGACAGTATCCACATTCATTGGATTGATCAGAAGTATCACTAGGAGTACTACCCTTTTCCTTGACACGCTCTTTTACAAAACAATTTTTAATTTCAACATCAAACAAAGAAGTGGTAATACTTTCTAGTGATTCTTGTAACCCAAGACCTGCTTTCAGAGGCTTACTCAATTTGAGTATCTCACCAATTTGGATGAACTCATGTTGAGTTTTTTGAAGGTGGATTCGGCTAGGTTGAGTTTGGCCTTGAGTTTATCAAGATCCAAATCTCTCCTACTGAGTTGAATCTCCGGCCGATACTGAGTTGAATCTCCGGCCGAGTCAAGGAGTTTTTAAGATCATGATTTTCCTTTTTCAAGAAAACCACCATCTTGTTCTCCTTTTTCCATTCCACGAGAAGAGACTTATAGAGGTTTTTTAATTCATGAATGAGCTCATCTTTACAAAATTCATCCTCTATAGACTCCTCTGAATTTAAACCAACTGAATCATGCAAGCAAATATTATTTAAAGAATCATACCTGCTGAGTGTTGTGTCAGGTGTTGCCATTTCCTGGACGACACTTGGGGCAACACTTTCTGAAGAAGTCACAAGTGTTGTGTCAGGTGTTTTCAAATTTGGGACAAAACTTGAGGTAACACTTTCTGTCGAAGGCAGCTCCTCTACCGTGGCCATCATGACCACTTGCTCCGTTTTTTCATCTTTCTCCGTTCCTACCTCCTCTCCATAACTAAGAGACACCCACATATTTTTGCCCGCCTTTCTTAATGTATTAGCACATTCATTGGCATAGTGACCCCAACCGAAACAAGCATAACATTGAATAAATTCAATATATTTAGGATCGGACCGGATCTTTTCCGAGGATGCACGCCTAGGTGGGGTATCCTTTTGATTTGGAGGAGGACCTCTCCTTGGCACAAAACTAGGTGTTTTGGCCGATTGGTCTTTAGCCTTTACCTGCACACTGTTAAATTTTCTAAGCATGGAATTATATTTCTTTGCAAGTAAAGCTACACTAGTATTTTCATCTAACTCCTCGAAGGCTTCATCTTCATTATCCACACATGTGTCAGAAAATTCGACTTTTAAGGCAATATTTTTGCCTTTAGAAGCCTCGGTTTGTTCATTGATATTCAACTCAAAGTTTTTCAAAATGCTCATTAAGGAGTTAATGTCCATAGTTGAAAGATTATGGGCCTCTTCAATAGCTGAAACTTTAATATTAAAATGTTCGGGAAGAGTAAGAATAGCTTTTGAAACAAGTTGTTTATTTGTAAAAGGTTCCCCTAATACTTGACAAGCATTTGAAATATCAATCAACTTTTCAAAATAAGAAGTAATATCTTCATTTTCACCCATTCTTAATCTTTTAAATTTACTAGTGAGACCTCTAAGCTTTGTTTATCGGACACTACCATCACCTTCACAAAATATTTGTAAGGTATTCCAAGCATCTTTTGCAGTGGGACTATTTTGAATGAGCTTGAACATATGCATGTCAACCCATTCATAGATGGCATGAGCTTGAACATATGCATGTCAACCCATTCATAGATGGCATTTAGTGCCTTTTCATTGAAACTAGCAAGATTATTTTCTTCAATAGTCCATTCAGATTCAGGTTTGACTTGAACGTCACCATCTTCATCTGGAAGGAGTAATGGAAGAGAATAACCATTTAAAATAGATCGCCAAGCTTAAAGATCAATTGATTTGATATGCGAGCATAGGCGAATCTTCCAATAAGCATAATTTGATCCGTCTAAAACCGGTAATCTCTTTTGATTAGGGTTGGCAGGATCATAAGCCATGACAAAAGGATCTAAACACTTAGTACATCAAGTGCTAGGCTCTGATACCAATTGAAATTGTCTATGGCTTAGAACAAGTGAGGCAAAACTCACAAAGTGAGACGAAACTCACAAGTGTTGTCCTTAATGTTTGCTACACTAACAACAACACACACCAATTCTAGAAAAACACAAATAAATAGAAATAAATCTAATTTGCAGCGGAAGAATAAAAACAATACACAAGAATATAATTTTTATCAAGTTATATAAATATATAACTTGATGGGTGTCAGGAGGGCAAGACATTTCTATTAATAATATGAATTCAATACAAGGTCAAAGAAGTTCCCTTAATAATAAATCATCATTAACTCAAGAAACAATATATAAAGAACTCTCTCTGAAAATGAACACTCAAAACCTGACAAAAATATGAAAATCTATATGAAACTCTCGAGTGTCGGACAGAGTGTTGCCAACACTGAATGGCAACACTGAAGAGCAGAATTCTATTTCTTGTGCAGATTTGCATTTTCTGAATTGGATACTGCACTATTTATAGGCCTCCAAAACTTGGAGCCTACTCAAAATGATCAGCTAACAGCCTTGAAGCTGTTTCCTCTATTTTTAGCCTTCTCGCCTCATTTGTAGGAGACTTAGTCTTCTTTGGCTTCTCTTGCTTGTATCTCTCAGCTGTAGATGCCTTGTACTCAGACTTGATCTCCCCCTGAATAGCTAAATAATATCTCTTTTTGCTTGGTCATTAATTAATCATATAAACCACATGTTTATATATTAATTTTCTTCTCCTTCTTCGTGAATCACGCCTGGGCAGTTTCTGATGACCTATTCAAGCTCATTTCAAGCAGACTAACAACTGATATTAAAACATTAATTTACACATTATTATTTGTGAAAAATACAGTAACTATTTCAGTGTTGCCAAATCCAAATGGCAACACTTGTGGCAACACCAATGGCAACACTGGTTTGCAACACTTGGGACAACATTCATGGCAACACATGATCTAACATTAACAAACACCATATACACCTCAGTCTAACGGAGTAGCTGAACGCAAGAATCGTACTCTTAAGGAGATGATGAATGCACTATTAATCAGTTCAAGCTTACCCGATAACTTGTGGGGGGAAGCCATACTCACGTCCAAATACATTCTTAATAAGATATCCAAGAAAGGAATTGATAAAACTCCTTACGAATTATGACATAATCGTAAGCCGTGTTACAAAAACCTTAAAGTGTGGGGGTGTCTAGCTAAGGTTGAAGTACCTAATCCAAATCAAATAAAGATCGGTCCCAAGATGGTTGACTGCATCTTTATTGGATATGCCAACAATAGTAGTGCCTATCGGTTTATAGTGCACAAGTCGGACATTTCTGATATGAATGAAGGAATGACGATAGAATCAAGGAATGCGTCATTCTTTGAAAATATATTTCCTGCTAAGGATAGGAAAGATACAAGTTCTAATAAGAGAACTTATGAAGCTACAAATGGTCCATCTTGAAAAGAAGATGAAGGACCTAGATGTAGTAAGAGTTGAAAAGTCTTTTGGTCCTGATTTTCAATCATATATGTTAGAAAACGAACTAGCTACTATTAAAGAAGCTTTATCTGGACCGGATAGTCCATTCTGGAAAGAAGTTATTAACAGTGTGATAGAGTTCATAATGCATAATAATACTTGGGAGTTGGTTAATCTCCCTCCAGGATGCAAACCGTTGGGTTGCAAATGGATCCTTAAAAGGAAGTATAAGGCAGATGGATCTATCGATAAGTACAAAGCCCGACTGGTAGCCAAAGGGTTTAGACAAAAGGAGGGATATGATTTCTTCGATACATATTCTCCTGTCACAAGGATCACATCCATACGTGTTCTCATTGCGATTGCTGTTGTGCATAACCTTGAGATACACCAGATGGATGTGAAGACAACTTTCTTAAATGGAGAGCTAGACGAAGAGATTTACATGGAACAACCTGAAGGGTTCATTGTTCCAGGTAAAGAACAGAAGGTGTGCAAACTTGTTAAGTCATTATACGGACTAAAACAAGCACCTAAGCAATGGCATGAAAAGTTTGACCGAACTATGTTGTCAAATGGATTCAAGATAAATGAATGTGACAAGTGTGTCTACATCAAAGGAACATCTGAATTATTTTGTAATTATCTATCTTTACGTAGATGACATGTTGATAATGGGAAGTACTCATGAATTGATCATGAATAATAAAGGCATGTTAATGAAGCATTTTGACATGAAAGACATGGGATTGGCTGATGTCATACTAGGAATAAAGATTTCTAGAACATCGGAAGGGATAGTCCTGTCGCAATCACATTATCTAGAGAACGTTCTTCGGAAGTTCGACGCTTTTTATAGCCCTCCGGCCAAGACTCCGGTAGACTTGGCTCTACACTTAGCCAAGAATAAAGGGGAACCCGTTTCTCAACTAGAATATGCAAGGATAATTGGAAGTCTAATGTACTTAACAAATTGTACACGTCCAGTGAGCAAACTAAATAGGTTCACAAGTAATCCCAATGCGGATCACTGGAAGGTCTTAACAAGGGTGTTGAGATATTTAAAGTATACATTGAAACATGGGATACTTTATAATAGATATCCAGCAGTATTAGAAGGATACTGTGGTGCCAATTGGATATCCGAAATGAAATACTCCAAATCCAAAAGTGAATATGTATTCACAATAGGTTGAGGAGCGGTGTCATGGAAATCTTCCAAGCATACGTGTATAGCTCGATCCATGATGGAATCAGAGTTCATAGCCTTAGACAAAGCTGGTGAAGAAGTGTAAGTACCCCAATCTGGGTCGTTAATGTTCCGTCAGCCCAAATTAATGATTTATAATCATTTAGGGGCATTTTGGACATTAATTTGACAATTTGAATGAGGAAGGACCTCTTAGGAATAAAAAAAATGGACAATTACCTGGCTGGAAATCTGTCATTTCCAAGAAAAAGGAATATTGACCATTTAGAAAAGCCAAAACTGCCAAAAACTGCTTTCTGCAAAAACAGGCACGCCTGCTTGGGTCATCCGCGCGGACAAGATTGCACCTACAATCTTGTCCACGCGGATAAGATCAGCACCCAGGCAACCTATAAATACAGCCCTTCTCCCTCAGTTTAAGGAGGCCCAAAAAATACGAAAACCTACAGTCACTCTGCCAAAATTCACCCTCAAACAGCCATTTACACTCCCATAACTCAAATTTCACACCATATTCATCCTCTAATCCATCCCAAAACCACTTCTCACCCTTTGAAACCTTCAAACCCTAAATAACAAACCAAGAAAAAATTGATAAACCCTCACCTCCCTTACTCAAATCTCCTTCATCCATGCATATTTTTCATATATAAATGATGTAGCTTAGTTTCTTTACTTGCTTGCTCATCCCCTTTCCCTCTTGTCCCAAGGATCCAAGAGGATCTCCATGGAACCCATTTCCATGGATGATCCTCTAAAATGATCCACATTCTCTTTCATTTTATGTCATTCCCCACTCCCTTTTCTTTACATTTCTTGGTACTTGCTTGTTTGACCAAGAAGATGGTCATCTTGGAGTTCATCTCCATGGATGACCACTTCAAATGGTCCATATTTCATGCTCCTTTACATTACTAGTCTTTTATTGCTTTCTTGACCTAAATATGGTCATCTTTGAGTCAATCTCCATAGATGACCATTTCAAATGGTCCACATTATTTGCATTCCTTGCAAATTCCCCTTCCCATGTCTAGGAAGCTCACCTTGGAACATTTTCCTTGGATGAACATCATCTAGACTTACAAAATAGGTCACACAAGATGTAGGAGATACACTTGAGTATAGATCTCAAGGATGGTCATTTTATGACCACCTTAGAGATCTTCCTCTAAAGTTGATACATCTTGACCTAAATCTCTTGTCAATTTACTTTCATGTCAAATTCCCCTTTTCCCCTAGCAAATGAAATGCTCACAAAGTCCTAACGTACCCCCGGGATGACTTGATTAAGTGGATTCATCACTTATGACCACTAATCAAAGTCTAGGGAATGAAAGGACAAGCATGGATGCCAAAATCCAAACACCTCCTTTATTTTCTGTTTTTCCAGTTACAGTTTTCAGTTAAGTCCTGTAAATCCAGTTAACTTTCTGGAAATTACAGTGACTAATTAAGAAACTGTAAAAATAGTGAGAATGCAGCCCTATCCGTGCGGATAAGATTGCACTGCAGTCTTGTCCACGCGGATGACATTGTCATCTGCAAACAATCCCTCATTTTTTCTGTTATTTTCAGTTTAATCACTATTTTCAAACTATTTTTCAGTCCAGTCCTTATAATTTCAGTTATTTTCAGAAAAGTCCCTTTAAATACACACACACACACACACAAAAGGTTTCAAGTGAGTAAGACTCGTCGTACAAGGCTGTCCGGGTGAACACCAACGTTCTTCCCGGAGTGTAACGTAACCTTCGAATCCATTTTCTCTAATTTTGGGTATTTTTCAAAGTTTTGACCCTAAAACAAAAAATGGCGTGGCGACTCTGAAACGATTTTAAAAGTTCGATAAATAATTTTCAAAGTTTTTTCAAAAACAAACAAGAGTCTTGTCGAGCAGCCCAAAGGAAAAATCGTCGCGGCGGATACACATCATCACAGTGGCGACTCCGCTGGGGACAATAAATAAGTTTTTTTTTAAAGAAAAAAATAATAATAAAAAATGATACTCAGTATATAGGCGGAAAACCATTAAATTTCCTGTTAACGCCTCTTTATCAGAGTCGGGGGTAAAATATGGTATAACAATACCACGTATCGGTGTCGTTTCATAAAAAAAAAAGCTTTTGTGGGTCAAACTTCCGTCCCAACGCTTGAGACTTTTTGTTTTGTGTGTGTGTGTATTTTCCCGTTATGCTTTGTTGTCGTGTTGACCGTCCCAAAAAAGTCAAATTTTGACTGTCGGATCGATTCTTTTAACTGCTTAGAATTTTATGTGCTTACATGTTTTAAAATTAAAAAAAAAACTTTTCTGCATGCATCATGCCTTTAAGATACATTTGAAAATTTCTGTTTTTACTCAAAAAGGAAGATAGACTGTCGCACGCTACGCGCACGTCGACCTTACACTGCACACTACGTCCTTAACCCGGGAAATCTCAGTAGCAGCCTGGGAGGACTTACTACGCCTCTCGGTGCGAGCACGGGATGACCCAAACAGCCATTGGTTTACCCTCGTGTCGACCCTGCACTTGTCAGTGACACACTTTTTCCGATACTCGATTGGTTTTTGGTCCGGTCCGTGTCAGACTGTTTCAGTGCATGCCCCGTGTAGGTCAAACCCTAGTCAACGTGCCAAGTCAGGATCCCCCGCGGACCTAACTCAGTCGAAGTCATGCCGGTTTTCCGTCATGAACTTTGACCCGATCTTGATTAGGGCTCGGACTTTGACCCACACAGCTCATACACCGGCTCCCGGTATGATATCGAGTCACAAGGATTAACGCTCAATCCATGTCTAATTACTGCTTAACCAACGACGAGTCAAGATCCCTTGCGGACTATTATCAGTCGGAGTCATGTCGGTTTTCCGACAGGCACTTTGACTCGATCTTGACCCTCGATGTTGGCTTTGTCGGTAATTTACATCGAGTGCGCGTTAAGACTTCATGATCCGCCAGACCTTAGGTTCGTTTTCCTTTTCGGTCGGTGGGACCCGCTTGCCCTACGGAGCCCTTGTTCGGGGTTACAGGTTGAGGGTCCGCAGGCGTAGTGATGGGTCCCATTGATCCAAGACTTAGAGTAGTTAAAAAAAAAATCAATCTTTTCCAACCGCTTAGGTTTTAATAACACACGTTTTAAGTAAACGGGAACAAATAACCGCATGTTGCATGAGCCCTGAGCCCAAACACCTACCCTTTTTCTTCCACCCCCAAAGTCTGAACCTCCCTTGTATCTTCCTCCTGCAGCACCTCGCAAGGCTTGGGTACGGACATCGGGTCACCGTCTGGCTAGTTGGAAAGAATCAAGCGCATCGTCAGCTTCACCGTTCGCCTCAACTCCGATTTTCAGAATGTCTGCATCAACTGGTAACAATGGGGACAACACCACTCCGCCTTCCGGGATCCCTCAAACAGACCAGCATTGGATCCATTTGGTCGAACAAATGAGACTGCGGCAGGAAGCACAGATAAACAGCCTTCTGGAGGCTATTAGGAGCCATGGTTTGATTGCCAGTCCCAATCCCGACGGCACTTTCACTTAGACATGGCCGGTTCGGTTCAACCGCCGGTTCACGGTTGAAAATCGGCGGTTTGAACCTTGGACAAACCTCAACCGGAATCGAACCGCCAAACCGGATAAACCGGTTACGATTTTGACGGTTTACGGTTTTAACGGTTTTTCGGTTAACCTCCGATTTGACAGTTTGAATCTGCTCGGCCGAGTCTTTTGTGTTGCTCGGTCGAGCATACCCTTTTAGGGTTTAGGGGTTGAGGGTTACTCGGCCGAGTCTTTGGTGTTGCTCGGTCGAGCATACCCTTTTAGGGTTTAGGTGTTGAGGGTTGCTCGATCGAGTCATATATACTGCTCGGTCGAGCATACCCTTCAAAAATTGTCAACTTTCTAGTCTCATATGCTCGGTCGAGTCTATAGTAGTGCTCGGCCGAGCATATCTTTTTTCAGTTAATTTTTTAACAGTTTTCGTTAACTTTGTATGTAGTATGTTAACTTTTTTTTTTCAATTCTTTTTTGGATAAATAAGACTATTTTAGACTTAAGTTTACTACATACATTTTTTGCAAAAAGATTTATAAAAAAAGTTATGAATTTTTAAAGAAATAAAACTTAACGGTTTTTTGAAAAAAGTTAACTTTTAATTTTTTTCAATTTTTTTTTTTTTGGATAAGTAAGACTATTTTAGACTTTTGTTTACTACATACAATTTTTGCAAAAAGTTAAATAAAAAAAGTTATGAATTTTGAAAGTAAATAAAACTTAACTTTTTTAAAAGAAACGAAAGTATATAAAAGAAAAAAGGGACGGTACCCTTAAATTTTATTAATTAAAATAAAATTACAAAGAGGGGAACAACCAACCTTACCCTTTTATAAATAAGGGGGGACATTTAGGAGCCTTTACCTCAACCTAACTATTACAATTAAATAAAAATAAACCTAATCTAAAGTCTAAACTAATCTAACTAAAATAAAAATTAATCTAAAGACTAAAACATCATTCATTCATCACTACTTTCCGTGGAGTCTTCGACATCATATTGATATCTTGGATCCAATAGATCCTCATCATAAGGCAAGTCTTGTTGCCTTTTTTCCGCTCTAACCCAATCGCCAAGTAAAAGTTGATTTTCCAAGTTTTCACTTGTTAGTTGGGAACGTCTTTCATCCAAAACATTTCCACCAACGCTAAATGTCGATTCAACCGCCACCGTTGAAGCGGGAGAGGCTAAGACTTCTTTAGCAACTATGGAAAGTATAGGATAAATGTCTTTCCTTCTTGACCACCGTTGTAAAACATCAAATTCATTTGAATTTGGGTCTTGGTTTAATTCAAAGTTTGTAGTAAAATAAGTTTCTAACTCCACGGGAATGTTTGATGATGATGAAGATGAACCTCGAGAAGGATCATATTTTTTACTATACAAATTTGCAAAAAAGTTATATGGATCCCCACTAGTAAAACTTGGTTGAGAAGTAGAGGAATCATCTTCATGTTATTGGCTTTGAGAAGTGTTTCCATATACGGCATTATACTCATTAAAAAGGTTAATCAAATCATTTTTGTGTCATTAACAATAATTGACGGAACTTCATTACTACCGTCACCATCGGAATATAATTTCATATAATAATAAGTTATAATGGACTCTAAATCATCTAATTTAACTCGGAAATCTAATAACTTTGCAACCAAGAAAAGAGACGGAATAGTGTCAAAATATTTAAGCCACTTTTGCCTCATGTTAAAAATGCATTGGTTTAAAATAGGGCATTCTTTTAAATTGTCAAAAATAGTAACAATTGCAATACAATGCTCTAGCACCAAAACGGAAGTTGTATAATAAACTCCCGAAAAAGCCAAAGTAGAGGTATTAAAAATCTTTAACAATTCTCATAAATTAATGCATGCATTCCAATGATAGGTAAATAGAGGTTCATGATAGCCAATTGACATAAAAAAAATTGCGTTAGGAGATCTTTATAAGCAAAACCATCGGTTAACATTTTATAGGTGGAATTCCACCTAGTTGAAACATCGTAAGTAAAATATTTGTCCGGCACACTTTTACTTCTTAAAAACCTTATCCATTTTTTTGTATTAGATTTTTTTTTTGAAATAAATTGAAGAGCTCGTCTAATTGGCTTAACATGAGTTTCTAATGCATCTAAACCATCTCTAATACATAAATTAATTATATGACATAAACATCTAATATGAAAAAACTTACCCCCAAGTGAGGGTTGACAAACGGTAATTAAATCGGGCAAACTAGCCGTATTAGCACTTGCGTTGTCAAATGAAATAGTAAATATTTTATTTAAAATACCATATTCAAGAAAAATCTCAAGAAATTTCGCACTAATATTTTCAGCGAAATGCGGTGGCTCAAAATCTTTGTAAGCAATTAATCTTTTTTTAATTTTCCATGAATTATCTATCCAATGGCAAGTAACGCCCAAATAAGTATTTCTTTGCCAATGATCACTCCAACCATCGGCACAAATTGAAACTTTATTTTCTAATTTTGATAAAACACCAATTAAATCTTTTTTATATTTTTGAACCACTCTAGTAATATCACGTACGAGATTCGTACGTGGTACTCTCGTGGCGGTGGGGTTCAAAGAAAGGCGAGCAAAATTTTCATAAAAATCACAATCCGCAAAATTAAAAGGAAGGCCTTTAACGCAAATAATTTGGCTAGTTCATCCCTATAAATCCACTTGTCAAATTTAAAAAGGACGTAAGAAGGGGAAGACGAACCTTGTGCACCCGAACCCGAACTACGTTGTTGAAATTGTAATTGAGTTTGCGTAGCGGAAATGCCAAGTTTCTCGAGATATTTTAACGTCGTATGCCCGTTGAGCGTCCCATGCCCTCCGCCTCTTTTGAATGCGTAAGACGCATTACAATAGTTGCAACATGCTCGAAAATTATAATCATCATCGGCATTAATTTTTCTTTTGGTGAAATGGATGGCGAAGGTATCGAATTGTGGCGCTCTTTCCGAAGGAGGTTGTCGTTGTCCCCTACCACCTCCCCTAGTAGCTCGGCTGCCCCTACCCCTACCCCTCCTAGCACTACCACTTTCAATTTCAACTTGTTCTTCTTCCTCATTTTGTTGAATATTTGGATTTTGATGATCAAAACCATCGTTGGGGGAGGAAGAACCAACAACGGACTTGCCTAAATTTCTTCTTTGATTTCCAGCCATTTGTGTAAGATAAAATGAAGTTTGGAAATGAAACGGAGCTTAAAAATGGATAAAAATGGAGAAAAACACTAATTTCGTTAGAAATGAAAATAGGACAATATTTAACTGAAAATTGGATGAGAGTGAGAGTATATGTGAATGTTTGAGAGTAGAAGAGAAAGAGTAGAGAGAAATAATGTGGAAATAAAATGGGAGGAGGGAGGTAATAGTTAGTAAATTAGGCAAAAAAAAACTTTTTTTTTATTTTTGACTGTCCCAAATTAAAGTTCTGACGAACATAACGGCTAGTTTGAAAAAGTAGCCGTTGGAATTGGTTCTGGCGTTCTGCTCGGCCGAGCAACTCATATGACTCGGCCGAGCATGACCGTTATTGGAAATTTACACACTGGAATGAACCCCTCGGCTGAGCAACTCATATGACTCAGCCGAGCAACTCATAAACCGGCGGTTAATCGATTTTTCAGAAACACAAACCTTAACTGAACCGACCATTTACCGGTTTTGGTTAGCCGGTTTCGGTTAACCGGCGTTGACCGGTTTTGACCGGTTGAAAACTGCCCGGTTGACCGGTCCGGTTTATAAAATGGACACGTCTACTTTTACTGTGGAAGAAGAGGAGGACCCTAATCTCACTCTCGGTCACCCCGAGTATGTCAGGATGCCACCACCAGCCTCCTATGCGACTACTGCCAGAACCCCTGCCTCTCGGCCTGCAGGTCAGCCGATCCCTAAGAAACAGTTCAAAATACCGCCTCCACAGTTTGATCTAAAACAGCGGGCGGGGATGGGTCAGTTCGGTTTTTCTCAGCAGCAGTCAAATGTTCCTCCTCAGCATGGCACCCACCGTACAAATCCCAGTGTTTCCCGAGCTGTCCAAACAGATATCAGCAATCGAGGAACGTCAGAACGAGCAACAGGCCTGGATCAAGGAAGCAACACGTCATTTCGGGACCTTAACAATTCCCCAGCTGACTGGAGCTCCCCTAAAGGACAAGTATGTGCCTGCTCCCCCAGTTTCTAATGCCTCCCGTTACCCTTCGGAATCCAACCATTTGCTTCCAAGCGAATCCAGCAATCAGCATATCGAGGCCCCGAACCCACAACCAGCTGTCGAACACATTTGGTGGGATGTCTGCGACTGTCCTGACTGCCTCGAGAGAGACTACCAAGATGAGATCAGTGAAGACTGTCCCCCTAAGAGGAAAACTAAGCCCTCTTCCCAGCAGAAGTTGAAGGCAAGATATGAAGTTGGTGATCCCGCAGTGGGAACCCTCGGAGAGCCATTCGGAAAATTTGATTACTATGTCATCTATTCCGGTAAATCCCCTCAATCCAGTTCAACTCAAAACCGCTCCAGCGCAGCTCAGCCCGAGGCTCCAATCCCGCCACCAGCTGTCGAACACATTTGGTGGGATGTCTGTGACTGCCCAAACTATCTCGAGAGGGACTATCAAGATGAGATAAATGAGGATCGTCCTACCAAGAAGAAGAAAGCCTCCTCCCAGCAAAAATTGAAAGAAAGGTTCGAATCCGGTGATACCAGTGTAGGGACACTTGGGGAACCATCAGGGAAATTCGAATACTACGTCCTCTACCCTAATGAGCCTAAGCCACGGTACAAATGACTGCACAATCTTGAGGTCCGCAACTCAACTATCAATGAGGAATAGCCATGATGGGGGCCACTCATCCTTAAATGAAAACGTTACAATAGTCTCTTAGTCAACTCGTAGGCTCTAGTATTTTCTCTTTTACCAAAGTCCTTTGTGGACATCTGCTATTGTAGTCCGTTATGGACAGGGTAGTTAAAATTTCAACTTTTGTATGAGTCTTTTTCTTTTCTCGCTAGACTCGAGGCACTATTTTGTATTTAATGAAATGGTCTTATTTCAAATGATCACTCGTATTGCTCAAATGCTTGAACTACGACGGCCTGAGCTCCTCACAACGAGGGGAACGTAGGCAACCAGAAATGGTCCGGCCATAAATGCATTTCAAACTGATGAAGGATTTTGGGCAATCTTGTGATCATTTTGAATAAAACATGTTTTCAGATGTCTCGACGAGTCTTCTTTTTCTACAACTAGGGAAGGTAGAGCTAAACATTGATTTCTGTCAGCAAGGGCTTCCATACACCTCTCCATATCAATGCTCTCTCAAAAGAGCCAAGTCTTGGAGTGAGTTCTTTTTGGGCCCTCAGCAAATGAGGCCACTTTCAAAAAAAAAAAAAAGTATGCCCTTGCAAGTATACACTTCTAAAAATCTCCTATGTCTGGTTGACTAATTAACTAAAGAAAATAAAGAAAAGGATGGGTTGCCCCCTTTGCTGCACGGCAATTCGGTCCTCGGAAGACGCCCTAGCTCTGTGGCCCATCCAAGGAACAACGACAGCGCAATCTCAGGCTCAGAAACCCGTAACTTGGGAAGCAATCTGGAAGGCTGCCCAGTCAGAAGCCATTAATACCCAATATCCCCAAGCTCAGCCCCTCACCATTGCTAAGCTCCGTGAGACTTGCAACAAAATCAGTCAGAACCGGTGGCCAGTTGCTAAGCAAGGTCCTCCTTTGACTCTAGCAGAATTAAAAAAAATCCTACAAAGAGGCGACAGATTTTAAGCTAGAGGGAGAAGTGAACTTGTTGACCAGGTCCGGGCAGATCCATCAAGGTAATCCCAAGACAGATAAGAAGTCAGCAGATCCAGTACCCAGGGAGAATCGTAACCCCTAAGCCAAGACAGCTGAAACTCCTGACCCCGAGAAAGAAGATCCTGTGCTTACTCAGTTGAAACAAACTCACGCCAACATCTCCCTATGGTCTTTACTAACTTCGTCTTATCCCCACAAGCTGAAATTAGAGGAAAGTCTGACCCGCACACTGGTCCCTATTGATGCTACCCCTGACGACGTGGTGCAATTAACTGGGAACATCCACTTCGGAAACATAGTCACCTTCACGGACCTAGATCTTCCTCAGTTTGGAGTCGATCATAATGAGCCTCTCTTCATCACGGTTCAGCTAGATGAACGACGTCTCCCTCGGGTCTTAGTGGACAATGGGTCCGGAATGAACATCCTCCCAGCAAATATCATGAGCCTGCTCGGTATCAAGCCCACAGATCTGAAGCCTTCCTCCCTCACAGTCAAGGCCTACGACTCAACGTCTCGTACTGTACTTGGGGCTGCTACTTTAAACATGTGGTTCGGCAAGAAAATGATACCCGTAGAATTCCAAGTCATTGATATCCCAATCACCTTTAATGCTCTGTTGGGAAGACCTTGGCTGCACCAAGTTAATGGGGTTGCTTCAAGCCTCTATCAGTGTGTAAAGTTCGTTGCAGATGGGGATCTAACAACCATTTATGGAGACCTAGTCACTTTGGAAGGCACCGATACGGGTGGAATACCCATCCTGGAGATCAAACATGATGAGGACGGTTTCATGCTGACTGGCTTCACAGTCGAGTCTCCTAAATTCCAAGTTTGCAACGTAGATCTGACTGTCACCCGGGACAAGATCCCTCCTGTTATGAGGATGGTGAGAAAGATGAATTACCTGCCTGGTTTGGGTCTCGGGAAGCAACTACAAGGAACTCACAAGGTCATTGAGGTGAAGGAACAGAAAACTTGCCATGGCTTGGGATATGAGCCAACTTCAGAGGGGATTGCAAAAGAGAAAGAGATTGCTCAGAAAAGAAAGGAAGTTGCTGCAGGAAAGGTCCCTTTCAACAGCCCCAAATCTCCCTCTTTCAGTCTTGACATGACTGACTAATTTATAAAGGGCACCCCACAGTTGGACAATTCTGCCGTCAGGGAACCCACTCCTACGGAAGGCTGGCTGAAACTACAGGAGAACCTCAGTAAGTTCAGGGGAACCAGAGCCAACCCCGTCCGAAGAATGTTCCTCGACCTACCCAAGATACCTGGGGCCACTACCACCATGAAGAGCAAGTACACTTTCAAAGGGGTACCAGAGCTGGTAAAGCAGTTTGAGAAGCTCAACGAAGTCATTCCGTCTGTCGAGAAGGCCACAACGGCTGAGTTTGAACTGGTCATTCCAAAGGCCAAGACCCCAGAATTCTCCCTAGATGAATGGGATGGTCCCGTCATGCAGCAGATGTTTGGGGAAGAAGTGCACATTCCAGACCTGATCGACTGGGAATCAGTGAAAGAAATGATCGCAGTGATTGAAGCAGGAGGACAGAAGCCGCTAGATCCCCGAGCCATGGCCATATAGTCTACTATGCCCTTGAAGAATTGGGAAACTCTCTCCGGTCTATCCGCAAGCAAAGAAGAAATGGTCACGAAGCTTGGATTGGTCCCTCGTCCCCTTGTGTCCACCTATTTCAAGTCCTCTGAGTCTCTTGTCGTCGAATTTGAGTCCCTAGAGTCGTCTGATGGCCTTACGCCAGAAGACTATGAAATTGTAGCCAATGTTGTACTTTCTTTTACTCTGAATGAAATGATCGACCTTTCCGAGTATCCCCTGATTGCCACTTTAACTAATGATAAATTAACTAACAACTTAAAAACGGTTAATAATGATTCACTAGATAAAGATGCAGATGCACTAAACGAACAATACATTAAAGAAATCTTTAAGCAGGTTGTTGAGAAAGAGAAAAACCGAGCCCAAGCTGCCGAGGAGGTTTTGACTCGTGTGATTCTGGGAACTGCAGAAGAGCCTAAAGAGACATAGATTGGAAGTTTCTTCGACGGGCCCGAACAAGAAACTCTGACAGAACTACTCAGGGAATTTGTGGACGTGTTTGCATGGTCTTACAAGGATATGCCCAACCTTGATCCCTCCATAGTGGAGCACCGGATACCGTTAGATCCAGAAGTCAAGCCAGTCAAATAAAAGCTGAGAAAGATCAAACTCGAGTGGTCGTTACAAGTAAAGGAGAAAATTGAGAAGATGCTCAAGGCAGGATTCATCCGGGTCATTGAATACCCCACATGGCTCTCCAACATTGTAACAGTCACCAAGGCTAACGGAAAAGTCCGATGCTGCGTGGATTTCAGAGATCTCAACAAAGCCAGCCCAAAGGATGACTTCCCCCTGCCCAACATTGACATGCTGGTAGATATCACAGCCATTTACGAGGTCAAGTCTTTCGTTGACGGTTTCGCCGGCTACAACCAGATCAAAATGGCCGAATAGGACCAGGCTAAGACAGCTTTCACTACCCCCTAGGGAACATATTGCTATACAGTCATGCCTATCGATTTGAAGAACGCTGGGGCTACTTATCAGAGGGCTGCTACTGCCCTGTTCCACGACATGATTCATAAAGAAATAGAGGTCTACGTGGATGACATGATAGTCCACTCCAAAGGATCCGATGGCCAGCAGTTCATCGATTTGAGAAAATTCTTCGACCGCCTCAGAGAACATTCCATGAGGCTGAACCCAGCTAAATGCTCCTTTGGCGTCAAGCGAGGTAAAGTGTAGGGGTACATGGTAACTGAACGGGGAATCGAAGTGGACCCGCAGAAGATCAAAGCCATAGTTGAAATGAAACCGCCTCGAACACTAACAGAGGTCAAATCTTTCATGGGAAGGCTACAGTACATAAGCCATTTCATGAATCAACTGACCTCCATCTGCGAGCTTATCTTTAAGATGATGAAGAAGAGCACATCCACTGAATGGAACCCAGAATGCCAGTTTGCTTTTGAGAAGATCAAGGCATATCTTGTGAATCCTCCAATCCTTTGCCCCCCTCATCGGCAAAAGCCACTACTACTGTACCTTACTGTCACAGACACCGCAATTGGGGCTATGCTGGCACAGGAGAAGAAGGACTCCAAAGTTGAAAGCGCCATCTATTTTGTGAGCAGGAAGCTACAGGGCAGTGAACTCAACTACTCAGTTTGCGAGAAGACCTGCGCAGGTCTGGTATGGGTAGTGGGAAAGCTGAAGCACTACATGCAGTCTCACTCAGTGCATTTGGTCTCAAAACTAGATCCTATCAAATACCTGTTCGACAAGCCCTCCCTCTCTATGAGACTAGCCAAGTGGTCATTCCTTCTGGCTGAGTACGATATCACTTATGTGACAAGAAAATCCGTAAAAGGACGGGTAATGGCAGACCAACTAGCTGACTTTCCAAGTGATGAATGCCAAGGACCTGAACCTCAATTCCCTGATGAAGGAATTTTCGCTCTAGAAGGAGAAAATTGATGGCAACTCTTCTTTGACGGGGCAGCTAACAAACGGGGAAATGGAATAGGAATGCTCCTGGTCGACCCCACTAATGAACATACTCCCATAGCTATAAAGCTCAACTTCGAGGTCACTAACAATGCTGCCGAGTATGAAGCCTGCATAGCCGGATTGGAGGCAGCCTTGGAAAGGAACATCAAGGAGTTGGAAGTATACAGTGACTCTGCTCTCATCATCAACCAAGTGTCCAACAAGTGGAAAACAATTGATCCGGGTCTGCAAAAGTATCACGCCTACTGCTTTGAGATTGGAGCAGAGAGGGAACCGGTAGACGATCCGTGGTATGCTCAAATCTACCAATACTTAAAAAGCGGTGAAGCCTCCTTCAAAAATGAAGATGGGGAATACAAAGAAGGGATCAAGGCAAAAGGTATGATGGCTCTGAAATGCCTGGCTTCCCACTACGTTCTTCTGGGAGACACACTGTACAAAAGGCGCTATCGAGGTCCCCTCTTACGCTGTATCAGCAAACAAAGGGTCGCCGAGCTAATGAACGAAGTACATGGCAGTACCTGTGGCCCCCACATGAATGCTCGCGCCTTAATGCAGGTCATCCTGAGAATGGGCTACTTTTTGATCTCTATGGAAACGGATTGCATCCATTTCGTGAGAAGCTGCGACAAATGGCAGCGATATTCAAATCTCAACCATTTGCCTCCACACGACCTCTATTGTATGACAACCCCTTGGCCTTTTGTTACCTGGGGAATCGACGTCATCGGCAAAGTTACACCACCAGGAAGCAACGGTCACAAGTTCGTCCTGGTAGCCATAGACTATTTCACCAAATGGGTCGAGGCCAAGTCTTACAAAGTCCTCAATTCCAAGAAGGTAGCCCTCTTTATCAAAGAAAAGATCATGTGCAGATACGGATTGCCAGCTGAGGTGATTTCGGACAATGGTTCTTATTTCGAGGGAGAATGCGACAGATTGTTGACAGAATTCAAAATAACTCATCACAAGTCGTCCCCTTATCGGCCCCAAACCAACGGAGTCATTGAAGCAGCAAACAAGACTCTAGAAAACATCATCAGAAAGATGGTCGTCCGAGGCAGAGATTGGCCAAACAAGCTCCACCTTGCCCTCTGGGGATACAGAACATTGGTCAGAACTGCCACAGGGGAAACGTCTTTTGCTCTCACTTACGGAATGGAGGCCGTACTTCCTATCGAATTGGAAATTGCTCCGCGTGTTGTTGGAAAATCAGATCAACGAGGTCGAGTGGCTCCAGAGTCGCCACGATGAGTTGGCCCTGCTAGATAAACGTCGTTTGAAAGCCATGGAACACACCCGGGCATACCAAGCAAGAATGGCCAGGGCCTTTGACAAGAAAGTGAAACATCGGGACATCCGAGAAGGCAACCTCGTGCTAAAAGAGAAGCCTCCAACCCACGCCAATCCACTTGGCAAATGGGAGCCCGTCTGGATTGGACCCTATGTAGTTCAGAAGATCTTTTCTGGGGGAGCCATGCAGCTCGCAGACTTAGACGGAAATCCCTTCGTGCATCCGGTGAACGGAGACAAGCTCCGCAGATACTATGCCTAAAGATCGAGTCATTTCCCCCCAAAAGTGCCAAAAGAGTAATACCCAACTAGGTCGAAAACCCGAAAGGGCGGCCTGGGTAATAAACAGGGTCGCACTTCTCTTTATCCCCTCTATAAAAAAAGAGAGCTCAAGCACAAGCTTCACAAAAAAAAAAAAAAAAAAAAGTGCTAAAAAAGTAATACTCAACTAGGTTGAAAACCCCGAAAGGACAGCCTAGGTAAAAAAACAGGGTTGCACCTCTCTCGTCCCTCTCTCTACCTTCCCTTTCTACAAAAAAAAGACCAACAACAACTCATAGGGTCGAATTACGGAGACCTGAGCCCCTTAGTCCACTTGTAAAAGGGGAACATAGGCAGCCGAAAATGGTTCGGTCTAAAACATAAAATAAACATCAAATTTTGTCATCAACACAATGATCACATCACATCTGCGTCTCGAAAAACTCTAATGCAATTTACCCACTCATTACAGTTAAAAAACTTCTTGATGAGTTCAAGCCCGGTCTACTCTTAAACTCACAACTGAGCTAAAAGAAAAGACATAAAAATACATAACTAAAAGCTACTGTGTCTGCAAGGATGATCAGTGGATACTCCAGGGTCTAGCCACTAGTGTTAGCATCTCCCTCTGTCCTCCTCCATCTCCTCCCACCATGCCTTATGTTCCTCCTAGGCACGGGAATGATGTCCGTCCTCCTCCTCCCTAGCTCCGGCATAGGGGCCGGATCCATCAAGCCTGCCTCTATCAGAGCTCTGGTTGCCTGTGCTTCATCTCTAATTTTCTGCCTCCTGGGTAGCGTCATAGGAACCCCGTCTCTCTGACGTTCCACTCTCATCTCATAGTCGAACATATCATCTCCACTCCTATCATATGGGCTGGCCCTTGCCTCGGCTCTCCTCAATACTGACCCGGGGACATCTTCTGGTCCCACCATGGCCTCACGCCTCGTCATAAGAGCCACCTAAGTCTCCCCCATGTGTCCCTCGTACCAATCCAAGTACCAAGTGGACAGATAAATACGCTCCGGACGCCTGAGAAGGACCATAGGAGGAAAATCATGATACCTCCATACTCGGGAAAAGAAGGGAAATGCAGATGGATCATCCATAGAGACAGACATCACCACCCGGGTGGCAATATCATTGCATCCCTCCAAAGGTATCTGTTGTAAGTATCCCAATCTGGATCGCTCTCCATCCAAGCATACGGAAAAAATCAAGGGCGAACTTCCGGAGGTCATAACTCCTTCATACGAACTCCGATTGTGACGTGCCATATATGGTTGGAAAGCTCTCGACGAGAACTAGCTTGCCATTATAAAAATAATAAAATATTAAGCCTGCAGACTGGTCCGTACGGACCTGTTTGCAACTAGGGGCCATTTTGGGATTAAAAAGTACAAAAGGACTTTTAAGGAATTTTGGAAAATTTGGAAAAGCAAGACAAGTCCGTACGGACCTCTTTGCATCCGACATCATAATTACAAAATCCTCTTAAAGTCCACAATATTTCCTCAAATCTGGAAAAACCAAAAATTTGGTTTTCATGGGAGGTCCGTACGGACCTCTTTGCAAATTTTCCTACACTATAAATAGAGGGCTTCACCCCTCATAATTTTCACATCTCCCTCTTCTCTTCTCTCCCCTAGACTTCAGGCAGCCCCTCTAAGACCCTTGGGGCAATCTCGGTCTCTTTCGGTTCCCTCCGGAGCATTTCGAAGCCACTCATGGTACTCTGAAGCTCTGTCGAGCGCTCCCGACACGCTCCCGTGCTGCCCCGAGGCACTCTCAAGGTATTATGAGGCCCCTCATGTTACTCTGAAGCCTTGCCAGGTCCATCCCAAGGCGTCCCGGCCCTTTCCGAGCTCAACCAACGATCCCGACGCACGTCGAAACTCTGCCCGAGCACAATCGACGATCCCAACGCACGCCGAACCTCTGCCCGAATCCAGTCAACGATCCCTGCGATCCTAACACACGCGGAAACTCTACCCGAGTACACACCTAACAATCCCGAGGCACGCCGAAGCTCTGTCCGCAGACAACCGGCACATCCCGAAGCAATCCCGGTCTATCCCGGAACACTATTCAACACTCAAACACTATTTCCCAGCGGAAGACAGACACGAACCAACATTGGTAAGGCTTCCTTCCTACTCTATTTCAATACATAGTGTACAATGTAGACATCCGATACAACATGCATTTTTTAAAAGCACATACACATACACACACAACATTTAAAGAAAGAAGGGGTACTGAAAGACTCGTTTTTACGAGGCGACTCGGGTGAGCTCTAATATTCTAATATTCTCTTCCCGAGGAGAAACCTGACCTCCGAACTCAAAAATCTCATCACACAACAACAGTTTTTAAATTGATGCCTTTTCTCAATGTTTTGGGCTAAATCAAAATGGCGTGGCGACTCTACAAGCAAAAACGCAGCGAGACACCTCCCGACCAACCGCGAGATGATGGGGCCCGCGCGCGAGCCGGATCCGGGTAATTTCAGTTGGCGACTCTGCTGGGGACATTTTGTTTTAAAAACTTTTAAACAAAAAAACAAAAGATTTTTAAAACGATGATGAGGGTCAAACTTTCATTTTACCCCTTTCTTTAACTGTTGTGTGTGTGTGTGCATGTGCTTTACTTTTTATTTTACAAAAAAAATAAAAATACAAAAAAAATGCATCAATATACATCTGTGTACATACATTTAAAATTCTTCAAAAACCTCTATTTTACTCAGAAAAAGAATTTTAGAGACCGCACACTACTCGCACTGCTGTCTCGGTACACCGCACGCTACGCGTACTGCTGCCTCGGATACACTGCACACTACAACCCTTAACCCGGGGTGGTCTCAGTTGCAGTTCGTTTGGCCTTCCTACGCCTCTCGGACGCGCACGGGATCATTCCAAACATCCCATCCTAACCAGTGTCAACCATGCATGCTTGCGTCACACTCTGTCCAGACTCGATTGGTTTTTACCGAGTCCGTGTCATACAGCCTGGATACATATCCATGCCTACATGGCACCACGTCATCAAGCCTTTAATACGTCAGCCATGACGATGTGACCCAGCCAACGCCTAACGTCACAGATCCCTTGCGCAAGCAAGGTAAAGAGAGGTCATACCGAACTCTCGACCAGATCTTGACTCAGGTGCCGGCTCGGCTCACTATTCACATGGCCGACGCATTAAAACGAACATGACAGGCTCGGTCCTTAGGTTCTATTTTTCTTTTAGGTTGGTGGAAACCGCTTGCCCTATAGGACCCTTGCCCAGGGCTGTCCACCATGAGATGTCGAAATATAGGTGCAAAACGAGGGGCTTATAGCCGCACAGATGGTCTCCACTGACCCAGGATCTAGCATAGTTGCGAAAAAAGAAGAGCAATCTTTTCCAACCTGCCTAGGACTCTGAGAAAACACTGTTTTAAGTAAATTAAAACAAACAAAAAAAAATCATAAATAAAAAGCGAAAATTGCATGTCACATGAGCTTTCTCCCTTTTATCCAAAAAAGGCCTTTCCATGTCTAAACCTTACCCGTCACCCCCTCCAGTGAATCGAGAGTGGTTGAGAGTACCCGGGAGCTGCCTTTTCAGTATCAAAGTTACAAGGTCCAATAGCCCCTCCGGTTCAGCGGTCCGAATAGTCCGCTACTCCCCCATGGCGGGATCAACAGATAACAGTGAGGGAAACGGAACCCCGCCACTGAGAAACCTCCAGACAATGGAGGAGGTGCTGCAAGCCTTCGAAACTCTCAAGAAGCGCCAGGAAGAGCAGCAATCCTGGATCGTAGACACCATGCGCCGTCGCGGAGCCGTTGTTGTTCCCCAAACAGATGGGACCTTCATTCTCATAAAAGACGAAGAAATACTCGTTCCCCCGGGTCCTTAAAGCTATCAGTAGGTCTCACCTCCGCCAAGCTACGAGATTCCAGCAATGCAAAGCAGCTCTCGCTCAAAGCTCCACTCGGGCATCGGGCCAAGCTCCACCTGCCTCGCCTCAAGACACAATCTCCCGGCCCGGTGCCCCAAGTTTAATATCAACAGCACACATACGTGCCTGCTCCGCCAGATCCCAATGCATCTCGATATCCCCCTGGATTCAATCCTCTGCCTCTATACGAGCCTCGCAGCCATAACTTGAAATCCCCATGCTTACCAAGGACAGACATCCCAAGCGGATATCCCGACATTTCAAACCTTCCACCCACTGGACTGCCACTTGGGGCTAATAAAACATTTCCCAAGTTTCCAAACACAACCCTTAGCGGTCCGGGAAATCACGCCCTCAATTTCAACAATCCAGGATACGGGATGGTATACACTCAACTACCTCCCCAAGATTCCCGAATGGTGATCCTATCAGCCAATCCACCTCCATCTTCAGTTTACATCCCAGAAAACGGCAGCATGCCTCAGCCTACTGACCCTCACATGGCTTGGTTGGTCGAACAGATGAAGAACATGCAAGGAAAACTGGCCAACTCTCGAAAGGACTCCCTCATGCCCACGGATCCGAGCAAGGTGGTCCCACTCCCTCCAAAATTCAGAATGCCAGAGATGGAAAAGTTCGATGGGACCGAATGCCCAAAGACCCACATCGACACCTACGTCTTGGGTATGAGAGCCAAAGGGGCAACCCCACAGCAAATGGCGGATCACTTCCAGCATTTCCTCAAATCTACGGCATTAAGGTGGTTCCTCAACATGAAGGCGGAAAATCGCTCCACCTAGGATCAAATCAGCGAAATCTTCTTGGAGAAGTACCGCGCCAACCTTGAATGGGAAACCAATCGCCATGACCTGCAAGCCACCAAACAAAAGGATGACGAGCCTGTAGGTGAATTCTACAAGAGATGGAACTGGAAACTAAGCGAGATAATGGATCCGCTTTCCAAAGAAGAGCAAATGGACATCTTCCATTCCTGCCTCAAACCATCCCTGAGGGCCCTGATCAGTCACCACTTCTATCCTGATCTTCGCGCCATGGTCAACGCTGGGACCAAGTTTGAGAAAACACTGAGCATGCAAAAAACGGTGGTCAGTTCAACCCCGCCCAATCCAATATCTACCCCAAGCAAAGGGAGGGAGGTTGCCGGAGCAGTCCATTATATTCATAATGGAGCACTACAAAGAAATGGTGGTCCCCCGAGACAACGACAACACTATGATGATTTTGGGATGCCCTTGAGCAAGGTATTCGATCGTGTAGTGAAGCAAGGTCTCCTCGAACCTATGGAAAATTACCAGCCCAAATTCCCCAATGCCAACTGGGATGTAACCAAGCATTGTGCTTTTCACAAATACCACGGTCATGTAACCGACAACTGCACAGTTTTGAGGAAAGCAATTCAAGGATTGATTGAAGAAGGAAAGTTAGAGCGCCCCCGCAGCCCCAATACACTCTGAAATCCGTTCCCCAGAAATAATGATCGAGAAGCTTGGTCTAACCCCTCGTCTCTTAGAGTCTAGCTTCGAAAAACATCCAGAGTCTGTTGTTTTTTAAGTTCAAGTCTCTCGAGTCGCCTGACGGCCTTATGCCTAAATATTATGCATTTGTAACAAAAACTGCGCTTCCTTATGCTTTGAATAAAAGTTCGACCTTTCTGAATATCCCCTCATTGCCACTTTAACAAATGATAAATTAACTAATCAAAAACAGTTAATAATGATTCACTTGATAAAGACGCAGACACATTAATGAACAATGCATTAAACAAATCTTTAAGCATGTTGTCAAACGAGAGGAAAATCGGGCCCAAGCTGCCGAGAAGGTTCTAACCAAAATGAATTTGGGAACTGCTGAAGAGCCCAAAGAGACGCAAATCAAAGAATCACACAGTCAAACCTCGTAGGTTCTAGTACCTTTCTCATTCAATCAAGTCCTCCTTGGACATTGTAATTAAGTCTTCAATTTTCCATACGAAAGTTTTCTTTCTTTTCTTGCTAGACTTGAGACATTATTTTGCACCCCACATTACATTAAATGAAATGGTTTTGTTCTATGTGATCACTTGCATTGCTCAACAAGTAATTCCACAAATGATTAATGCTTTGATTAATTGGTGTGAGAAAGTCAATCGATAGCTCCCCATACACCTTACCATATCCCACACAAAGGCCTCCACCAAGCCATACACTTTCCAAAACATATCCCCACTATAACCTTGACCAAGTCAACGACGGCAGCAACGTCAAAGGACAACAAAAGGTCACTCAGCATCAAAAGATTGACCCCATGTCGAAAAAAACCTAGGGGCTTGCCTTCGCCCTCCTGCGCATCAAGAAAGTTCAAGCAGGGGCTTGCCTTCGCCCTCATATGCTTCAAAAAAAATAGCTCAAGTAGAAGCTTCACAAAAATAAATGAGGTCAAAGACCCAGAGCCAACGATCAAGAAGCAATGGATTCATTGAAACTACCGTCAAATACGACTTGTCAAGGAATCACCTCAAGGCCCGTGCCTCATCATTCAACCTTCCGAGCTTTTTCGCCAAAGGCCGCACGAATATTCATGCCCTGGCCCCAAAGCCAAACACAGTTCAACCCCGAACTACGTTGACCTGAGCTCCTTGTCTTAAGGGGAATGTAGGCAACCAGAAATGGTCTGGTCATAAACACATACAAATCCACAAACCTGGTCTCATCAATGACCTCTCCTATACACAAACCTTCTTTCACACCAGACCAACTCGATCCTTGATACTAGTTGACTTTCTCCTCATGATTAATCAAAGCATATCAAGTTTAATTGATGAATAACCTGAACATCAACAAAAGGGTTTTAAGCAAACATGTGATCATTATGAACAAATCAAGTTTTCAGATGTCTCGACAAGTCTTCTTTTTCTACAAGATAGAACAATAGAGCTAAACACTGATTTTCTGTCAGCAAGGGCTTTCATACACTTTTACAAGCTTTTCAGTGCTCATACTCTCTCAAAAGAGTCAAACCCAAAAGCATTTCTTTTGTGCCTACATCAAATAAGGCATTCACACAAAAGGGGACCCGTTCCCACCTTTTCAAAAATAAATACGCCCTTGCGAGTGTACATTACGAGTCATTTCTCCCACAAAAGAGGGTCGAACTATGTAGACCTGAGCCCCTCGAGGGGAACGTAGGCAGCCTTCATTGGTTCGGTATAAAGAATACACAAAATTTCAAAAATTGACGCCACCAAGGCTCAGACAAGAAGCAAGCAAGAGATTTTGCGTCTCGACAAAGCTTTAAAAGTAAATAACAAATCATTACAGTTAAAACACTTCTTGATAAGTTCAAGCACGGTCTACTCTCAAACTCTTAACATGCTAAAAGACAACTTAAAACATTTAACAATCAATGTGTCTGCAATGACAATGAATGGATACTCAGTGTTTCAAAAGGTCATTCCATGCTACTCGCGTTTGGCCCTTCGTCACTGTAAGTACCCCAATCTGGATCACCCTCTTCCGAGCACACGGGAAACACCGCAGACTCACACAAATGCAGTCTCGAATACCCATAACCCTCAAAAACCTCAAAACCACCAACCAAACCAAGGGAGTGGCCTTTCTGGAAAAAAAGGGACAAAAGGACCTTTGAGGAATTATGTAAAAATGCAGAACTGGTCCGTACGGACCTCTTTGTTGCCATGATTACTGAATCCTCTTAAAGTCTAAGATATTCCCTCAAATCCCGGAAGGCATCATTACTCAGCTTCATGGGAGGTCCGTACGGACCTTTATGCATGCAAGTTGGTCCGTACGGACCTTCTTGCTACCAGACACCATCATTGCTGAATCTCCTTAAAGTCCACTTATTCCCTCAAATCGAGGAAAACCAAAACCTTGGATTACCTGGAAGGTCCGTACGGACCTTCTTGCACAAAATCCATGGCTATAAATAGAGGGCTCCCCCTCCCTCATTTCACACATCTACCTCTTCTCTCCTATCCCCCCAGACTTCTGGCACCCCTCTAAGTCCTCTCGAGGGAATCCCGGCCCCTTTCGGATCCTTTCAAGGCCTTTCGAGCTCCCTTATGGTGCTCCGAAGCCTCTCCGAGCGCTCCCGCGATGCTCCCGCGCTGCCCCGAGGCACTCTCGAGGTACTCTGAGGCCCCTCGTGGTACTCTGAGGCCTTGCCTGGTCTTTCCCGAGGTGTCCCGGATCTTTCCGAGTCAAACCGGCAACTCGGACGCACGCCAAAACTCTGCCCGAGTGATCCCTGCGACCCCAACGCACGCCGAACCTCTGCCCGAGTGATCTCTGCGATCCCAATGCATGCCGAACCTCTGCCCGAGTGATCCCTGCGATCCCAACGCACGCCGAAACTCTGTCCGCAGACAACCGGCTCATCCCGAAGCAAACCCGATCCGCCCCGGAACACTATTCCATCCTCAAGCACTATTCCCCCGCGGAAGACAGACACGAACCAACATTGATAAGGCTTCCTTCCTATACTATTTTAATACATTTCAATAAAGCAGTGTACAATGTAGACATCCGACACAGCATGCATTTTAAAAGCACATACACACACACACACAATAGTTAAAGAATATAAGGGGTACCGAAAGACTCGTTTTTACGAAGCGACTCGGGTGAGCTCTAATATTCTAATATTCTCTTCCTGAGGAGTCATCTGACCTCCGAACTCAAAAATCTCATCACACAAAAACAGTTTATTTTTAAACTGATGTCCTTTTTCAATGTTTTGGGCTTAATAAAAACGGCGTGGTGACTCTACAAAGCAAACACACAGCGAGACACCTCCAACGCAAAACGGAATAAAGCCAGATGCTGGGGCTGTGAATGTGTGCCCAAATATCTAAATTTTTGTTTTTTAGATCGGATTCACGCGAGTTTTAAAACATCCGGTTTAATTTGAAAAACGGAGTCGCCACGCCATTTTGATTTCCTCAAAACTTTGAAAAAAAGGATTTTATGGGTTCGGAGGTTAAGTTACCCCTTGGGAAGAACGGATCGTCGTTCACCCAAGGTGCCTTGCCGTAGCAAGTCTCCCTAGATTCCGTTTATCGTGCTTGCTTGCGTGCTTTCTTGTGTGCATGTGTTTGAAAAGAGGGGGGGATGTCCCAAGTTGTCTTCCGGACGTACAAACCATTTATTGGTTGTCGCTCGGGATTTCTTGGATTTTATGTATTCGGGATTTTGATCCCGTCCTCATCATGGACTTGTGATCATCGCTTTTTAACCTTGGGACTTGCGTGATCGAGAGACAGACTCTCTTTTATAGTCCAAAATGAGGTTCTTTAGGAAATGAGTGACCTTAGCCCATCAACCCTACACCTTAAGATGATTGAGCTTATATAGATGCTTCATGCTCGTCTTAAGTGATAATCGGAGATATAGGTTCAAGGTTTATCCCTTTCTAAAGAGATTGTTGCACCTTTAATGGAAGAAACGATGTAAAGATAGGATCTTTACACCGGTCCGTTCTGAAGGTTGCTAATGGGGACATGGGGGAATGCATGTAAAAATGACATTTTTAGTGAAAAGATGACATTTTTGGGGTTGCAAATTAAAGGATGCATTTTTATATAAAGACATAATTTTTATGCAAAGGATGCATTTTTATGGTGGAAAATAGTATTTAATATGCAAAAGATGCTAATTGGATGATAAAAAGATGATCTTTGATGCAAAGGATGCATAAAGATGGGTTTTAGATGCAAAGGATGCAAGATAGGATTTTTATATGCAAAGGATGCATTTTGGATGTAAAGATTGCGTTTTTATGAGCAAAGGATGCATAAAGATGATATTTTTATGTAAAAAAGGAATTTTTGGGTGCAAAGGATGCACCTTTGAATATAAAGATTATATTTTTAATGGAAAATGATGCTTATTTCATGCAAAGGATGCAAAAGGGGAAGGGGGATATGATAAAGAAAGGATCTTTAATGATAAATGCCAAGTCCCAAGCAAGATAATGACAATATATGAATGCAATGAGTAATTAAATCACATAGAGCAAGTATAATGCAAGGTAAGGGAGAGTGAGAGGTTACCAATGGTGGTGACCTCTTCTTCTTTGGGTCTTGCTTGATGGAAGGACCAACTTTGGAGGCTTCAAGGAGGAGGGAGGTGGCTTCTTGGCTTTCTTCAACCTCTTGATCTTGCAGCAGTGTTTTGGGAGAGTTTTGGAGCTGAGTATGGTGTATTGTGTGTGTTTTTCGTCTTGTAAAATGGGAAGAGGAGGGCTCTATTTATAGGCAGTCTGGATAAGGATAATGAGGCTGTGCGGCTAGGGGTTCTTGGCTAATGCAGCCGTGCGGCATTATCCAGTGTGACACAGCATATTTCTAGAATCATGCAAGGTGGCAATTCTAGAAGGTTTTTTGTATTAAGAAAAACGTGTTTCTTAATCTCCAAGCAGTCCCTTCAGCCCTTAGGTGGTTTGGAACAGTTCCGGAATTGCTCCGGAACTCTAGAAAAGTCTGGGGAATTACCGGGAAACTTTACCGGAAGGCATGAGCCAGATTTGGGTACTTACAAAAGCCCCTCGACAACGTCACTTGCAGGGCAAGTGGGGTTGTCGATAGAAAAGGATCCAATCTGGCGAATGCCGAGACGGATTGGGTGACCAAGACAGTCGAGTGGCTGAACCTTTGGAAGGCTACCTACGTATCCCGGAGGAATCAAGCCAGGCCGTAGTTCAAAACATATCCGCAGGGGAATAGCGGAGAGAAGCTGGTCTCTTGCCGGGGAAAATTAGAAGAGAAAGTGACCTAGGAGGTCAGGCGATTGATCCTACTGGGGATGTGCTAGAGGTGACCGATGTGGTCGGATATCGGGACCTTTATGAAGGGCTACTTCACCACTGAGGAGTGATGAATGACAAAGAAGTGACCAATGTGGTGTGATGGCTGGACATTTATGAAAGGCTGCCTCACCACTGAGGAGCGGTGATGGAATAGGGCAACCATTGCGGTCGGATGGTTGGACCTTTATAAAAGGCTACCTACATATCCCAGAGGATTCAAGCCTTAATCGTAGTTCAAGAAGATCCACTGGGGAAAGGAGGTGTCATATGTGACGGATTGGCTGAACCTAAAGTAGGCTACCTACGTATCCCGGAGGAATCAAGCCAGGCCGTAGTTCGAACTTTTATTGAGTCGAAATGTTATTCCTTCATCCGGAAATAACGGAGATCGAAAGAGAGCGAAATGTTATTCCTTCGTTCTGGAATAACGGAGATCGCGAGAGAGGTCGAAATGTTATTCCTTCATCTTGGAATAACGGAGATCGAAAGAGAGCGAAATGTTATTCCTTCATTCGGTAATAACGGAGATCGCGAGTGAGCGAAATGTTATTCCTTCATTCTGGAATAACGGAGATCGCGAGAGAGGTCGAAATGTTATTCCTTCATCTTGGAATAACGGAGATCGAAAGAGAGCGAAATGTTATTCCTTCATTCGGGAATAACGGAGATCGCGAGAGAGCGAAATGTTATTCCTTCATTCTGGAATAACGGAGATCGCGAGAGAGGTCGAAATGTTATTCCTTCATCTTGGAATAACGGAGATCGAAAGAGAGCGAAATGTTATTCCTTCATTCAGGAATAACGGAGATCGCGAGAGAGCGAAATGTTATTCCTTCATTCTGGAATAACGGAGATAACGAGAGAGGTCGAAATGTTATTCCTTCATCTTGGAATAACAGAGATCGAAAGAGAGCGAAATGTTATTCCTTCATTCGGGAATAACGGAGATCGCGAGAGAGCAAAATGTTATTCCTTCATTCTGAAATAACGGAGATCGCGAGAGAGGTCGAAATGTTATTCCTTCATGTTGGAATAACGGAGATCGAAAGAGAACGAAATGTTATTCCTTCATTCAGGAATAACGGAGATCGCGAGAGATGGCGAAATGTTATTCCTTTATTCGGGAATAACGGAGATCGTAAGAGAGCGAAATGTTATTCCTTCATTCGGGAATAACGGAGATCGCGAGAGAGCGAAATGTTATTCCTTCATTCTGGAATAACGGAGATCACGAGAGAGGTCGAAATGTTATTCCTTCATCTTGGAATAACGGAGATCGAAAGAGAGCGAAATGTTATTCCTTCATTCGGGAATAACGGAGATCACGAGAGAGGTTGAAATGTTATTCCTTCATCTTGGAATAACGGAGATCGAAAGAGAGCGAAATGTTATTCCTTCATTCGGGAATAACGGAGATCGCGAGAGAGCGAAATGTTATTCCTTCATTCTGGAATAACGGAGATCGCGAGAGAGGTCGAAATGTTATTCCTTCATCTTGGAATAACGGAGATCGAAAGAGAGCGAAATGTTATTCCTTCATTCGGGAATAACGGAAATCGCGAGAGAGCGAAATGTTATTCCTTCATTCTGGAATAACGGAGATCGCGAGAGAGGTCGAAGTGTTATTCCTTCATCTTGGAATAACGGAGATCGAAAGAGAGCGAAATGTTATTCCTTCATTCGGGAATAACGGAGATCGCGAGGAAGAATGGATTTTGTAAAGAAGTAGGAAGGACTCGATAATTTTTTGTAAAGAAAGTGGGACGTACCCGATAATTTTTTGTAAAGAAAGTGGGACGTACCCGATAATTTTTGTAAAGAAAGTGGAATGTACCCGATAATTTTTTGTAAAGAAAGTGGGACGTACCCGATAATTTTTTGTAAAGAAAGTGGGACGTACCCGATAATTTTGAGAGATAGGATTGAAAATGCCAGGGGCAAAATTAATAAAACGAGCCACGGGGGTATATTTGTAAAATAGGCCACGGGGGCACTAGAAGGAAAATTTGATTGATTTAAGAAATATAATTGGAAATGCCAGGGGCGTAAAGGGTAAAATAGGCCTATGGGGACAAAATTCGTAAAATTGGGCCTACAGGGGCAAAAATTGTAAAATCCAGCCACATGGGCTAAGTATGTCGCACGACTTTGTATGCCAAGTGGCTAGGTTTGTCGCGTGACAAAGGTAGCCTGAACTGTACTTTACAGAACCTTTGGAATTGGACTGGAATTGCCGACACGGGTTGGAATTGGGTGACCAAAGGGGTCACATGCCTGATCCTACCAGGGCATGGCGAAGAGATACTGGTCCCTTACTATAAGGATGGAAACAGGGTGACCTAGGAGGTCAAACGGCCGATCCTACTGGGAATGTGCCAAATAAAGGGGGGTGACCAATGTGGTCAGATAGTTAGGCTTTTATGAAAAGCTTGCGCACCATTGAAGAACGGTGAAAGAAACAGGTGACCAATGTGGTCGGATGGCTGGACTTTTATGAAAGGCTACCTACGTATCCCGGAGGAATCAAGCCTTGGTCGTAGTTCAAGCTTTTATCTAGATAGTTAGGAACAGTGCCTAGGATCCTTGAGGTTTTGATAATTAATGGAGGTTGTCACCTGAGGAAGCTAAAGCTTACGTCACTATCGAGTAGATAGAGGCAGCTATAGCTGGAAAACTTGAGCATACTTCTCAATCTGTGATAGAGGTAGCTAAAGTTGGATTTTTGACAATTAGGAAACTGTCACCTAGCGTTATCTCGTTATAACGAAAGTAACGGAGGCGCTTTTTAGGAGAAAATGTTATCATTAGCAATTGGCACGTTACTTGAGCCTAGGGGTGATTTTTTTCTTGGAAACATGGTAGGTACTGGGTCTAGATGTACATATGGAATGTGTTTGGAAATTATTTAAGACGGATTTCAAGCAGGTGGGGTCGTATCCCTTGGGAGAGGACTGAACTGGTGTTGTTGCTGAGATGTTGTCAACGTGGACTAGAATTTCTCTTGGGCTGAGACTGGGTTTAAACCTCGGGTCTCGATGAATGTTCCTTTCTCGCACTCTGGCATTTGAAGCTGATGCTGACAGGCTTTTAGAACCAAAGACTAAAACAGATGTTGAAGTGATCAAACCTCTCTTCTGAGGGTGGATATGACTTATCGAGGCCCCGGTCTGAGGAAAAAATTCTGCAAAGCCCCAGATTCTATTAAAGCGAGGAAAGATCCTTTCATTGGCAAAGCCCCGGTTGGATGAACAGAGTAGGCGAAGTTTTAGGTTACAAAGAAGTGACTTGGTGAAGCCCCAATCTGATGACCTAGCAAAAATCCCAATATGATTGGTACTGCAAAAGTGATCCTGAGGTTAATCTGACCACGACTGAATCCATTTTGTGACACGGTGAGGAACCCGATGCGGACCCCAAAATCCGACTAAAGAAGCCTCAAATAAAGAACCTACTTCTGGCAAAGCCCCAACTTTGAAGAGTTTCAAGGCAGCCCTAATGCGAATTGTAGCAGAAGAGGGGAACCTATCTTTTTTCTTCTTCTTTTTTTTTTTCTTTAGTCAATCATTCAACCTTAAGGAGATGTGAAAGAAAAGATTCTTAGAAATTTATACATGCAGGGGCATATTTTTTGAAAGGTGAGAATAGATCCCCATTTTGTGTTATTTTGATGGCCTTATTCGACGTAGGCACAAAGAATCGCTTTGGGTTTGACTCTTTTGGGAGAGTATAAGCGTAGAAAGGTTTGTAAAAGTGTATGAAAGCCCCTGCTGACAGAAAATCAGTGTTTAGCACTATTTTTCCTAAGATGTAGAAAGAGAAGACTTGTCAAGACATCTGAAAACTTGTTTTATTTACATTGATCACAAGATTGCTTAAAACCCTTTATTAATGTTCGGGTTATTCAACCACTAATCTCGATATGGAAAAACATTCTTATTAACCATGAGGAGAAATTCAACCGATGTCGCGGATCAAGGTTGGCTGGGTGTGAAAGGAAGGTTTGTGTATAGGGAGGTCATTGATGAGATCGGGTTTTCTAGGATCTGACTGTGTCTATGGGAGAGGTCATTTGATGAGACCGGGTTTTCGGGAATTTGTATATACTTATGACTGGACCATTGCTGGTTGCCTACGTTCCCCTCATTGTGAGGAGCTCAGGTCGTCGTAGTTCGGCTTCGGCTGAACTGCTTCTGGCTTTGGGAAATGGGATTTGTGGTTCCTTTAGTGAAAAGGCTCGGATGAGAAGATTGGATGATGAGGTGTGGGCCATGGGATGATTCCTTGACCAAGTTATTTTGGACGGTTGCTTCTGATTTTCATCTTTCATTGGGGGAGAAAGGATTTCCACGTGCCTAATGGCTTATGAAATGCTTCTGGCTTTGCTTCGACCGCCCCATTGTTATCGACAACTTTCATTCTCTAAGCTTTTGATGGGCAGTGTTGGGTCCTTGGCCTCATTTTTTTATATGCAACCCTATTTTTTTCCTAGACTATCCCTTTACAAGGTTTTTAGCCTAGCTGGGTATTACTCTTTTTGCACTACATTTTTTTTTTTTTTATATGTGCAACCCTGTTTTTTGCCTAGACTGCCCTTTTTTAGGATTTTCAGCCTAGCTGGGCATTACTCTTTTTTGCACTAAGATTTTTTCTTTTTCTTTTTTTTTTTTTGAAGCACCTGAGGGCCAAGGCGATCCCCTGCTTGAACTTTCTTGATACCCTTGAGGTCTAAGGCAAGCTCCTAGGTTGTTGTCGACATGGGGTCAATCTTTCGAAGCTGAGTGGCCTTTTGTTGTCCCTTGACGATGCCGCCGTCGTTGACTTGGTCAAGATGGAGGTGGGGGCATGATTGGGAAAGTGTATGGCTTGATGAAGGCCTTTTGTGAGGTAAGGAAAGTGTATGGGGAAGGCATTAGTTGACTTTCTCACACTGATTAATCAAAACGTTAATTATTTCGAGAGATTATTTTTTGAGCAATGCAAGTGAATATATAAAATAAAACCATTTCATTAAATGTAATGTGGGTGTGCAAATAATGTCTTAAGTCTAGCAAGAAAAGAAGAAGACTCTTTTATAGAAGATTGAAGACTAATTACAATGTCCGAGGAGGACTTGATTGAAAGAGGAAAACACTAGAACCTACGAAGTTGACTGAGAGACTATTTTTTTTTTTTTTTAAGGATAGGTAACCCCTAGCCTAGCTACTCTTTGCTGGTTGGACTGCCAGGACGCTTGAGCTTTCCATTTTTCTGCTAGCTTCTGAATCCCCTATCGCAGACTGAGGCAGTGATCCGTTACGTGCCCATGATACTGGTGGAAGTGGAGGGATTTGAGGCATGAATCAGCTGGGGCAAGCACAAGTTGTCCAAAGAAATGGGTCGGAAAAGTCACGGGGACGAACTTTGTTGATCGAGCATATTCTTTGGAAGGAAGTGAACACAGGAGGACTTCGAGGGATATTGGGATCTGTTTGGGAGGATTCAAAGTTGGGTCTTATATGAGGAGGCGAGGGCGTTGGAGCCCTGATGGCTTGGGATGTTGGAAAGGACTGACGAGGGGTAGTCCTTGGTAAGGGATCATATGTGGATAAAGGAGGGCATTGGTTATAGACGGGGGGCGAGATGGTACATACGGAGTCTCATCTTCTACCATAACCAGGGAACCATTGGACTCAACCACTATCTGAACCCCATGACGACGGAGCGCATCAATGAGCATGGCTTGCTGTTCATCATGGACCTTACGACTGTTTTCCAAGGCTAAGGCTAGCTCTTCTTCCCTAGTCATCTGGTTACCCAAACCACTGCTGTTCTCTGTCAAATTGGCCATTCTGACTCTCTGGACTGACAAAGCTGAGGATTCTGGCGAACTGTCTGAGGATTCTGCGCTAACAAGCTGCTGACCCGGTATTTTCACCCACTTCTTTCTCGCTGCAGGAAAGGGATAGGAGAGGTTTAGACTTGGGGGTAGACAAGGTTTAGACTCGGGAGTAAGTGTTTAGGCTTGTTTAGGCTGAAGGCTCAAGTAACATGCACTTATTGCTTATGTTTTGCTCAGAACACATTTTCTCCTAATCCTAACTGATCGGAAAAGATTGGACCTTGGAAGGTAGAGATCGAAAATCGGGGATTGGACCGAGGAGGTCGCGATTAGAGATTTGACCATGAAAGGTCGAGATGGAAAATCGGAGATCGGACCAAGGAGGTCTTGATTAGGAATTTGACCATGAAAGGTCGAGATAGAAAAATCGGAGATCGGACCGAGGAGGTCTCGATTAGGGATTTGACCGCGAAAGGTCGAGATAGGAAAATCGGAGATCGGACCGAGGAGGTCTCGATTAGGGATTTGACCGTGAAAGGTCGAGATGGAAAATCGGAGATCGGACCGAGGAGGTCTCGATTAGGGATTTGACCGCGAAAGGTCGAGATAGGAAAATCGGAGATCGGACCGAGGAGGTCTTGATTAGGAATTTTACCATGAAAGGTCGAGATGGAAAATCAGAGATCGGACCGAGGAGGTCTCGATTAGGGATTTGACCGCGAAAGGTCGAGATAGTAAAATCGGAGATCGGACCGAAGAGGTCTCGATTAGGGATTTGACCGTGAAAGGTCGAGATGGAAAATCGGAGATCGGACCGAGGAGGTCTCGATTAGGGATTTAACCGTGAAAGGTAGAGATAGAAAATCGGAGATCGGACCGAGGAGGTCTCGATTAGGGATTTGACCGTGAAAGGTCGAGATGGAAAAATCGGAGATCGGATCGAGGAGGTCACGATTAGGGATTCCATAAATAGGACCATGCAATTATGATAATTGTTCAAGTTTACTTAAAACAGTGTCTTTTATTTATTTCTATTTGGTTGGAAAAGGGGTTCTGCCCTTCTTTTTTGTAACTACTCTAGATCCTGGATCAGTGGGTTCCGTCACTACGTCTATAAGCCCCTCGTATTCCACCCGTATTTCGACCTCCCAGGGTGGATGGCCCGGGCGAGGGTCCTATAGGGCATGCGGATCCCACCGACCGAGAGAGAAGAACGCTCCTAACGGGTCTAGTGGGTCATAGGAACTTTTAACGCACGAGCGATGCGAATTATAGTCAAGGCAATACCGGGAAAGTCTCGTCTTTCAGCCTTAACAGAATTTCGGCAGAATTTCGCTTGCGCGATTGACGTTTTGACTTTTCGGTAATGTCCGAGAAGATAATAGGCATGGGTCGGGCGGTAAAAGCCGGATGACACAGTGTCACATTGAACTTCGTTGCATACGTCGTGCGTGAGTCAAAATCGAAGTCAATGCCAGGTTAAGATCTTGCCAATTTTTCCTTGTCGGAATTTTGGCAGAGCTTCGCTTGAGCGAAAGATCTTTTGGATTTTTTTGGCAAGGATTCGGTCTTGACTCTTACGCATTCCGTGCGGGTCAAGGTCAAAGTCAATGTCGGAGTCAAGATTCTACCAATTTTTCCTTGTCGGAATTTTGACAGAGTTTCGCTTAAGCGAAAGATTTTGACTTCCGTTATGAACTAAGGCTTGACCTTTACGGGGATATGCAACTGGGCTATATGACACGGACTAGACCAAAAACTAACCAAAAAAGTCACGGTTTTTTGAAACGTGTGACACGGACTGTGCATTGGTCGACACTTGCTGCCATGGGGAGTTTGGGGTGATTTCGTGCGCGCCCGGGAGCATCGTAAGGTCAGTCCGTGATCGCACCGAAAAACCACCCCGGATTTAAAGGGACGTGCATGCAAAGTGTACAGGATATATAAGGTGCGCGTAGTGTGCGGCCTCCTAAAAATGTTCCTTTTTGAGTAAAAACAGAGATTTTCATAAATGTGTTTTAAAGGAATGATTTTTCGGGATGGGGAAAATGCAACAGATAAGGGCACGTAAATTTTAAGGAGCCCCGGTCGATCTTGGGCCGAATAGCCCCAAGTCGCCAAGGCCGCGACTAACCTTAATTTTCCCGATGGAATTGCCCGAGGCCGCCGGTCGAGAATCCAAGGAGGATTGAGCCGTACGACCGCATGGATCAATTTTTCAGGTTCCACTCCTTTGCTATTTCAGGTTGTTTCCCGAATATTTTAGGCACCTTTTTAGCCTTGAGAAGGCTTCCTGTTCAAAGTATGCACAATTCCCAAGATGCAAATGATGCAATGCAAGGCAAAGAAAGCAAGCAAGATAAACGGAATCCGCGATGGGAGTCTAACCCGCTCAAAGGGAAAAGCTTTCTTTTATTTTTTTTTCGAAAAGTGATACCGGTACATGGGATTATTAAACCACCGTTTATCCCAAGCCCCGGGTTAGGGAGCGATACAGGAAGGTTAGTGGTTTCCACCTATATACCGGGTATCGTTTATTTTGAAAATGAAAGCTTTTCTCCTTTGGGAAGTCCCCAGCGGAGTCGCCAAACTGTGAATGTGTGCCCAAATATCTAAATTTTTGTTTTTTAGATCGGATTCACGCGAGTTTTAAAACATCCGGTTTAATTTGAAAAACGGAGTCGCCACGCCATTTTGATTTCCTCAAAACTTTGAAAAAAAAGTTTTTATGGGTTCGGAGGTTAAGTTACCCCTTGGGAAGAACGGATCGTCGTTCACCCAAGGTGCCTTGCCGTAGCAAGTCTCCCTAGATTCCGTTTATCGTGCTTGCTTGTGTGCTTTCTTGTGTGCATGTGTTTGAAAAGAGGGGGGGGATGTCCCAAGTTGTCTTCCGGACGTACAAACCATTTATTGGTTGTCGCTCGGGATTTCTTGGATTTTATGTATTCGGGATTTTGATCCCGTCCTCATCTTGGACTTGTGATCATCGCTTTTTAACCTTGGTACTTGCGTGATCGAGAGACAGACTCTCTTTTATAGTCCAAAATGAGGTTCTTTAGGAAAGGAGTGACCTTAGCCCATCAACCCTACACCTTAAAATGATTGAGCTTATATAGATGCTTCATACTCGTCTTAAGTGATAATCGGAGATATAGGTTCAAGGTTTAACCCTTTCTAAAGAGATTGTGGCACCTTTAATGGAAGAAACGATGTAAAGATAGGATCTTTACACCGGTCCGTTCCGAAGGTTGCTAATGGGGACATGGGGGAATGCATGTAAAAATGACATTTTTAGTGAAAAGATGACATTTTTGGGGTTGCAAAGGATGCATTTTTATATAAAGACATAATTTTTATGCAAAGGATGCATTTTTATGGTGGAAAATAGTATTTAATATGCAAAGGATGCAAATTGGATGATAAAAAGATGGTCTTTGATGCAAAGGATGCATAAAGATGGGTTTTAGATGCAAAGGATGCAAGATAGGATTTTTATATGCAAAGGATGCATTTTGGATGTAAAGATTGCATTTTTATGAGCAAAGAATGCATAAAGATGATATTTTTATGTAAAAAAAGAATTTTTGGGTGCAAAGGATGCACCTTTGAATATAAAGATTACATTTTTAATGGCAAATGATGCTTATTTCATGCAAAGGATGCAAAAGGGGGAGGGGGATATGATAAAGATAGGATCTTTAATGATAAATGCCAAGTCCCAAGCAAGATAATGACAATATATGAATGCAATGAGCAATTAAATCACATAGAGCAAGTATAATGCAAGGTAAGGGAGAGTGAGAGGTTACCAATGGTGGTGACCTCTTCTTCTTTGGGTCTTGCTTGATGGAAGGACCAACTTTGGAGGCTTCAAGAGGAGGGAGGTGGCTTCTTGGCTTTCTTCAACCTCTTGATCTTGCAGCAGTGTTTTGGGAGAGTTTTGGAGCTGAGTATGGTGTATTGTGTGTGTTTTTCGTCTTGTAAAATGGGAAGAGGAGGGCTCTATTTATAGGCAGTCTGGATAAGGATAATGAGGCCGTGCGGCTAGGGGTTCTTGGCTAATGCAGTCGTGCGGCATTATCCAGTGTGACTCAGCATGTTTCTAGAATCATGCAAGGTGGCAATTCTAGAAGGTTTTTGGTATTAAGAAAAACGTGTTTCTTAATCTCCAAGCAGTCCCTTCAGCCCTTAGGTGGTTTGGAACAGTTCCGAAATTGCTCCGGAACTCTAGAAAAGTCCGGGAAATTATCGGGAAACTTTACCGGAAGGCATGAGCCAGATTTGGGTACTTACAGGGGCGCGATTGCGCTTCCTCTCGGATTCGGGCAACTTCCTAAAAAAGCGACGACCAAACGCGAGATGCCAGGGCCCCGCGCGCGAGCCGGATCTGGGTAATTTCAGTTGGCGACTCCGCTGGGGAACTTTTTGTTTAAAAAAAAAATAAAACTTTTAAACAAAACAAAAGTTTTTTTTTAAAAAAATAATGATGAGGGTCAAACTTTCATTTTACCCCTTTCTTTAACTGTTGTGTGTGTGTGCATGTGCTTTACTTTTTATTTTACAAAAAAAAAATTAAAATACAAAAAAATGCATCAATATACATCAATATATATCTGTGTACATACATTTAAAATTCTTCAAAAAAAAAACTTCTGTTTTACTCAGAAAAAAAAATTTAGAGACCGCACGCTACTCACACTGCTGCCTCGGTTACACCGCATGCTACGCGCACTGCTGTCTCGGATACACTGCACACTACAACCCTTAACCCGGAGTGGTCTCAGTTGCAGTCCGTTTGGTCTTTCTAGGCCTCTTGGATGCGCACGGGATCATTCCAAACATCCCATCCTAGCCAAGCGTCAACCCTGCACGTTTGAGTCTTGAGTCACACTCTGTCCAGACTCGGTTGGTTTTTACCCAGTCCGTGTCATACAGCCTGGATACATATCCCATGCCGGCCATTTTCTGAGTCGAAGCTCGGAACTCAAGATCCCTTGCGCAAGCAAAGCGATGAAAGGTCATGCTAAAATCTCGACCTGATATTGATTTCCGAAGCTACACCCAGACGATGTTCCGTCCCAGGTATACATCCATGCTCACATGACACCATGTCATCAAGCCTTTAATACGTCAGCCATGACAATATGACCCAGCCAATGCCTAACGTCACAGATCCCTTGCGCAAACAAGGTAAAGAGAGGTCATGCCGAACTCTTGACCCGATCTTGACTCAGTGGCCGGCTCGATTCACTATTCACATGGCTAACGCATTAAAACGAACATGACAGGCTCAGTCCTTAGGTTCGGTTTTTCTTTTAGGCTGGTGGAAACCGCTTGCCCTATAGGACCCTCGCCCGGGGCTGTCCACCCTGGGATGTCGGAATACAGGTGCAAAACGAGGAGCGTATAGCCGCACAGATGGTCTCCACTGACCCAGGATCTAGTATAGTTGCGAAAAAGAAGAGCAATCTTTTCCAACCTACCTAGGACTCTGAGAAAACACTGTTTTAATTAAATTAAAACAACAAAAAAAAATCAGAAACAAAAAGCAGAAACCGCATGTCACGTGAGCTTTCCCCCTTTTATCCCGAAAGGCCATCCCGTGTCACCCCGTCACCCCCTCCAGCAAACCAAGAGTGATCGAGAATACCCGGGAACTACTCTCCCCGTGTCAAAACCGCAAGGTCCAACATCCTTCCCAGCGCAGTCACTAGGGCAGACCGTCAACTCTCCATGGCCAAGTGAGTGGGTAACAGAGAGGAAAACGGGACCTTACCCCCGAGAAATTTCCCAACATTCGAGGAAGTTTGGCAAGTCATCATGGCTCTTGAGAAATGCCAAGGCGAACAACAAGCCTGGATAGAAGGTGCCATGCACCACTTCAGAACATTAGCCACCCCCTAACCACCTGGGACTTCCAAAGGCATGCCTGCTCCTGCAGCTTCTAACGTCTCTCATGGTCTCCCGGAAGTCAACTTGTTGCCCTCATATGAGCCATGCAGTTACGACATAAAGCCACAAGACCCCCTGGGGGAAGATATGTCCGGTCAACATCCTGAGGTCCCGATACCACCGCCGAACAACGAACACATCTGGTGGGACGTTTGTGACTGCACTGCTTGTCTGGAAAGGGATTTCCAAGATGAAATGAACGATGACCGCCCTCGAAGAAAGAAGAAACCCTCTTCTCAACAAAAACTGAAGAAGTGATACGAATCTGGCGACCCCACAGTCGGAACCCTCGGAGAACCATCAGGAAAGTTTGACTACTACGTCATCTATTCCAGTAAATCTCCTCAGCCTAGCTCGGCACAAGGCCACGACAATGTCTGCTTAAGCCAGAAGTCGGGGCGCGAACGCGCTGCCTCTCGGATCCGGGCAAACTTCCCGAACAGCGACAAAATGCGAGATGCACCGGGGGCCCCCGCGCGCGAGCCGGATCCCGGGTAATTTCAACACTGTATAAATTTTCTCAACAGAGGGATTAAGCACTACACGACACATTTTCAAAAGACCCGTCACAAAACACGGCACACATTGCACATAAACTCCCCACAAAGTCCGTCACCAAAAACACGGCACACACTGCATGACACATGTTCAAAAGAAAAGTCCGTCCCTATACGGCACATACTTTCAGACAAAACTAGTCACAAAACATGACACATGTCACATTTTTCACAAAACTTGTCCCTAGATAGCAATTTTTTCACAATGTACACACGGAAATAGCATAAGGTACAAAACACCAAAGCATGCATTTCAAAGAGAGACACTTTATTTTTACAAATAAGAGCTAATCTACACATTTTTTGCACAAAAATCACATACCCACAATTTTTACATGCTCAATTTCAACAATTCATCGCGAATTTCACAAAAAGCATGGCAAACAACAAAAGCCCCAAATACGCGAAAAACTAAAACCTAGTTCTAGCATACAACAATCCAAGCAAGGAATCAAGACGAAATTGATTTCTTACCTCCCCGACGGCTCTATCTCGCCTATTGTGCACCTCCGAATTTGGATACAACACATTCGGGTTTCTCGACGAAGGCACAAAGGAAGTGCAATTCCTTTGAAGATCCGCCCTTTGCTCGATCGCCTCTTGGCTCCGTTGACGACGACCTCTCCTTGCTCTTTCCGCCATTGACAATCAATTCAAGCTAAATATGGAGGAATTTCTAAGGAAATTTGGAGCAAAAATGGAGTTTTCTCCTCTCTCTCTCTCTCTCTGGTTTTCACGAAGCTGGAAGAAGAAAATGAAGGATTGCCTCGGTTCTGCAACTGGTCAAAGCCTGAGAACTTTAAAAATCAACAAAGGTCCGTACGGACCTCTTTGCAGAGGGAGAAGATCCGTACGGACCTCTTTGCAATATGAGGCCAAATTACTCCTTTGCCCTTATAATCTTTGCCCCTGGCTGTCCAAAGGCCTATTTCAGCAGATTCAATGCAGTTTGGTCCTTAACCGAACAAAACCAACCCCGGCCGTCATCGTAAGTCCGGATTTCGCCCACTAAACGACAACATCGACCCCGGCCGTCATCGTAAGTCCGGATTTCGCCCACTAAACGGCAACACCAAACCCGGCCGTCATCGTAAGTCCGGATTTCGCCCACTAAACGGCAACATCGACCCCGACCGTCATCGTAAGTCCGGATTTCGCCCACTAAACGGCAACATCGACCCGGCCATCATCGTAAGTCCGAATTTCGCCCACTAAACGGCAACACCAACCCCGACCGTCATCGTAAGTCCGGATTTCGCCCACTAAACGGCAACATCGACCCCGGCCGTCATCGTAAGTCCGGATTTCCCCCACTAAACGGCAACATCGACCCCGGTCGTCATCGTAAGTCCGGATTTTGCCCACTAAACGGCAACGCAGACACCAGCCGTCATCGTAAGCCCGGACCTCGCCCACTAAACGGTAAAACAAGCGCAAAAGGAACAAGTGCCTCCAAGCACAAATCCCAAGGTACAAAACGCCTCCAAAATGCCAAATGGTGAATCAACCACCGGCCATCAAAGTAAGCCCGAAGTCACCTTCTCAGCGGACAAAGCCCCTACAAGGCCACATATCCACAGCAGATGAACACCAGCAGTCATCGTAAGTCCAACCTTTCCCCCAGCGGATAAAACACGAGGCATTCACACCTCTCACAATCAAAGCACAAGGCGCCACGCTCTCGCAAAATGCGGCCAAGACGAATCAAGTCCTCACGCACGACACAACCGCAGCCAGAAGACGAATCAAGTCCTCATGCACAACACAACTGCAGTCAGAAGATGAGTCAAGTCCTCACGCATGACACAACCGCAGTCAGAAGACGAATCAAGTCCTCACGCACGACACAACCGCAGTCAGAAGACGAATCAAGTCCTCATGCACGACACAACCACAGTCAGAAGACGAATCAAGTCCTCACACACGACACAACCGCAGCCAAAAGACAAGTCACGTCCTCATCAATATCCACAGCCCAGAAGGCTCTAAACCACTCGGTCTGGAAGATCGTATAAACCTCCCAAATCATTATCCCTAGCCCGGAAGGCTTTAAACCACCCGATTCGGAAAATTGTAAATTTTCCATCTCAGGGCGCCACCACGTCCTCACAGTCGACCTCGGCGGTCACACGACACTTCAGGGCACCACCACGCTCGCATACACTCACAATTTCGCGACCTCTGAACTACGACCAGGCTTGATTCCCGCTAGGAATACGTAGAAATCCTATCACAGGGTCCAGCCAACCGACCTATACGGTCATCCAGGACGCCACCACGTCCTTACCACCGACCTATACGGTCACCCAGGACGCCACCACGTCCTTACCATCGACCTATACGGTCACCCAGGACGCCACCACGTCCTTACCACCGACCTATACAGTCACCCAGGACGCCACTACGTCCTTACCACCGACCTATATGGTCACTCAGGACGCCACCACGTCCTTACCACCGACCTGTACGGTCACCCAGGACGCCATCACGTCCTTACCATCGACCTATATGGTCACCCAGGACGCCACCATGCCCTTACCATCGACCTATACGGTCACCCAGGACGCCACCACGTCCTTACCATCGACCTATGCGGTCACCCAGGGCGCCACCACGTCCTCACAAGCCGACCCACACGGTCACCCGCAGGATACCATCACATCCACACACAGAGTTTCAGTCAGAGGACATCTCACGTCCTCGTGCACAACAACACTCACCCCACACACGAACTACGATCAGGCTTGATTCTCGCTAGAGATACGTAGGAATCCTATCACAGGGTCTAGCCAACTGGCCTAAACGATCACACAACAGGACACCGCCATGTCCTTACGAACCGACCTATACGGTCACTTCCTCACCCAGCACGCGATCCAGATCAGGACCCTTATCTTATCGACGACCCCACTTCCTCCGTAAGTGACATCGTCGAGGGGCTTCTGTAAGTACCCCAATCTGGATCACCCTATTTCGAGCACACAGGAAACACCGCAGACTCACACAAACGCAGTCTCAAATACCCATAACCCTCAAAAACCTCAAAACCACCAACCAAACCAAGGGAGTGGCCTTTCTGGAACAAAAAGGGACAAAAGGACCTTTGAGGAATTATGTAAAAATGCAGAACTGGTCCGTACGAACCTCTTTGTTGCCATGATTACTGAATCCTCTTAAAGTCCAAGATATTCCCTCAAATCCCGGAAGGCATCATTACTCAGCTTCATGGGAGGTCCGTACGGACCTTTATGCATGCAAGTTGGTCCGTACGGAACTTCTTGCTACCAGACACCATCATTGCTGAATCTCCTTAAAGTCCACTTATTCCCTCAAATCGAGGAAAACCAAAATCTTAGATTACCTGGAAGGTCCGTACGGACCTTCTTGCACAAAATCCATGGCTATAAATAGAGGGCTCCCCCTCCCTCATTTCACACATCTCCCTCTTCTCTCCTCTCTCCCCAGCCTTCTGGCACCCCTCTAAGTCCTCTCGAGGAAATCTCGGCCCCTTTCGGATCCTTCCGAGGCCTTCCGAGCTCCCTTGTGGCGCTCCGAAGCCTCTCCGAGCGCTCCCGCGACGCTCCCGCGCTGCCCCGAGGCACTCTCGAGGTACCCTGAGGCCCCTTGGTACTCCGAGGCCTTGCCTGGTCTTTCCCGAGGCGTCCCGGCTCTTTCCGAGTCAAACCGGCAACTCGGACGCACGCCGAAACTCTGCCCGAGTGATCCCTGCGACCCCAACGCACGCCGAACCTCTGCCCGAGTGATCCCTGCGATCCCAACGCACGCCGAACCTCTGCCCGAGTGATCCCTGCGATCCCAACGCACGCCGAAACTCTGTTCGCAGACAACCGGCTCATCCCGAAGCAAACCCGGTCCGCCCCGGAACACTATTCCATCCTCAAGCACTATTCCCCCGCGGAAGACAGACACGAACCAACATTGGTAAGGCTTCCTTCCTACACTATTTCAATACATTTCAATAAAGCAGTGTACAATGTAGACATCCGACACAACATGCATTTTTAAAAGCACATACACACACACACAACAGTTAAAGAATATAAGGGGTACCGAAAGACTCGTTTTTACGAGGCGACTCGGGTGAGCTCTAATATTCTAATATTCTCTTCCCGAGGAGTCATCTGACCTCCGAACTCAAAAATCTCATCACACAAAAACAATTTATTTTTAAACTGATGCCCTTTTTCAATGTTTTGGGCTTAATAAAAACGGCGTGGCGACTCTACAAAGCAAACACACAGCGAGACACCTCCAACGCAAAACGGAATAAAGCCAGATGCTGGGGCGCGACTGCCTCTCGGATTCGGGCAACTTCCTAAAAAAGCGACGACCAAACGCGAGATGCCGACGCCCCGCACGCGAGCCGGATCCGGGTAATTTCAGTCACTCTTTCCTTTCTTCCCTCATCCCCAACGAGTCTTCTTTCATTCCACATGAGCGAGTTCTGTCTCCCTCATTCCGAGATCAGGAGTCCTCCTCGTCGTGTCAAACAAACACTCGCTCTCAGAGCATCGTTCACCCGTGCCTCGGCTATGATCTCCTCCCTACAAGTCTGCAAAAGGGGACCTCTCCCCGCCAGTCTGTGATCTCCTCCCTACGAGTCTGCAAAAGGGGACCTCTCCCCGCCAGTCTGTCAACTCGAGTCCCGTAGTCAAACAATGGGTCTCCCATGACATCCTGAGGGTTAGACCAGACTTCTGCACTCCTAAGGCTATAGCTGAGACGGCAATCTTGCCCCAGAATTGCTTCACACCTGCTCCCCAAAACCAATTGGGTCTGCTCGACATGCTGCTCGTACCAATCCAGGTACTCGGTGGTCAACACAACGCTCTCCCGACGTCGAAGGAGCACCACAGGAGGGAAAGTGAAAACTTCCATACCCTTAGAAAATACAGAAGGCATCTGAAGCTGCCATGCAAGAAGAAGCCACCTCCACATTAGCGATGTCATCCCAGCCCAGCAAAGGTTCCTGCCTCATTCCGAACTGCCCAGAAACAAGCAACAGAACATAAAAAGAGGACCAAGACAAACACGGAACTCTGACAACATAGGAATCTTCCTGACAGGCCCTCCTAGTCTCAATTCCCCAATGAGGAACCCACCAACGGAGGTGATGCGTGTCAAGTCAAACCATCCACCTCTCCCAAGCAGACTGATCCATGTCCAAGACAAGAGGTCGCTGAGCAAACGTCCACGGACCAAGAGATGTCAGAAGCACAGGCATCGCTTGAAGCCTCTCTCGCAACCACGAAGTGACCAAAGCAGGGGCTTCCCCCACGCATGAACTGGTCCCCCCTCGCCAAGCGATCTATGCCGTGGAAAGTCTCCCCCGAAACTAAGGGAACGATGTACTCACCGGCCCGACAATGGCCTACCACATCCAACAAACACATCCCAGGAGACATCACTCCCGCCGTCGCTCATGAAACTGTCAAAGCTGCTTCAGCCCCCAACTGCTCAAAAGCCTTACCAAAGCCATTTCTGGCCACCATACACTAACCACAAACATTTCAAGCTCGTGCGACATGCACAGAACATAAAAAAAGGGAGTAGAAACAAACCCTAAAGCAAAAATAAAAGAGTTCATTACATGTGAATACATTGTGCATATAAATACAAATATTTTGTTGCACTCCTCACTAACATGCACAGAAAAGAAAAAAAAGAGTCATACTCTAAGTCATCGGCACCACCGCCTGGTAAAGACTCCCACATCTCGGCGCCTCCGCCAGCCACCTCATCATCCTCGGTGAACTCAGCACCTTCCTCGAGCGGATACTTTGAAACGTCCGCAGAAGTCAGAACAAAGAAGGAAAGAGAAGACGAGCCATCCCTCCTCTCCTTGTCCAGCACCTGAGGTGCCCCACATCCTCAAACATTTTAACAACTCAGACAGAGGCGCCACCTCGCCCTCACCGCAAGTTCAGACAAAAGCGCCACCTCGCCTTCACCGCAAGTTCAAACAGAGGCGTAACCTCGCCCTCACCGCAAGTTCAGACAGAGGCGTAACCTCGCCCTCACCGCAAGTTCAGACAGAGGCGCCACCTTGCCCTCACCGCAAGTTCAGACAAAGGCGCTACCTCGCCCTCACCGCAAGTTCAGACAGAGGCGCCACCTCGCCCTCAACATTTCAACAACTCGGTCAGAGGCGCCACACGTCCTCAAACACTTCATCATCTCAGCCAGAGGCGCCACCATGTCCTCATCATCTTAGCTAGAGGCGGCACCACATCCTCACTATCTCGGTCAGAGGCGCCCCACGTCCTCATTATCTCCGTCAGAGGCATACCACGTCCTCAACTTCCTCCTCACAAAGGCCATTCCTCCTGCAGGTAAATACAATAAAGGTATGAAAAAAATCATACTTATGTCTTTAAATATTTCCTCTGTTACCTCGTAGTGAGATACGTCCCCATGTGTCCCTGATAGATATCTCATATCTTTTAGTAAGATTACCAATCTTTTGGTAAGATTGGTCATCCTTCACATAGGGTAGATATCTTTTAGAAAGATTACCCACATTTTCGTAAGATTAACATGTATTTTAGTAAGATTACCCATCTTTTAGTAAGATTAGCTATCTTTTAGTAAGATTACCAATCTTTTGGTAAGATTGGTCATCCTTCACATAGGGTAGATATCTTTTAGAAAGATTACCCACCTTTTCGTAAGATTAACATATCTTTTAGTAAGATTACCCATCTTTTAGTAAGATTAGCTATCTTTTAGCAAGATTACCAATCTTTTGGTAAGATTGGCCATCCTTCACATAGGGTAGATATCTTTTAGAAAGATTACCCACTTTTTCGTAAGATTAGCATATCTTTTAGTAAGATTACCCATCTTTTAGTAAGATTAGCTATCTTTTAGTAAGATTACCAATCTTTTCGTAAGATTAGTCATCTCTCAACTTAGGGTAGACACCCCCAAACAGTCTCACATAGGGTAGACATCCCCAAAAAGTCTCACTTAGGTTCAGACGCCATAAAAGAGTCTCAACTTAGGTCCAGATGCCTTAGAATAGTCTCAACTTAGGGTAGACACCCCCAAACAGTCTCACTTAAGCCCAGATGTCTTAGAACAGTCTCACTTAGGGTGTAGACACCTTCAAAGAAACTCAACTTAGATACTCCTCGCCTTTCCCGGTCGTCATCGTAAGTCCGGATCTCTCCCACTAAACGGCAAAACAAACCCCAAGGCCCAAACGCCTTCAAAACGCAAAACATAAAAGTCAAAACGACCATCAATGCAGGACCGTACGGAAATACATATCCCTAGCACCGGCCGTCATCATAAGCCCAAACCCCAAGGCACGAACGCCTTCAAAACGCGAATCCCAAGGGGCAAACGCCCCCACACTCACAATTTCACCATCACCAGCATTATCCATAGCTCAGAAGGCTTTAAATTACCCAGTTCGGAAGACCGTATAAATCTCCCAAATCATTATCCGTAGCCCAGAAGGCTTTAAATTACCCGGTCCAGAAGACCGTATAAATCTCCCAAATCATTATCCGTAGCCCAGAAGGCTTTAAACTACACGGTCCGGAAGACCGCATAAATTACCCAAATCATTATCCGTAGCCCGAAAGGCTTTTATTACCCGGTCCGAAAGACCATATAAATTTCCAAAGCATCGTCCTCATAACAACACAACCAGAGGACATAACACGTCCTCCTACATCACAACCCATCTTTTAGTGAGATTACCCATCTTTTCGTGAGATTACCCATCTTTTCGTGAGATTACCCATCTTTTCTTGAGATTACCCATCTTTTCGTGAGATTACCCATCTTTTCGTGAGAACCCATCTTTTAGTGAGATTACCCATCTTTTCTTGAGATTACCCATCTTTTAGTGAGATTACCCATCTTTTCGTGAGATTACCCACCTTTTCGGGAGATTACCCATCTTCTAGTAAGATTGCACACCTTAGGATGCCACCACGTCCTCACAATCGACCTAAATGATCACCTTAGGACACCACCACGTCCTCACAGTCGACCTTAGCGGTCACATCACCTCAAGACACCACCACGTCCTCACAACCGACCTGAACGATCACATTAGGACATCACCACCTCCTCACAGTCGACCTTAGCGGTCACATCACCCACAGGACACCGACACATCCACGCACTCACACGAACTACGATTGGCTTGATTCCCACTCATGGATACATAGGAATCCTATCACAGGGTCCAGCCAGCTAACCTAAACGGTCACATAAAAGGACACTGCCACGTCCTCACAAACTGTCCTACACGGTCACATCCTCTCCCAGCAAGCGATCCAGATCAGGACCCTTATCTTATCGACGACCCAACTTCCTTCATAAGTGACATCGCCGAGGGGCTTCTGTAAGTACCCCAATCTGGATCGCTCTCCATCCAAGCATACGGAAAAAACCAAGGGCAAACTTTCGGAGGTCATAACTCCTTCATACGAACTCCGATTGAGACGTGCCATATATGGTTGGAAAGTTCTCGACGAGAACTAGCTTGCCATTACAAAAATAATAAAATATTGAGCCTGCAGACTGGTCCGTACGAACCTGTTTGCAACTAGGGGCCATTTTGGGATTAAAAAGTACAAAAGGACTTTTAAGGAATTTTGGAAAATTTAGAAAAGCAATACAAGTCCGTACGGACCTCTTTGCATCCGACATCATAATTACAAAATCCTCTTAAAGTTCACAATATTCCCTCAAATCTGGGAAAACCAAAAATTTGGTTTTCATGGGAGGTCCGTACGGACCTCTTTGCAAATTTTCCTACACTATAAATAGAGGGCTTCACCCCTCATAATTTTCACACCTCCCTCTTCTCCTCTCTCCCCTATCCTTCAGGCAGCCCCTCTAAGACCCTTCAGGGCAATCCCGATCCCTTTCGGTTCCCTCCGGAGCATTTTGAGGCCCCTCGTGTTACTCCGAAGCTCTGTCGAGCGCTTCCGAGACGCTCTTGCGCTGCCCCGAGGCACTCTCGAGGTATTCTGAGGCCCCTCGTGGTACTCCGAAGCCTTGCCAGGTCCATCCCGAGGCATCCCGGCCCTTTCCGAGCTCAACCAACGATCCCGACGCACGCCGAAACTCTACCCGATCACAACCGATGATCCCAACGCACGCCGAACCTCTATCCGAATCCAGTCAACGATCCCTGCGATCCCAACGCACGCCGAAACTCTACCCGAGTACACACCTGACAATCCCGAAGCACACCGAAGCTCTGTCCGCAGACAACCGGCGCATCCCGAAGCAATACCGGTCTATCCCGGAACACTATTTAACACTCAAACACTATTCTCCAGCGGAAGACAGACACGAACCAACATTGGTAAGGCTTCCTTCCTACTCTATTTCAATACATTTCAATATGTAGTGTACAATGTAGACATCCGATACAGCATGTATTTTTTAAAAGCACATACACACACACAACATTTAAAGAAAGAAGGGGTACCGTAAGACTCATTTTTACGAGGCGACTCGGGTGAGCTCTAATATTCTAATATTCTCTTCCCGAGGAGTAACCTGACCTCCGAACTCAAAAATCTCATCACACAACAACAGATTTTAAACTGATGCATTTTCTCAATGTTTTGGGCTAAATCAAAACGGCGTGGCGACTCTACAAGCAAAAATGCAGCGAGACATCTTCTGACCAACCGAGAGATGTCGGGGCCCGCGCGCGAGCCGGATCCAGGTAATTTCACCTGCTCCATCCCGAACTGCCTGAGAACTAAAGTCGGAACGTAGAAGGTAGACCAACTGAGCCCCGGAAGCATGACCACCTTAGATCCCTCCTGGAGCGTCCTCCTAGTCTCTATCTGCCAGTGCGGAATCCACCATCGGATGTCCTGGGTACGACGCTGAGCCATCCAGCGCTCCCACGAGGCCTGATCCAGATCTCAACTGTAACTCTCCTCCTGGCAAAAGTCCATGACCTGAATGCAAGAGGAGCCTCCCACAGGACCCCCAGCCTCTCCATCAGCACATCGACAACAGAAACAGACTTCCCCCGTGCATGTATCGCTTCCCGACAGCCAACCGATCAATAGCGTGAAGGGTCTCTCCCAAGATCAAGGGAACTATATCCCGGTCCGATCGGCAGTGCACAACAACGTCTAACAGAGACCGGTGGCACATCCCAAAGGAACAAACCATGAACAGGGACCCGATTGCACAAAGAGCAAAGGCATCCCGATAACAATCACCAACAACACCCAAGCTCCTAAACCTATTCGGGAGACTAGAAATGTCAAAATAGTCATGTCCTCGAATCATACCTCGGGCTTCCTCCGAAGAAATTTGAAGGAGACCAGACAATCTGTTGGCAAAAGACATCCCTCCGGGCAAAGGAAGTGCAACCTCTTCCACCTCGGGCCCTCCAAGTAACGCCCTAAAATCCTCAATGGTGGGAACCACTTCGTTATAGGAGAAGCAAAAGACATGTCTCCGAGTGTCCCAAAACGCGGTAGAAGCCCTCATCAAGTCATAATCCGGAACAAAATCCTTAAGAGACCATAGAGACTTGATCTTGTACCTCTATTCAAAGAAGGCCCTATTCCCATACATGATCTCCCGAGACCATTCCTTGAACTTGTCAAAGAAGATCATTTGCAACTCTTTTGGCAATTTAGGAGAATTTTTCATGTTTTTCATGGCTTTCTATGATTGTGGGTCGTGACTTCAGAAAGGACAGAGAAGAAGATGAAGTTGAGTGATGAAAACCAAGCCTGAGGTAAAATTTAAATAACCCTGCCAGGTGTTGCCCTTGTCCGCACGGATGATACTGCAGACTCAATCTCATTCACGCGGATAAGATTGTTTCCCAGTCCAAAAACTTTTTTGACAACAATGAAAACTGCTGGCCCAAATAAGGAAATCCTTCCCCAAACGGCCAAACATGAAAATATGCCCATTCCCCATGATTTTCATTCAAACTCCCCTCAAAGATCCCTCTTTTGTCCCCATAAAACACAAAACCGGGCTCATACAACTTGCATTCAGTACAGAATTAATAAAACCAAAAAAGAAAAAAAAATACAAAAATGCTTAGTAAAATAAAATGTAGTCATTACATTTCTAACATAAAAAAAACATAATGTGCATACATATTGTCTCTCTGACCTAACGAGTACACTCAATCGGAATCACTATCCGAATCAGGAGCGGGATCTTCCTTCCTGATAATCTCCTTGCCGCGCCTTCGAACATTCCGTCGAGCCGTGCTCGGTCCCTCAGTCGCTGCCTCCGGAAAAGCCATCTCCGACTCTATGTCGTCCTGCTCAGCGTCAGAGTATGGGTCCTCGGGATCGGCCGGCACGCCCCGGTACGGCACACCAATATCTGCAAAGAAGTCGTACCCGAAGGAGAAGGCATCAGAACTCTGGCCGTACGTCCCCTGGGTCTGTAAGGGAGTCTCATAATCTCCCTGCGGCTCAAAAGCGCTGTAACCACCGCCGTTTGAAGAGGAGCCCTCGCCGCTCCTGCCCTGTACGAAGCTCGATCCCTCCATGCCTCCAAAGATAATATGGTCCCGGGAGAGCTCCACGCTCCTGTCCATATACTCAGAAGGAGAAGCATCTGTCGACCCTCTAGGCTGAGTGCGAGGAGTCTCCATAGACCTCCTGCCTGGCATAGTCTCGCTGGCAGGAATGGGGGACCTCTCCCACATAGAGGCACTAGATCCCAGCCGCACCGCCCTCTCCAAGCCCTTCGCATTTCCTCGCGTCACGAGGTTGCGAATAAACCTCTTCGCCCCGATAACCTGGCTCAAAAGTCGATCCACAACTCGGGACGAGTACTGCAAAGAAAAACGGAAGCATTAAAAAACAGTTGAAACAATGACGAAAGAAGTACAAAGCTAAAACAACCAGAACGCGATCAACACATACCTGAGCATTCAATCGAGGTCGGAAAGCTCGCGGCGTCACCCCTGGGAGGGGTATCTGCGCCCTCATCCTAACCCCGTCCTGGGTATACGAAAAGTCCGCTCGAGGGATCCTCACTACCGAATCCCCCTCCCTCGCCAACATCTGAGGGGTCCTCAGCCTACGTACTAGACATGTCCATTTTATAAAACTGACCGGTCAACCGGGTGGTTTTCAACCGGTCAATATCGATCAAAATCGGTCAACGCCGGTTAACCGGAACCGGCTAACCGGAACCGGCTAACCGGAACCGGCTAACCGAAACCGGTAAATGGTCGATTCGGTTAAGGTTTGTGTTTTTGAAAACCGGTTAATCGCCGGTTAACCGCCGGTTTATGAGTTGCTCGGCCGAGTCATATGAGTTGCTCGGCCGAGGGGTTCATTCCAGTGTGTAAATTTCCAATAACGGTCATGCTCGGCCGAGTCATATGAGTTGCTCGGCAGAGCAGAACGCCAAAACCAATTCTAACGGCTACTTTTTCAAACTAGCCGTTATGTTCGTCAGAACTTTAACTTGGGGCAGTCAAAAATTAAAAAAAAAATGTTTTTTTGCCTAATTTACTAACTATAAATATCACCTCCCTCCTCCCATTTTATTTCCACATTATTTCTCTCTACTCTTTCTCTTCTACTCTCAAACATTCACATATGCTCTCATTCTCATCCAATTTTCAGTTAAATATTGTCCTATTTTCAGTTAGTTTTCTAACGAAATTAGTGTTTTTCTCCATTTTCATCCATTTTTAAGCTCCGTTTCGTTTTCAAACTTCATTTTATCTTACACAAATGGCTGAAAATCAAAGAAGAAGCAATTTAGGCAAGTTCGTTGTTGGTTCTTCCTCCCCCAACGATGATTTTGATCATCAAAATCCAAATATTCAACAAAATGAGGAAGAACATGTTGAAATTGAAAGTGGTAGTGCTAGGAGGGATAGGGGCAGCCGAGCTACTAGGGGAGGTGGTCGGGGACAACGACAACCTCCTACAGAAAGAGCGCCGCAATCCGATACCTTCGCCATCCATTTCACCAAAAGAAAAATTAATGTCGATGATGATTATAATTTTCGAGCATGTTGCAACTATTGTAATGCGTCTTGCGCATTCAAAAGAGGCGGAGGGCATGGGACGCTCAACGGGCATACGGCGTCAAAACATCCTGAGAAACTTGGCATTTTCGCTACGCAAACTCAATTACAATTTCAACAACGTAGTTCGGGTGCACAAGGTTCGTCTTTCCCTTCTTCCGGCCTTTTTAAATTTGACAAGTGGGTTTATAGGGATGAACTAGCCAAATTTATTTGCGTTAAAGGCCTTCCTTTTAATTTTGCGGATTGTGATTTTTATGAAAATTTTGCTCGCCTTTCTTTGAACCCCGCCGCCACGAGAGTACCACGTACGAATCTCGTACGTGATATTACTTGAGTGGTTGAAAAATATAAAAAAGATTTAATTGGTGTTTTATCAAAATTAGAAAATAAAGTTTCAATTTGTGCCGATGGTTGGAGTGATCATTGGCAAAGAAATACTTGTTTGGGCGTTACTTGCCATTGGATAGATAATTCATGGAAAATTCAAAAAAGATTAATTGCTTACAAAGATTTTGAGCCACCGCATTCCGCTGAAAATATTAGTGCGAAATTGCTTGAGATTTTTCTTGAATATGGTATTTTAAATAAAATATTTACTATTTCATTTGACAACGCAAGTGCTAATACGACTAGTTTGCCCGATTTAATTACCGTTTGTCAATCCTCACTTGGGGGTAAGTTTTTTCATATTAGATGTTTATGTCATAAAATTAATTTATGTGTTAGAGATGGTTTAGATGCATTAGAAACTCATTTTAAGCCAATTAGATGAGCTCTTCAATTTATTTCAAAAAAAATTCTAATACAAAAAAATGGATAAGGTTTTTAAGAAGTAAAAGTGTGCCGGACAAATATTTTACTTACGATGTTCCAACTAGGTGGAATTCTACCTATAAAATGTTAACCGATGGTTTTGCTTATAAAGATCTCCTAACGCAATTTTTTATGTCAATTGACTATCATGAACCTCTATTTACTTATCATTGGAATGCATGCATTAATTTATGTGAATTGTTAAAGATTTTTAATACCGCTACTTTGGCTTTTTCGGGAGTTTATTATCCAACTTCCGTTTTGGTGCTAGAGCATTGTATTGCAATTGTTACTATTTTTGACAATTTAAAAGAATGCCATATTTTAAACCAATGCATTTTTAACATGAGACAAAAGTGGCTTAAATATTTTGACACTATTCCGTCTTTTTTCTTGGTTGCAAAGTTATTAGATCCCCGAGTTAAATTAGATGATTTAGAGTCCATTATAACTTATTATTATATGAAATTATATCCCGATGATGACGGTAGTAATGAACTTTCGTCAATTATTGTTAATGACACAAAAAATGATTTGATTAACCTTTTTAATAAGTATAATGCCTTATATGGAAACACTTCTCAAAGCCAACAACATGAAGATGATTCCTCTACTTCTCAACCAAGTTTTACTAGTGGGGATCCATATAGCTTTTTTGCAAATTTGTATAGTAAAAAATATGATCCTTCTCGAGGTTCATCAAACATTCCCGTGGAGTTAGAAACTTATTTCACTACAAACTTTGAATTAAACCAAGACCCAAATTAAAATGAATTTGATGTTTTACAATGGTGGTCAAGAAGGAAAGACATTTATCCTATACTTTCCATAGTTGCTAAAGAAGTCTTAGCCTCTCCCGCTTCAACGATGGCGGTTGAATCGGCATTTAGCGTTGGTGGAAATGTTTTGGATGAAAGACGTTCCCAACTAACAAGTGAAAACTTGGAACATCAACTTTTAATTGGCGATTGGGTTAGAGCGGAAAAAAGGCAACATGACTTGCCTTATGATGAGGATCTATTGGATCCAAGATATCAATATGATGTCGAGGACTCCACGGAAAGTAGTGATGAATGAATGATGTTTTAGTCTTTCGATTAATTTTTATTTTAGTTAGATTAGTTTAGACTTTAGATTAGGTTTATTTTTATTTAATTGTAATAGTTAGGTTGAGGTAAAGGCTCCTAAATGTCCCCCTTATTTATAAAAGGGTAAGATTGGTTGTCCCCCTCTTTGTAATTTTATTTTAATTAATAAAATTTAAGGGTACCGATCCTTTTTTCTTTTATATACTTTCGTTTCTCTTAAAAAAGTTAAGTTTTATTTCTTTCAAAATTCATAACTTTTTTTATATAACTTTTTGCAAAAATTGTATGTAGTAAACAAAAGTCTAAAATAGTCTTACTTATCCAAAAAAAATTAAAAGTTAACTTTTTTCAAAAAATCGTTAAGTTTTATTTCTTTAAAAATTCATAACTTTTTTTATAAACCTTTTTGCAAAAAATGTATGTAGTAAACTTAAGTCTAAAATAGTCTTATTTATCAAAAAAAAATTGAAAAAAAAAAGTTAACATACTACATACAAAGTTAACGAAAACTGTTAAAAAATTAACTGAAAAAAGATATGCTCGGCCGAGCACTACTATAGGCTCGACCGAGCATATGAGACCAGAAAGTTGGCATTTTTTTGAAGGGTATGCTCGACCGAGCAGTATATATGACTCGGCCGAGCAATCCTCAACCCCTAAACCCTAAAAGGGTATGCTCGACCGAGCAACACCAAAGACTCGGCCGAGCAACTCTCAACCCCTAAATCCTAAAAGGGTATGCTCGACCGAGCAACACAAAAGACTCGGCCGAGCAGATCCAAACCGTCAAACCGGAGGTTAACCAGAAAACCGTTAAAACCGTAAACCGTCAAAATCGTAACCGGTTTATCCGGTTTGGCGGTTCGGTTCTGGTTGAGGTTTGTCCAAGGTTCAAACCGCCGGTTTTCAACCGTGAACCGGCGGTTGAACCGAACCGGCCATGTCTGCTACGTACCACGAACGCCTGATAGGGCTCCTGAGTAACGTACTCCAAGGCAGGCCGCCCACTTCTGAACCAGTCCCACTGGCCACCCTTCCCGGGAAACAAAGATGTCACTGAGGCTCACCCGGCCGAGAAGCTAATTCCAGACCATGCTGCCTCGTCACCCTCTCCCCCAAATAGTAGACATCGCAGGTGAGTCCCCGCATGATCCACCTCTGACTCGTCCAGCGCTCAGCGCCACCTAGCTGGTCCACCTCGAACCGGCTCCAAGGGTAAAAATTAACCCTGCCACTAGTCTCCGCCCTCAAGGATGGCACCGCGTCACTGTACCGCATCTTTATCCTGGTCCGACTAGTCCTCTTCACCCGGGCATCCTTCGTCCACCAAAGCATCGTCGGGTATGCAAAAGCCTCCCCCTAGACATGGTCCCACAAGGCGCAGCCAAAAATCTTCAAGGCCCAAACCTGCATCCAACAAAGGAAACCCGTCAAAAAACCGAAAGTGCATACACAATATGTACAAAGGATAAAAGAAAAAGAAAGAGAGTGTACCTCCAATGGGAACTCGAATCAGGTCAGGGAGGTGGACGCCTTCCTGCTGTATCTGTCCGAAGCAAAGTATAACTCCGCCAAGCCCGCCTCTCCCCAGGCGTACTCATCTATCTATGTCCGCCAAAGATCCCAGCAAGGCAAACATAGCTGTGCCCTCAGCGTGCCCGAATAAAGTGTTGGAAAGGGAGAACCATAAGAATCATCGAGCGATCTACTCGACTGTGATGGTCAGGTCCCCTCTCTCGTACCTGGCTATGCTCTCGGCCAACTTCACCTCGACCACGGCATACTCCATGCCCATCCCCTTTCGCGGCACGATGACAATCCCCAGCAGATTCATCAGCTCCAGGTCCATATACCCGTCGTGCCACTCCAACCTGAGCCCCTTAAAGGACAGGCCAGTAATAGCGGCATAATCAGTAGGGGTCACAGTTGCCTCCCCCCAAAAGAAGTGAAACGTGTGGGTAACATCCCACCAATACTCCGCCAGCGCCAATAAGAGCCCCTTGCTCTTATGCAATCCAGCCACCCCTCTCAGGTTCTCAACAAAACCGTAAAGGTTAGAAGCCACCACGAGCTGGCGAGGACTCCGATAACCCGTCCTACCAGCCGTGGGCATGGCATCCCAAAGCCTAACAACTGCCTCCACGGACCCCCGCATCTTCAGCTTATCCAACTTACGTTGGATGATATCACCTCTCTCCTGAAAATAGACACAACACAAATATGTCATCAAAATTGCCAAGGTGATATGAACAACAAAAGAACAGGAGAGAAAGAAAATAAACTCCGTCCCATTTTCGGATACATTTTCCTACACACATTCTTTTCTCACACACAATTTTCATTCAAAATCTCTTACACAAGAGTCCGTTCCAAATTCGGCAAATTTGTGTTCATTTTACAAATGCAACTTTTATTCAAAATCTCTTACACAAGAGTCCGTTCAAAATTCGGCAAATTTGTGTTCATTTTACAAAAAAACAATTTTCATTCAAAATCTCTTATACAAGAGTCCATTCCAAATTCGGCAAATTTGTTTTCATCTTACATTTTCATTCAAAATCTCTTATACAAGAGTCCGTTTCAAATTCGGCAAATTTGTACATTTTTACATAGCATGCATCTTTTCTCACATTCGTGCATCATGTTATCAAACATGCATTCACAAAAACAAATTTTCACCACAAAAAATCTCTTATACGAGAGTTCGTCCCAAATTCGACAAATTTGTACCCACTTTGTTTTTTACATTATGCAAACTACCAATGTTTTTCATAAACAAATTGCATATTCTTTCTAGTTTTCAATCCCGACCGTCATCGTAAGCCCGTCCTTTAACGAAAACCTAACGGAAGTCCATTTCCTTCCTAGTTTTCAACCCCGACCGTCATCGTAAGCCCGTCCTTTAACGAAAACCTAACGGAAGTCCATTTCCTTCCTAGTTTTCAACCCCGACCGTCATCGTAAGCCCGTCCTTTAACGAAAACTTAACGGAAGTCCATTCCCTTCCTTGTTTTCAACCCCGGCCGTCATCGTAAGCCCGTCCTTTAACGAAAACTTAACGGAAGTCCATTCCTTTCCTAGTTTTCAACCTCGACCGTTATCGTAAGCCCGTCCTTTAACGAAAACATAATGGAAGTCCATTTCCTTCCTAGTTTTCAACCCCGTCCGTCATGGTAAGCCCGTCCTTTAACGAAAACTTAATGGAAGTCTATTCCCTTCCTAGTTTTCAACCCCGACCGTCATCGTAAGCCCGTTCATTTAACGAAAACTTAACGGAAGTCCATTCCCTTCATAGTTTTCAACCCCGGCCGTCATCGTAAGCCCGTCCTTTAACGAAAACTTAACGGAAGTCCATTTCCTTCCTCGTTTTCAACCCCGGACGTCATCGTAAGCCCGTTCACTTAACGAAAACTTAACGAAAGTCCATTCCCTTCCTAGTTTTCAACCCCGACCGTCATCGTAAGCCCGTCCTTTAACGAAAACCTAACGAAAGTCCATTTCCTTCCTAGTTTTCAACTCTGGCCGTCATCGTAAGCCCGTCCTTTAACGAAAACCTAACGAAAGTCCATTTCCTTCCTAGTTTTCAACCCCGGCCGTCATCGTAAGCCCGTCCTTTAACGAAAACTTAACGAAAATCCATTCCCTTCCTTGTTTTCAACCCCGACCGTCATCGTAAGCCCGTCCTTTATCGAAAACTTAACGGAAGTCCATTCCCTTCCTAGTTTTCAACCCCGGCCGTCATCGTAAGCCCGTCCTTTAACGAAAACTTAACGAAAGTCCATTCCCTTCCTAGTTTTCAACCCCGGCCGTCATCGTAAGCCCGTCCTTTAACGAAAACTTAACGGAAGTCCATTCCCTTCCTAGTTTTCAACCGGGCCGTCATCGTAAGCCCGTCCTTTAACGAAAACTTAACGAAAGTCCATTCCCTTCCTAGTTTTCAACCCCGACCGTCATCGTAAGCCCGTCCTTTAACAAAAACCTAACGAAAGTCCATTCCCTTCCTAGTTTTCAACCCCGGCCGTCATCGTAAGCCCGTTCATTTAACGAAAACCTAACAAAAGTCCATTTCCTTCCTAGTTTTCAACCAGGACCGTCATCGTAAGCCCGTCCTTTAACGAAAACCTAACGGAAGTCCATTTCCTTCCTAGTTTTCAACCCCGGCCGTCATCGTAAGCCCGTCCTTTAACGAAAACTTAATGGAAGTCCATTCCCTTCCTTGTTTTCAACCCCGGCCGTCATCGTAAGCCCGTCCTTTAACGAAAACTTAATGGAAGTCCATTCCCTTCCTAATTTTCAACCCCGGCCGCCATCGTAAGCCCGTTCATTTAACGAAAACCTAACGGAAGCCCATTCCTTTCCTCATTTTCAACCCCGGCCATCATTGTAAGCCCGCACCAAGAGCACACATCCCCAGCAGTTTCCAAACTACGTCCAGGCTTGATTCCCATCCGAGATACGTTGGTAGCCTACCATAGGTCCAGCCACTTGACCAATACGGTCACCCTTTTCCCGGCAGTTATCGTAAGCCCGAATCTTCCCCAGCAAGAACGCTTTCAAATAGTCTCCCTCAGGTTCATACTCCTGAACCGAGCCTCGACTTAAGTTCATACTCCTGAACTAAGTCCCCATTTAGGTTCACACTCCTGAACCGAGCCTCGACTTAAGTTCATACTCCTGAACTAAGTCCCCATTTAGGTTCATACTCCTGAACCGAGCCTCAACTTAAGTTCATACTCCTGAACTAAGTCCCCATTTAGGTTCATACTCCTGAATCGAGCCTCGACTTAAGTTCATACTCCTGAACTAAGTCCCCATTTAGGTTCATACTCCTGAACTGAGCCTCGACTTAAGTTCATACTCCTGAACTAAGTCCCCATTTAGGTTCATACTCCTGAACCGAACCCCCATTTTGGTTCATACTCCTGAACCGAACCTCGACTTAGGTTCATACTCCTGAACTAAGTCTCAATTTAGGCATAGATGCCTCCGCTAAGTCGAGTCTGCCTTCGACAACGCTTCTACTAAGTCAAGTCAGTCTTCGGCGATGCCTCCGCTAAGTCGAGTCTGTCTTCGGCGACGCTTCTGCTAAGTCAAGTCAGTCTTTGGCGACGCCTTCGCTAAGTCGAGTCAGTCTTCGGCAACGCCTCCGCTAAGTCGAGTCTGTCTTCGGCAACGCCTTCGCTAGGTCGAGTCAGTCTTCGGCAACGCCTCCGCTAGGTCGAATCAGTCTTCGACAACGCCTCCGCTAAGTCGAGTCTTCCTTCGGCAACGCCCTCGTTAGTCGAGTCTACCTTCGACAACGAAAATGCGGTGGGAGGTCCATTCGTTTGACCGCTCCTTTCCCCCGCAAAACCTGAACTACGACCGGCTTGATTCCCACAAGGGATACGTAGGAATCCTTTCGTTAAGGGTCCATGTTCCGTCAGCCCAAATTAATGATTTATAATCATTTAGGGGCATTTTGGACATTATTTTGACAATTTGAATGAGGAAGGACCTCTTAGGAATAAAAAAATGGACTATTGCCTCACTGGAAATCTGTCATTTTCAAGAAAAAGGAATATTGACCATTTAGAAAAGCCAAAACTGCCAAAAACTGCTTTCTGCAAAAATAGGCACGCCTGCTTGGGTCATTCGTGCGGACAAGATTGCACCTACAATCTTGTCCACGCGGATAAGATCAGTACCCAGGCAACCTATAAATACAGCCCTTCTCCCTCAGTTTAAGGAGGCCCAAAAAATACGAAAACCTACTGCCACTCTGCCCAAATTCACCCTCAAACAGCCATTTACACTCCCATTACTCAAATTTCACACCATATTCATCCTCTAATCCATCCCAAAACCACTTCTCACCCTTTGAAACCTTCAAACCCTAAACAACAAACCAAGAAAAAATTGGTAAACCCTCACCTCCCTTACTCAAATCTCATTCATCCATGCATATTTTTCATATATAAATGATATAGCTTAGTTTCTTTACTTGCTTGCTCATCCCCTTTCCCTCTTGTCCCAAGGATCCAAGAGGATCTCCATGGAACCCATTTCCATAGATGATCCTCTAAAATGATCCACATCCTCTTTCATTTTATGTCATTCCCCACTCCCTTTTCTTTACATCTCTTGGTACTTGCTTGTTTGACCAAGAAGATGGTCATCTTGGAGTTCATCTTCATGGATGACCACTTCAAATGGTCCATATTTCATGCTCCTTTACATTACTAGTCTTTTCTTGCTTTTTTGACCTAAATATGGTCATCTTGGAGTCAATCTCCATAGATGACCATTTCAAATGGTCCACATTATTTACATTCCTTGCAAATTTTCCTTTCCATGTCTAGGATGCTCACCTTGGAATATTTTTCTTGGATGAACATCATCTAGACTTACAAAATAGGTCACACAAGATGTAGGAGATACACTTGAGTATAGATCTCAAGGATGGTCATCTTATGACCACCTTAGAGATTTTCCTCTAAAGTTGATACATCTTGACCTAAATCTCTTGTCAATTTACTTTCATGTCAAATTCTCCTTTTTCCCTAGCAAATGAAATGCTCACAAAGTCCTAACGTACCCCCGGGATGACTTGATTAAGTGGATTCATCACTTATGACCACTAATCAAAGTCTAGGGAAAGAGAGGACAAGCATGGATGCCAAAATCCAAACACCTCCTTTATTTTCTGTTTTTCCAGTTACAGTTTCCAGTTAAGTCCTGTAAATCCAGTTAACTTTCTGGAAATTACAGTGACTAATTAAGAAACTGTAAAAATAGTGAGACTGCAGCCCTATCCGCGCGGATAAGATTGCACTGCAGTCTTGTCCACGCGGATGACATTGTCATCTGCAAACAGTCTCTCATTTTTTCTGTTATTTTCAGTTTAACCACTGTTTTCAAACTGTTTTCCAGTCCAGTCCTTATAATTTCAGTTATTTTCAGAAAAGTCCCTTTAAATACACACACACACACAAAAGGTTTCAAGTGAGGAAGACTCGTCGTACGAGGCAGTCCGAGTGAACACCAACGTTCTTCCCGGAGTGTAACGTGACCTTCGAACCCATTTTCTCTAATTTTGGGTATTTTTCAAAGTTTTGACCCTTAAACAAAAAACGGCGTAGCGACTCCGAAACGATTTTAAAAGTCCGATAAAGAATTTTCAAAGTTTTTTCAAAAATAAACAAAGAGTCTTGTCAGGCGGCGGAAAAGAAAAATAGTCGCGGCGGATACACATCATCACAAGAAGCTGAGTGGCTAAAGAACTTTTTGGAAGATATTCCTTGTTGGAATAAGCCTGTGCCTGATGTTATTATACATTGTGATAGTCAATCAGCAATCGAAAGAGCACAGAGTAGTATGTATAACGGTAAGTCTAGACATATTCATCGTAGACATAATACCGTCAGACAGTTGATCTCAAATGGCGTTATCACAATTGATTATGTTAAGTCAAAGGATAACTTAGCGGATCTGTTTACGAAAGGTTTAAATAGAGATTAACTGTATAAACTGTTAAGGGGAATGAGTCTAAAACCCACAACAAAAGAACTCATAGTGGACACTCAACCTTGAGAATTAGAGATCTCATGCCCTTGGTTCAATGAGAAAATTAAGTTATGATGTTCAGTAGAAATACTTGGAACATGTTATATACTCATTCCCAGAACATCCAAGTGTGTGCACCTACAACAGTGATGAGGTTAAGTTGAGGCAACTTTTAATGATTCCTATGGTGGAGTATAACAAGATACTCTTTATAGTAGAATCACCTATATAAGTGAGAAGTAAGAAGGCTGCTTCTACATGGAGCACTTATGAATGAGATACAGTTCAGTACCGAAATGGACACAACGTGAGAACAAATAGTATTAGAGCTATTATTGTGTGAGTACTATTGTCTTGATATACATTATACAGTCACCAGTTTAAAACATCGCGCTACTGAATGACTAGTATATCTGATAGTATTTCACTAGGGGAGGTTTAAGGCCATAAGCTACCTATCCCGATGCAATAATAGTTTGCCGGAACTTTTGGACGAATCTGCATACATGCATTATTGTCATTCATGTGGGGAATTATTGGAAAATTGGTTTAAATATAGGTTTGACCAAGTTTTGACCAATTTTAAATGTATTTTCATTTTGTGTAAAAGAAAAAATAAATTACATATTTATAATCTACATTCGGAGTAGATTAATGAGATGTATTAATTCTCTTAAAACCAAATTGTGGTGAATGAGAAATTAATGCTCAAAGTATGTAATTTGAAATGGGTTTATGAAGAGTTTGTGAATATGGAAAGCCATATCCCACATTACCTAGAAACCAAAAAGTAGTTGAGTTTATAAACTCATCCACTTCAAGGAGGCAACAATCAAGTGTTATCCTCCTACCATGCAACCTAGTGGTTTATGGGCCAACTATGTAAGGAGTGGACCAATTGTGCTAGTTTTGGACTAGCTCAAATTGGACCATAACCGCGAAGCGCATGAAGGCCTCGAAGGCCGCATTGGGCGCTTTTGAGGCGCACACTTTGCACTTCGCACGTGCGCATCGTCGCTAGGAGCTGTGGAGCCTTAAACTTTTGAGAAATTTCCAAAGTTCATGGCTCGAGTGGTTCAGGCGGGTTGGTTCGGTTCTTGCATTAGGTCGGCTAGAGGTGGCTCGGCCCAAGCGTGTTGCTGGTTAAGGTCTGGGCTACCCAGGTGAAGTGGATCGTGTATTGGCCTCTAGTTGTGTATGTTCGTGGGCCTTTGGTCGCTGGATATGATCCATACCCATTCGTGTATAGGTACGGACCAGGTGCATGTTGGAGCGAATGGGTGTTACACCTGTTCACACTGGATCGGAGCCGATTCGCTGAATCTGGTTCCTCGATCAGGTGCGATCCGACAGCCAGGATTGATCTAGGCAGATTTGTGACTCTTTACAAAATGATCACCAGAACTCTTGGAAAACTATTAATAGCCCCCTCAGGATGGTCAATTCATTCATTAAGTCATCCAACTATCATTAGCAAGTTATAAAGAGAGCATCTCGAAGCATAAATTTCCTTCAAGTCCAGAAGTTTCAAATACTCAGATTTGTTCGCCGAAGTCGTTAATTTGGAGTGCTTCTATTAACAACAGTTAAAGTTGTTGCATCTTACGAGAAGATTGTCAGTAATCGTTAGCACCAGTGCGGGACAATTACTTCTTACAGAGATTGTATCCAACACAAGCCTCGACTTTCCTCCGTCCCGATTTAATTTAATTTTCTGATTTTATTTTATTTTTCCAATTTTATTTATTTTCATTTATTTTCTTAAAGAAAACCTTTTCGAATTCCGTTACTTATTATCCTAACATGTCTGTGTATGGCAATTTTCAAGTTTTATTTGTAAGGAAATTTCGATTTGGGCATCCCAAGTTATTTAAGAATCGGAGTTAATCAAAACAGGGGCAATGAAGTGAACGTCACGAATAAACAATAGAAAATAATGTGCTTCATTTTATTGGTGGTTTGCAATGCATTGGCCAAACCAATGGTGAATAATAGTGAATTTGTAACCAATATTTATGCCTATCATTGCTTCTCTTTTAATAAACAGTGATTTTTTTCATTTTTTAAATGTTTCTCCATCGATTGTATAACAATCATATTACAGTAGAAACTCTTTAAATTAATACTAGATAAATTAAAAAACTCTCTGGGACAATAAATTTATTCGGTCCCGACTTGGTACAGTTGAAAAAATTACAAAAATTGATAATATAATAAGATAATAATTTTCTAGAATACCCCTTTATGATTTTAGATCCCATGAAAATTATAAAGTAATAATTATTATAAGTTGAAAAAATTATTATTTCAATTTAGTGGAAATATTACTCTATGATTGTTTGTTTTCTTTAAAGTTCAAATCTAGTTGAAGTTTATATCTAATTTTTCTTTTTGTATCCAATAGTTATGGTGTTATATTTTCAAATTGTATCACAAAATTTTGAAAAGTTTTAGACGCCAAAAGTCCATCTTTTCACGTGACAGGTTGCAAAGGCACTGTATCATCTTAGCTTCATCCTCGACATTGTTCTAAATGATAGTAGCTACAATTTCTTCTAAAATCTAAACCCCTAAACATGCTTCATTTTCATATGGTAGTTTATTAGATTGTCGATATTTGTTTGCAATGCGGTTGAATTTTATTAGGCAATTTGCAATTTATTAACCTATGTGTTTTACACTCTTCGCAATTTGATTCTCAACATTGAAACGTTAGTAATATGCTTCATAAGTTTGACGTTTTGTTGCAAATCAGTATAAAAACTAATGAGTTGTTAGATTTTTGACGAAATCAAAGTCATGTGCCATACATATTGGCTTTTCTAGGGCATATTAATCATTTACCTTTGGCATGTGCGATTCATGTGATGTTTCATCTGCTCCCTTAATAACAACAACAACCCATCAATACCCATTAACGTGGAATTCACACAAAATGTTCATATTCGAAAAACAAAAATTGAGTTGATTTAGTGGTTGTAGCGATGGTTGAAGTTGTGGTTTTTGCGGTGATGGTGGCTACAGTGACGGTGGTGGTTGTTTGTGAATGGTGGTGGTTGACTAGGTTGGTGGTGGCTGAATTTGGTGTGGGATCGGTGGGTGCGGTGGGTGCTGAGTGATGAGATGAGGTTGCATAGAAAATCATGCCATGTGACTTGACCAAAATGTCCTTCTAAAAAGTCATGTGTATGACACATGACACCCTTTCCATTCAAAAACTAACACCTCGTTAGTTTTTATACCTATTTGCAAGAAAATGTCAAACTTAAAAATTAGATTGGTAACTTTTCAATGTTAGAAATCAAATTGCAAAAAAAAAAAAAGTGTACAATCATAGGTTACCAAATTGCAAATTGCCCAATTTTACTTTGCTTAAAAAAACATTAATTTTCAAAGGGCCTAACAGCATGGATGAGAAATGGCAGAAAGCCCACAAAAGCCCAATGTGGAACGATATTCCAGAAGGCGAGCACCATTTCTCAAACCTACAAGGCGCGACGTCGTTAGCAGTTCAAAACCCTCACTGACAGTAGCAAACCGGTAGTTTTCTCTATCTTTGTTCCATTTCCCGGCCGTCGTCCTGAAATCTGAGCTCCGGTTTCTCAGAGACAAGACCAACTTGTGCTTCTAGTGTCGCGATCTAGGGTTTCAAAAATATTTCCTCCGTTAAAACTTTGAATCTCCGATGGCGATTGGAACAAATGCTATTGATATTCTCGGTGACCGACAGTCTGGTCAGGACGTTCGCACACAAAATGGTAACCTTTCTATTCATTTCATAGATTTGTGTATATATATGAACATGTAAATGTGAGATTAGGTCTAGATTAGCTCTGTCGTGCAATTTGACTGATTGCGTAGAAGCAGAAAGTGTAACTGTTGACATTTGCAATTGCGTTTACAGAAGTGATTGCGTTTGCAGAAGTGATTGCATTCTTGCCCCTTTTCAGTTTTTGGTTTGAGGACACTCACATTGTGTTGAGTTCAGATTATAGAAATTGCTACCACTGAAGTAAAAGTACGAATCTTGAGATATGTGTTATCATAAATGATTTGTGGTTTCTGCATCTCATGAATAAACATGCAACCATTGGCAGTTGGTATACTTAGCTCTGATTAGGCGATTAGGTCAGGCCTGTTGCGGAAGCATATTAGCAACCTGATTAACAAAAGTGATAATTTATATTCTTACATTTCTTTTTTATCAGAACCACACTGCTAGGTTGTATGTATGTGCAGATAATATGACTGTATCTATATATGTATTTGTACCTTTGATTAGGGTAGCTTTGTTGATTACATTATTGTGGAAGCCACAAGAACTACTGCTTACACTAGCAGTTGCGTTGGGAGAAATGTTTCTTGGTTTTGACATTTATATGAATATGCATGTATAGCATTATGTGGTAAGTTATGTTAAGCAATGTCAATTTTATAAGCAGAAAGTTTAGTGCTGAGATTGTAACTTGACATGGCAAAGAATATGTTGGTTTTACTCATATTCTAGATTGCTTGAATAATGGATTGATATTTTGGTCTGTGCAGTTATGGCGTGTCAAGCAGTTGCAAATATAGTGAAATCTTCACTTGGTCCTCTTGGACTTGACAAGGTACTAAATATTTTTACCTCCTACATGACACCCAGTTAACAACCATTTTGTAAGAGTGAGTCCTACATAGCCAGTAGTGATTAATTCTTTTGTAATTTTGTCTTTGATTTATTTTTTATATCATGATGTTTATGGATTGGAAGGTCCCAAAAGGGAAAACACGACTAATTGATTGGCATGGAGGGATTGTATTGGCGCATAAGGCGGAATAAGAGTCTGACTTGAAATAGAACCATAGTTCAATCCCACACGAATAGATCTGGGAGTTTGAGTGTGTATTATAGGTGTTAACCTGCTACCACCATGTATCATTTTTTAATGTGCATGCGGTCCATCACTCACTATGATATCATTTTTTAACGACTCAAGCCCGAAATTTTGGTCCTGCACATGCGCCATGTACTGGTCAACTAATCCTACTCAAAAGTTCATGAGTGGTGTTTGTGTCTGGTGGTAGTAGGTGTAGGTGGACACTTATAACACACTCAACTCCCACACATCTATTTGATGGGTGATTGGATATTAATGCAACTTTTTTCTACTGAAAATTACCATGCATATAAAATATCAAGTTGGTGTTTCCTTGGAACATTATTGATGACCATATCCATATACCTTTTTGTATCGGATGTCAATGGAGAGGCTAACAGAGTCTTAACTTTGTGATACGATAAGGCTATAAGTGCTATGTATACAGATAGCTGTCTCTAAATAGTGAATGTTATACAGGGAATGCAATCGTTTTATTTTGATAAGAAGTTTGAAAGTGTGTGTTATACCGGATCTGGAAAGAGGATTAGAAAAAAGAAAACGCAAATAAAGAACACAGATTTGCGTGGAATAATGCGTTAGCTAAGTCCATTGACAGAAGGACACAAATTTTATTAAGAATTCAGAAGTTCGATCATAGATTACAGTAGGGTACTATAGATTATATATAGTACTCTTCTAACCCTAATCAGAAACTTTAAACAAACTTGGGCCATAAATACGAAATCCGAGCCCAATTAGGAGATACCCATACCGTCGGGCCATGGAAGTCTCCGTCCATGGACCCCCAGGCCAGGGGGCGCGTCCCCTCGACCCCCCGACGCGTTAGTGCATGTGGTGCGCCATTCAAGACATTCCAACATTATGTATTTGAGACACGTTTTATTCAACGGTTCTCATACAAAGCTCTTGTTTAAGGGGAGTAAATTTTTTTGAGGCTGAGTGTACTATCACCGTAAAATTAGTTTTTGCTTGAAATTATATTAATTCAAATATATCCTCTGAGGTAGTATCATTCTCAATTTAAAGTATAGCTTTCTTTTTAATAAAAACAAACTGTCACATGCACCTTCCCCAGTTTGTAGCTAACCATAGTTATTAAAAGTGCGCCTAGGCGCGCGCCTAGGCTCCGGGCGCTCGCCTAGGCTCCGGGCGCTGAGAGGCTCAGCTTTGGAGCCTGGATTGTGCTAGGCGAGGCTCTGTTTCATAGGCGAGGGATTAGGTGCGCCTAGGGCTGAAGCGCGAGCCTTGATGGTGTGCGCCTAGGCTCCGGGCACAATAATTGACCAACAATTAAATCGTAATTAAACCTAATACGCGACTAATATTCTTCTCTGCAACGACTCTCTCACGTACATGTGTCATAATTCTGTATAAGAGTAGCGATCACAAGGAACTCCTTCAAACTAACAGCGACTACCTCCGGCGACCTGGGAAGAACTCCGGCGATCTCCCTGATCACTTGATGTTGTATGTATACTATATTTTAGTATAGTATACATACATTTATGACATATAGCGTATGTTTGTGCTTGTTTCTTTCATGACTTATAACGTATGTTTGATTTACTACTTGCATTTGATTTATTGCTCATCTTCTTGATGTTGTATGTATATTATATTTTTAGTATTTTAAGGCATTTTTGCGTCGTCACTCGGGCGCGCGCCCGCCTTGTGCCTTGCGCCTAGGCTCCGGGCACACCTTTTGCGCCTTGGGCCTTTAATAACTATGTAGCTAACACATTAATACCCCTATAATGCAGAAAGTTGGAATGCCATGGAATATAATTATGTTCTTAGGGTGTGTATGTTTTGGCGAATAGTGTTGATGGATGCTGATGGTCTCTTATTTTGAACATTATTTCCGAGTTTGCTAGACACCCTTGAAATTATTCAGAGCACAATGTTGATCGTATCTAGGAAATTTATCTTCCTTGATATTTGTGTCAGTGAGAGATTTCTTTTTACGTGTACCTAGTCTTTTGGTTGTTTTTTTGTTGTCAGATGCTTGTTGATGATATTGGTGATGTCACAATTACTAATGATGGCGCTACAATTCTCAAGATGTTAGATGTAGAGCATCCTGCTGCCAAGGTTAAACCTCGGAGACTGATGACTATTTTCTAAACGTAGTGTTTGTTATAGTTAATAATGGAAATTGATTAGCTTTTGCCACTTTTATATAATTGCGTTCTATGGGTTTATGACTTCTATAGGTTCTCGTTGAGTTGGCTGAGCTTCAAGACCGAGAAGTTGGAGATGGGACAACTTCAGTGGTCATTATTGCAGCAGAGTTGCTTAAGGTAACGTCCATGTGGTGTTCAGTTCCTTTTGGGCTAGCCTTTTTATATATATATTTTAATAATTATGTTTTCTTAAATTGCAGAGAGCAAATGATCTTGTGAGAAATAAAATTCACCCAACATCTATTATCAGTGGATACAGAGTTAGTAATCTCAATTTCTTTCTCTTTTCGCATGCCCATTCTCCACTCCCGAAGTGCCTCCCCACTGATAACTTTCTAGAGTGTTGTCACGATTTGAGAAGTGAACGTTCAAATGCATTATCTTATAAACATGACTTATTCCTTATTTTGGCAGCTTGCTATGAGAGAGGCAGTCAAATATGTTGATGAAAAGTTGGCAGTGAAGGTATTAATCTTTATTCACTAATTTGAGATATGGTTTGAATGACATCCATATAAAGTTCCATTGCCTAGTGTTTACTTAATAGAAACGACATTTTAATTCAAATACAGTGTTAATGTGATAATTCACTATTGTCATGCTTTAAAGTTAAAAATCATGTCATTCTTCACTATTCATCAAGTGTATATTGTTTTTAACAGGAGTTGTTGGCCATCTACTATATATCTGGAAATTTGTAGCTGGATATACTTGTCTGTCTTCATTTTATTATTAGGAACTAAATGAGTAGGATCACATTTTTTTTGCTGCATGTGCAACTGGTGCACATCTCTTTCTAATTCACTTTTATCTTAACTAGGTATCCCAACTGGGGAAAGATTCTCTCGTAAACTGCGCAAAGACTACCATGTCCTCTAAGTTGTTAGCAGCTGACAGTGACTTCTTTGCAAATTTGGTATGCTTTCTGGGCCCTGACAATCACTTTTCTTTACAAAAGTTATTTGCTATTGTTATTGCTCTATGGATGTGTAAGTTGCATCTTGAGTATATTACTGTTGAGAGTTCCTCCTTCAATAAGATATTGGAGATTTGTTTTCCACTTCCTCTTTTCATCCTTCGAAAATATACATGTATATTGTTTCTTCTAACTTGAAAAGAAATGACTAACTTTGAAATTTTAAACGTTTTTTTCTCTTTTGACAGTCATATGCTTACATTTTAAAATTCATTTCCTCAAATTTTGTTTGTAAACTCCCATTACTTGCCTACTAGGCAGTAGTCCTGATGACTTGAGATAAGCATTTCTTTCACCCCTTCAATTTTTAATGAGTTGGCCTGCTCAATAAGGAGGCTCCAATCTGGGTACTCATGAAGAGTATTACGCATGTTCTGGCTAGAGTCCATTCGAAATAAACAAAGCTTACTGATGAAATAAATAAATAAAACATTGACTTTGAACTTTCCCTGGACCCTCACTTACGTTGGGATGCTTCGTGTTTTTATTGAACTCCCCTAATATGTTAACTTCGATTTTTTCATGGCATGCTTTCCATAGTTTTATATCTAACTCAAAGGAGTAATTTTTTTTTTTACCTCTTATATTTGAAACTTTGTATTGTATTAATCAATATTTTCTCTGCTTATCTGCCTTTAATTCGCACTTCTGTTGCTCACTTACTCATCTGGTCAATTTTTTTTTAAAAAATGATATACTATTTCCTCTTTTAGGTTGTGGAAGCAGTACTGTCAACTAAAATGACCAACGCACGTGGTGAAACCAAATATCCGATCAAGGTTGGTTCGTTGCATGAGATCCATTCTTGTTAGGGAGTACTTGTACTGATTATATTACTTTTTGAGCTCCTTGAGGATTTCCCATTCGTTACGTGGTATAGTCTTGATTCAGTTTGTTATTCAAATGACATTGTTGCTACTCAGGGAATCAATATACTTAAAGCTCATGGAAAAAGTGCTAAGGATAGCTATTTGTTGAAAGGCTATGCTCTGAATACTGGTCGTGCTGCACAAGGAATGCCACTAAGAGTTGCTCCTGCAAGGATTGCCTGTCTCGACTTTAATCTTCAAAAGACAAAAATGCAATTAGGAGTCCAAGTCTTGGTCTCTGATCCTAGAGAGCTGGAAAAGATTCGTCAAAGGTTATTACTTCACAGTTCTTCTTGCTTCTTGTTTCAAAGGTCTAATGTAGAGAGCACTATCTATTAACTTTTTCTTTATCAGACATTTCATATCAAGAAGAGGTAGGGTTTTCCGTAGACTGTTAATTTTGCATAACCAGTATGATAGAATTATACATGTCTTTTCTGCTAACAATAATGAAAACAGAGTATGTGTCCATATTTTATTCAATTGTGAGAATTTACTGGCCATGTGATGATTTGTACAAAAAATGACATGTATGCTTTTTACTATTTTTCTTATTTTGGTAGCAATACAGCACTGAACAATCTTTTGTGTATCAGGGAAGCGGATATGACCAAAGAACGTATTGAAAAGCTTCTTAAAGCTGGGGCAAATGTCATTCTAACGACAAAGGGGATTGATGACATGGCACTCAAGGCAAGCTTATGACTTTGTTTCAAGTAGTTTTACTAACACTCTCATTCTGGCTCAAGGCTCTTCCTTGAGTGAACTACATTCCCTTGTTTTGTACATGCACTTAATTTTCTACTTAGGGCCGAAACACACTGTGCCATGCTAGTAATTCTGGTCCCTTTCCTTAGAATATAGCCCTTTTAAATCAGCTTCTGAGATGACAGGTAGAGCTTGAACATTTTGGCTCTGCACATTTGCTCTAAAACTATTTCTACCGGGAAAACCTATTAATCAACCTTACTCTGATATAAGATCATATAATATTGGCTTTCGTTATAGAGCTAATCAAATGATGCTCCATATGTTAACTATGCCGACTTGAAAGCTCACATTTTTTCACTTGACTTGGCTTGTTTGAAGCCAGGGTCTAGACTTATGATGCTTATGTGTTCATTGCCATTTTTTAATCTTCTTGATTCGATTATGTAAACCTCTAAATGTCGGATATATCTGTGGTATTGGTTCCTTGTGCAGGCTTATGGATTCTATTTTGCTATTATAGCCTTCTTTTTTAATATTTGATTGTTCCAAAAGCACATCATTTGAGCCTTCGCCCCCCCCCCCCCAAATCAGATATACGTTATTTTAAATTATGTATCTGTAGTTGGTATGTATTAAGATGTAGTTGTCATGGGATGAAGATGTTAGATTATGCTGTTGGCTTCTTATGCATGGCAAATCTTATGACCTTTTTTATCCTCTGATATCTGTTTGTGTCAAGGGTGGGCTGGTTAAACGTACACTGTTTGAGTTACGTTATTTTCCTACATTTACACCGAGGTTCTGACTTAAAGGCTATTATCACATGTACTGGCTGTGTGATAAGAGATTTTTTTACAGGTTAAAAACTGTTATGGTTTTTTTAAGAGGGTCCTGAACATCTCTCTAATATAGCTTGTGCTATTTTTTCAGTACTTTGTTGAAGCTGGTGCAATTGCAGTTAGACGTGTTCGGAAGGAGGATTTGCGTCATGTTGCCAAGGCTACTGGTGCAACTGCTGTATGTTCCTTAGTTTGTCTTCATAGTTGTACTATCTGAATATTTCAGCTTGAAGATTGCTAATTGTATCCAAATTTCCGAACTTATTTCGTTATATTTTCTTTGTTCATGCCTTTTCGCTTCAATAATGGTTTCAATAAGAGAAGAAAGGATACAAAAATGCTTGAGGTGGTTTGAACATATTCTTGTAGAATAGTGGGTAGCTTTGGAGAGTAATAGTATCAATTCCCACAACCCTACCAGAAGCTGGCTAAGACCAAACAATGGAAATAATTAAGAGATGAGGAGTGCAGCTTGAGTGGTGAAATAGTTAAGAGACGAGGAGTGCAGCTTGAGTGGAGCCTTACCCTTGTCCAGAGAATGACAAAAATGATTTATTTAGCTGGCCCCAAGTAATTGGGACTAAGGCAGAGTTGAGTTGAGTTAGAGTTGTGTATTGGATTGTGCTATGGTTCTTTTTTAAGTATCTTGTAATGCGTGATTTACTCTCCCTTGATTTTTTTACTGTGCCACTTGTGGCGTGCAGGTATCGACATTTGCTGATATGGAAGGAGAGGAAACATTTGACGCATCATTTCTTGGACAAGCAGATGAAGTTGTGGAGGAGCGAATTTCTGATGATGATGTCATAATGATAAAGGGAACCAAAAACTCAACTGCAGTATGTGTTTCAATATTTCAGCATTACCCTTGACCAGTTAGCTAAAGTCCTTTAGATTAGGACATGCTACCATGAATTTGTTGGAACCTGCTGCATGTTGTTGAAATTCACGCTCATCATTTGAGTTGGTCACCATGCATACCCAGACCCTTTTTCCTAATAGTAGCATGTGAAGTTATTGATGATTTCTATAACTAAATCATAAGGTTCCACAATCGGTTACTCTTTTGTTCCTTCTTGGTCTGTTAATAACAAAATTTCCCTACCCCAGCTCCTCGGAGTAGTCTGATCTTTCTTAAATTCTACAAGTGTCAAAATGTTTTGCAAAGATGTCTGATTCTACATTGCCGCGCGGTCTTCAGGTTTCGTTGATACTTAGAGGTGCAAACGACTACATGCTTGACGAGATGGACAGGGCTTTGCATGATGCTTTATGTATAGTCAAGAGGACCCTGGAATCAAATACTGTGAGTCCCAGCCTTCGCTGATCATTTTACTTATATAATTATGTTTTGACGTGAAGCATGTTTTAGATTTAGATAACAGACTTACTATCGTGCCTAAGCATTCTAGTGGTGTTGTTAATACCAGTGGTACATTTAGCTTATTGAATTTGAGCACATACTGATATGGGATAACTATGGTTGGCTAAAAGCGCTCTAAACTTCTACTCCAAACTGCTGCAATTTATCTTCTCAATAACTTAACTACAATGTTTTAAGCATCCAAAATTATTTGCTCCTGGGCGTCCTTATATAATGGTGGGTGAGTCGCTCCATTTATTCTCCCTAACCATACTCTAAACATAACTTTTCCTTAATATTGTGGACACATTTCTTGTGAAGCATCTTTGAAACAAATCTCAAATGGCTGACTTGTGTTTGTGAGATTACATATGAAAATGCTCGTGTTATGCCTAGCATTAGTTGTCCTCTCAACTCGTTGCTTGCTAGTGATAGTTTTCAGTGGTTTGTCCAGTAGGGCATGATCAGTCAACATTATTATTGTGACATTCTTTTTAATGACATGTCCATTAGGAATATCTGGAGATTGTTAACTTATTTTTTTTTGTTTTTCCTTTTCATTAGAACAAAGATGGAAGCCATTTGGATAGGTATCTGAAATTTTCTGCTTACTGTGCATTTTTATGAACAGGTTGTTGCAGGTGGAGGGGCAGTCGAGTCTGCATTATCAGTTTATTTGGAATATCTTGCTACAACTTTGGGATCTCGTGAACAACTGGCAATAGCAGAATTTGCTGAATCACTATTGATTATTCCTAAGGTTCCATGTGATATTTGATTTCATTGTAGTTCTCACCCTCACGTGCTTATTGTAGAGCCAATTATAACACCATACTTATCCAGGTGCTTGCTGTCAATGCTGCAAAGGATGCAACTGACTTGGTTGCCAAATTACGTGCATACCACCACACAGCACAAACCAAGGCAGATAAGAAGCACCTATCAAGGTAGTTTGTTGTACATTATGAACTTATATGTTTATGCTTTATCTACGTTGCTGATAACAGAGGCAGATCTATATGCATATTAATGGTGGCAGCTGGCCCATTTGATTTAAAACCAAAATATAATAGTGTAAAATTTCTCAAATATCTTTAAAATTAGATATCTTAGTGTAATAAATTAATCTTTGCCCCCATTCATGTAAAGAAAAAAATACACTCCCTTCTTCCTGAGTAAGGTTCACACTTTCCTTTTTGGTAAATTCCAGATTTAGGTTCACACTTTGCTTTATTCCTGAAAGGCAAAAAATGATTAGTGTATTGGACATATATCTCCTCAACTTTTTGGATAATTACAACCATTGGTTCATTAACCTATTTTTACCAACTTGCATATGAATAGTGTTTTGGACAATTATATCCCCAACCCACTTGACTCGAGTACCCCTGTTTTTAATTTCCTTAATAAGCCTGCAGTCCCTTGGTTTGAACCTTACTCCGGGACGGAGGGAGTACATTTTTTTTTCCTTCACTTTCCTCCCTAAACTCGGGAGCACTTCAAGACGATATTGACTTCCCTCCTCTCCCCTTCTCTCCCCTCCATTTCCTTACTCTCCTTTATAAACTCGGGAGCGGACCCTTAAAAAATTTATGTCTCCACCACTGGTTGATAATAAGCTATTTAATGAATGACTCCTCCCCTGATATGGCCAATTGCACTTTTCTCCAACCTAGTTATTTGATTATGCAACACGATGTCTCTATAAAACCGTACATTGTTTGTTTGTAATGTGAAAATTACCTGCTAGTAAGTGGTTTAACATGGCTTGATTTTGTTAAATTACACCATTGCAGTATGGGATTGGACCTTCTGAAGGGAACCATCCGTAACAACTTAGAAGCTGGAGTAATTGAGCCTGCAATGAGCAAAGTGAAGATTCTACAGGTAAGTTCAATAAACTCATTGGTCACCTGATGTATGTATATATATGTGTGTGGCTTGACAAAGTTTTGTATGTTTTGTGTCAGTTTGCAACTGAGGCTGCTATTACAATTCTACGTATTGATGACATGATAAAGCTTGTCAAGGACGAGAGTCAGGATGGCCAGGATTAGGTCTCTATGTGCTGCTGGGATAATGTTGAACTTCCCCATTGGCCACTGATTATGTTTAACGACCCTAAAATCCTGCAATTGGTTTAAATGTTTCTGGATACATATGGGAATCCTGTCTGATCAAGATTTTGTCCGTTGGATAGTCATTATTATTCTTGTAATGTAAGTTGGAATCTGTTATTTACAGATCCTAAACGGGGGATTTTTGGACTATAAGTTGGAACTGTTGTAGCGCATACTTTAGCGAGCCATTTAGGAGTGTGTTTGTCACATGTATCCTTTTTAACAACATTAAGGAGTTTTGAGGTAGAAGCTTGTTAAACATTAGAAAGTTTGCGATTCTCTTCATCTGAAGTACTTTTTCAATAAGACTCATTTTGAGCAATAATTAGGTTAATTTAGCTATTTTAATAAAAATTTAAAATTTGTTATTATTGATACTTTATTTAAATAGTATCAATAATAGTTTATAGATTTTTGTTAAAATAATTAAATTAACATATAATTATTTATGAAGTACTTTTTCAATAAGACTCATTTTGACCATATGAAGTCCTATATGAAATGCAGTGCATTTCAAAACTTGAGTCCGCTTTCCCATCATAATAAGTGTTTATTGGCAATTCGAATAACAATATTTGTTTCATATGTAAGCGTTATTTTTTAAAGACTCATTTGCTAGCCGGATAAGGATTAAAAATATTACTCCTATCACAATTAATTCATTAATATGTTTTTTTTTTTTTTGAAAGAAATTACCCCATTTTATTAACATTCACAAATAGAAATTTAGTTGACTATACACAAAAGAATTGGCTTCACGACACACCAATCGAACTACAAAAGAAGGATGAACACCAAGTAAATCCTTAAAAGACTCAATTATCACAACTAGTTGGCCTTTAACGGTGGAGTGGTTCAATCAAACACCAGTTTGGCATCAATCTCAAACTCTACATTTTCATGTCCCATCTCAATAGCCCAACACAATGAAATGGATTTTTGCTACCATGAAAGCTCCTGTCCAGTCTCTTAGAACCTGACATGAAATGAACAAGTGCCAAGCATCTTCCCGCCTATTGTCCACAAGACCCACAATCTGTATCAATTACCACCCCCCGGAAACTAATCTTTCACTAGTGGGAAGACATTCACCTCCCAAACACCATAGAAAATATTTGATCTTCGGTGGGATCTTTATTAGCCGCCACAACTGATTCCATGGGCCAGTCACCCCTTTACTTGAGTCCAGAGTCATAGAAGTGGCTAGGTGATACGCACTTTTGACCGTGTATAGAATAGCCTCAGCATCCTCCTCCACAAATATCTCCCTAATTCGAGCCCCATCCCACTCTATACAACCTGGCAATAACAAATAACTCACCTTTAAATTCGGGTTTATATGGTGGTTGATGTTGCGAATATAGATAGAACTTTCTCTCCGCAGCCAACGTTCATATATACAAGACTTTACGGCTCGTCTGGTGCACTGTTTTATAAACGGAGATTTTTTAAAATGGAGTTTTTTTTGGCCGCTATAATTTTGAGCGGCCAAAATATCCCCAACTTTTTAAAATTCAACCGTCTAAAACTCTTGACTAACACGCTTAATAAAAAAAAGCTGAGTTTTTTTTATCTCCGTTTTAACAAAAACGCTCGACAAGACGGGACCTTAATTACTCGACTACCATCTCCTATTCCCCACCGTAATCCACTCTTAAAAAAGTCTTGTGTCTCCATTATACTCCGCGATATATAACTCTGGACTATGCCCCAAATTGTCACTTAAAAAAGTATCATTTGCGAAATATTTTGCTTTTAGAACTTGGCAGACCAATGATTGGGAATAGATTAATTCCTTCCTACCCCTCTAGCCCAGATTTTATTTCATAAAAATTTAACCCAGATTCAAAACTCCAAACTCATTGAGAAGCCCAGATTAAAATATCGTGTAAACTCAAAACTCCTTTGACCTGGTCAAATATGATTTCTAAATACCAATTTTACCCCTCCCCTCATTCACCCAACGTGTTCTCTCTCTCTCTCTCTCGCCAATCTCAGTCCGACATTCGCTGAACCTTTAAACCATTGGCATAAGTTTGCTGAGCTTTTGAAATCAATTCGGCTACCATTGACCAAATCTTAAACAAAAAATAAAATAAAAAATAAAGTGATGCTGCCCAAAAATAATGATTGGGCCTGGGCCAAGTCTATAAGCGGAAAATAATCAAGTAGGCCCAAAGCGGGTATAGGTCCAAGAAGAAGATAGTAATAAAGGTAGCCCAGGTGTGGTTCGCGGGAAAAGTCTGTCGGAAGATATCCCGCCAACATTCAATAAAAGGGAAGCTTAAGGTAGCGAAAGCGAGATAAGGTGAGGAGAATGGCGAGATATTGATAAACAACGAGATAATGAGGAAAGCCCGCGAGAAAATGGGACGTGGCGACACAGCGCATGGTTAACCGTATCCGGCGAAAGATAAAGCTTATTGAGTGCAATATGTAAGAGGCGACATATAAATATCTATAAAGTGGGACCCATTGGACGATTAGACATTGGGAAAAGTGATCACATGCTTTAAGTTTATTCTCATGATTGACCAATGGAGTAATGACACGTGGAATGAGGCATGGAACGTGAGGGTATCATGTGCATGGCACGAGGGAAGGGATATATATATGAGGGATTGTTTTTCTTTTCAAGGTACGTTCACATACACCCACAAAACACCTTTCCATTGTTCAGATTTCCTTTGCCCAGACAGTTGCTTATCCTCACACCGGAGGGGCTTACGCCGGAGCCGCCCCCGGTCTAGTCACGTTTGCTTGTGTGCAGGCGAGAAGAAGGAGCCGGAGCTATCACGATTGGACTACAACGGTCGTGTTGCTGCTTGAGGAAATTCCTGGCAACATCAATTGGTTCCGTTACCGGGACCTGAATCTCTTCGTCCTTTGAAGGTGGCCGGCGGAGGATTAGTAAGTTTGGGTGTTGTGGGTAGATCTGGCGATTTGTAGGTGTTCGATTAAGTTGTTTTGTTGTTGTTCATTTTTCTGGGTGTTTTCTGTTCATAAAGTTCTTCTGGGGTTGAATTTTGTATGAAGTCGATTATTGTTGGCAGTTTTAGTGGATTGAAAATTTTTGTGGTTTTGTTTGGATGTTTGGGTGCGAATTTTTGATTTAGAAGCGTTGGTCTCCTTTGAATTGGATTTTTTGGAGTTCATGAAGGTTGATTTAAGCGTTTGTTTGAGTTTGTTGGTTTGAGAATTTTGGTGTTTCTGGGTTTTGATTTGGTGTGAATTCAGTTGATTTCGTAAAGTTTTCGTGTTGGTGAATTGGTGATTGGGTGAAGTTGGTGAAGTTGGTTTGGGATAAAGTGCAATAAGGGGAAGAGTATCTTCAAGTTTTTGGGTTAGATCTTCAAATCTTCATAAGATTTGCAGATTTTCAAAGTTTGGATTCATCACTTTGATTACGTGGGTGATAAGGAATGACAACACCTGAAAAAGGCATAGTTGGTCAGAAGACAATGGCGGGAAGGAGCCTTATCCCGCCTATTTCAGGTCTGGGGAATATGGGAACTGGCGGAGCGAAAGACACATCAACCTCGCTGCAAGTTACTCCGGAGGAAAGAGAGCGGGCTACCGGAGGCGAGAGGGAAAGAAATGTTATGTCGCCACCGCAAGAGGATGAAGCGGATGCGGAGGAGGAAAGTTTGAGAATCCACAACAATTTGATTTTACAATTGTTGGAGAATAACAAGCGATTAATGATGTTGAAGAAGAAGCCTACCCCTATCCCCGCAGGGTTTGTTGAAGGCAACAGAGGAAGGAAATAAGGGGGCAGATAAAGGAATAATTGTGTTAGATGATGGTGAGCGACAAAAAGAGACAGAGCCAGAAAAAATGAAAGAAGCAGAGGCGAGATTAGATGGGCCGCAGAAGCGTAAAGCGGTAGAATACATAGAGAATGGGCGAAAAATCAAGGTGTATCATTGGCCTCATACTTCACAAGTGCCATCTCTTTATTGCGACTGCTTCAAATGAAGCAGGATTTGGGGAGCAAGAGTTGAAGGCTTCTAAAGGAGGCGAGAGATCTAAGCAGATAGAGAAAGGAAAGTGCGTGGGAGTAAGCCATTTTGGAGAGGAAGATGGATTAAAGAAACAGATGGCTGAGATGGCGAGAAGGTTGGCGGAGTTAGAAAAGGGCGGTATAGTTGATAGCGAGAAGGACTCTTTTGTCGCTCCATTTGCCAAATACATTCAGGAGGCTGAGACCGCTCCAGAATTTCGTTTGCCAACCTTATCTAAGTACGCGGGAGTAACTACGGCCAGAACTCACGTGGCGGGATTTTAAGTGACTATGGCAATATTGACTAAGGATGATGCATTGCTATGCAAAACTTTTGCTAGCACCTTGAAGCTTCAAGCGTTGGACTGGTTTGTACAGTTGCCCGTTAATTCCATCTTGGGATACCAAGATTTCAAAAGAAAGTTTTTGCGAGGTTTGGGGCTGTGGGGACTCAGCCAGTAATGCTACAAGAATTGATTGGAATCAAGCAAAAGGCGGGAGAGGGCCTTGTCACTTATACCAACAGATTCTTGCTAATTGCTAATCAGATTTCTGAGATTGATCCCAAGTATGTTATAATGATGTATATGTCGGGCCTATTGTCAGAATCTTTTAAAAGGGAGTTAAGGATGAGGTTGCCCGCGACTTTGAGTGAATTGCATGAGCGAGTTAAGGCATATTGTGGTGGTGAGGACATTGAAGAAGGAACGTCTAGCACTGCAAAGAAAAGTGTTAAAGACAGAATTGAATATGTTAAAGATGAAAATGCAACTCAAGGAGGAGGTCGAGGAAATCAAGCTGGCGGCAGAGGTGGAGGCCGCGTTGGAGGTCGTGGGGTAAGGAGGATAGTGAGATTTCAAGATTAAATGCCAGGCCGAGCGAGATTATGAGGGCGGTGGAGTTACCGGCGGCATTCGAAATGACAGATAGAGGAAGAAGGGACTTGAATCCATACTGCAATTATCATAGAGACAGAGGGCATGATACTGACGATTGTTACAACCTGAAGAAAGTGATCCAATCTAAAATTGATAGGGGAGAATTACAAGAATATGTGGTTCCCGAACAGAATGTAGCGGCTCGCGGGGGAAATGGCGACAGAAATGAAATATTGGTGATTCATGAGCCGGCTAGCATTACTTGCTTGAGTAATCAAATCATGTCTCTGTCGCATACTTGCCATATTCCTGCTTACCCGTCAAGTGAGGAGAGGATAATTAGCTTTTCAAGGCGAGAATTGGCTTTAACTCCAAGCCATGGGTGTTAGCCAGTGGTGATTTCCATTGCTCCAGGGAACAGTATTCTGCACAGAGTGTTGGTGGATTCAGGAGCAAGTCGCAACATCCTCTATTATGAAGCTTTCAAGAAGATGCGATATACTGAGGCTAATCTGGTGCCCTACAAGGGATTTTTGGAGGGATTTACAAATCATACTGTGCGGGTCAAGGGGACAATTTCATTGGCGATTGAGATAGGAGAAGGCGAGATGGTGAGAACTCGCACTGTGGAATTCATGGTAATAGATTTGGTGTCGCCTTACAACGCCATTGTGGGTATCCCGTTCATGCAGACATTTGAAATGGTTGTCTCTATCCCGCACCCGCGAGTCAAATTCCCTTCGCCAAATGGAATTGCTTGTTTGAAGAGTGAGGTAAAGGAGGTGATTCAAAAGAAGATCGAGATTCAAACCGCGGCAAGGGCAAGCACAAGTTCACTTTCTAAGGCCTTGATGGTGCGAGATACAAGAATCAACATGATCACCGACTTAGGAGGGTATGATGACTGGGAGGAAACAGAAAGCATGAAGAATAAGTCGGCGATCATTGTTATTGATGAAAAGGCGGAAAACGAAGTGTTGCGGGAAAGGAATGATGAGCGAGAAACAGAGGTAGAAGTGATGAATGAGAGATCAGAAGGGAATTTGATGGCACTGGTTACAATGCAAGCTGAGATGACATGGTCAAGATCTGCGAAATTTGTTAAAATGAAGGAGCCCCTTATTGAGGAGATAGTGGATTCTGATAGTGAGGAATGTGATGAAGAAATTTTGGTAGAAACACCTGAAGGTGTGTCGCTTGTCGGGAGAGATAAGGGGGAGAGAAGCGACAAAGGTGGTAAGAGATGTGTTAATAAGAGAAAGGCGACAGAGATGGAGGTAGATACTCTGCAAATGCGAGACGAGCCAGACATTCAGGCTGCAGAAGAGTTGGAAGAGGTAATGGTTAATGATGAATATCCCGAGCAAAAAATCAAAATTGGGAAGCAGTTGGATAAGGAAGAGCGGGTCAAGTTGGTCGAATTTTTGCGGGATAGTATTGATGTATTTGCCTAGAAACCAGAGGACATGCGAGGCATAGATGAGAATGTCGCCCTTCACTGTTTGAATGCTGATCCAAATGTAGAGCCCTTCAAGCAGAAGGTGAGGTACCTTTCTGTGGAAAAGTAGAAGGCGGTGATTGGAGAGGTTGAGAAGCTATTAAAGGCGGGAATCATAGAAGAAATTACTTATCCAGTTTGGCTAGCTTGTCCAGTTATGGTGTTGAAGGTAAATAAGAAATAGAGGATGTGTATAGATTTTACAGACTTGAATACGGCTTGTCCCAAGGATTGTTATCCTTTGCCAAAAATTGATAAATTGGTTGATTCCATTGCGGGGCATAAAGTTTTCAGTTTTATTGATGCGTATTCGGGATACCATCAAATCAAGATGCTTGAGGAGGACAAGGCCAAAACAGCGTTTAGAACCTCCCATTGGCAATTTTTGTTATAAGATGATGCCTTTTGGCCTAAAGAATGCTGGGGCGACGTATCAGAGGATGGTCAATAAGGTATTTAAGTCGCAGATTGGGAGGAACATTGAAGCCTACATTGACGATATGGTGATCAAGACCAAGGGGGAGGATCATTTGGCGGATCTCGCAGAGACCTTCGAAAACCTGAGGAAAAATTCAATGAAGTTAAACCCAAGCAAATGCATTTTTGGGGTGACAGCGGGAAAATTCTTGGGATTTTTGGTAAATCGCCGCGGCATAGAGGCCAATCTGGAGAAAATTCAAGCTTTAATAGATATGAAGTCGCCCCGAACAATTCAGGAGATCCAAAGGTTGAATGGTAGGGTGATAGCATTGGGACGTTTTGTGTCGCGGTCGGCGGAAAAGTGTTTGCCATTTTTTAAGGTGTTGAAAGGGGATCAAAAATTCTCTTGGGATGAGAAGTGCGAGGAAGCTTTTTAGAAGGTGAAGTAATATTTGGGAAAGCCGCCAATTCTATGTAACCCTGAAGAAGGTGATCACTTGTATGTATATCTTGCGGCCTCTGATCTCGCAGTTGCGGCAGTATTGATAAAGGAAGATGGCGGCATGCAGAAGCTGGTATACTATGTGTCAAAGGCGTTAAGTGAAGTGGAAGCGAGGTACTTTAATGCAGAAAAGTTAGCCTATGCCCTGGTGATTGCGACACGGAAACTAAGAGCCTATTTTTTATCTCATCCTGTCACCGTATTGACCAATGCTCCTTTGAGGAAGATTTTGCAGCAGCCTGATTCAGCGGGAAGGCTCCTCAAATGGTCGATTGAATTGACAGAGTTCGACATTCAGTATGAGGCGAGAAAGGCCATTAAGGCGCAGGCACTGGCGGATTTTTTACTTGAAACCTCATTCACTTATGAGAGAGAGGAGATTGAAACTCAGGGGGCTAGGAAGAGTAAAACCAAGTCGCAGAATCCTGAAGCTGAAGAAGAGCGAGAAAGACCAGCGGGATGTTGGGAGTTGTATGTGGATGGGTCTTCCGCCAAGGATAAGGGAGGAGCTGGAATATCGATGAGTTCACCTGAGGAGGACTGCAAATGCGAGAAGGCTTTAAGGTTCATATTCAACATGTCAAACAATCAGGCGGAATATGAAGCACTGGTAGTGGGATTGGAGCTGTGTCGAGATATAGGGGTTAAGCTGGTAATAGCCCACTCTGATTCCCAATTAATTGTTAACCAGGTGAAGGGCAGATATGGGGTGGTGAATCCAACTCTGGCAAAGTATTGTGATATGGCAAGGCAGATTTTGCAAAGTTTCAGTTATTGGAAATTGGTGCAGATAGATAGAGAGAAAAATGAACGAGCTGACATACTGAGCAAGACTGCCTGCGATAAAATAGAAGAGTTGCCCAAGAAGATTGTGGTGGAGTTTGTGGAAGAGCCGGCATATGATAGGCCGCTGATTATGGAGGTGGAAGTGGGCGAGAAAGATTGGGTTATCGAGATGAAGGATTATTTGGAAAGGGAAGAGTTGCCCCAAGATGAAGATAAGGTGAAGATTGTTAAGAGAATGTCGCCCAGATTTACCGTGCAAGATGGAATTTTATACCGCAAATCTTTCTCGCGCCCTTTAATGAGATGTGTGGAGCCAGGCAAAGTTGATGAAGTTCTATTTGAAGTACATGAAGGAGTCTGTGGAGGTCATCCAGGAGCTAGAACATTGGCCAATAAAATCATGTTTCATGGATATTATTGGCCAACAATGAAGAAGGATGTGGAAGAGTATGTGAGGAGATGTGATCAATGCCAGCGACATGCCAATATCCCTAGGCAGCCCGCCACAGAACAGACACCTATTGTAGCGGCTTGGCCCTTTGATATGTGGGGGATTGATCTCATAGGGCCTTTCCCCAAAGCCAAAGGAGGAGCTCAAATGGTGGTGGTAGCTATTGATTATTTCACAAAGTGGACGGAGGCCAGGGCATTAACTTCTACCACTGAGGACCAGATAATTAGATTTGTAACGGAGGAGATTTTTTGTCGCCATGGAATGCCGCGAGAAATCATTTCTGATCATGGGCCGCAGTTCATGAAGAAGTTTCATGTCTTTTGCTCAAACTTGAACATCAAACACTGGCAGTCCGCAGTTTATAGGCCGCAATGCAATGGGCAAGTAGAAGCCGCCAACAAACAAGTCCTGGAAATCATGTGCAAGAATTTAGAGAAAAGGGGAGGTGCTTGGTTGGAGGAATTGTCCACAGCTTTGTGGTATGTCAGGACAACGGTCAAGGGATCAACAGGCGAGACAGCGTTCGCACTGACTTATGGCTCTGAGGCAATGGCTCCTGCGGAGATGGGTTTGCCTACACATAGTGACCTATTATGACGAAGTATTGAATGGCGACAGAAGATGCTGCGAGTTAGACCTGGGCGATGAGAAGAGGCTTAAAGCGAGATTGAGGATGATCAATTATAAGCAGAGGATGAAGGCACATCACGACAAAAAGGTGAACAAAAGATCATTCAGTATAGGAGATTGGGTGCTGAGGAGTCGCGAGATTAAGGGTGCCACGGCGGGATTTGCAAAGCTAGATCTGAAATGGGAGGGTCCCTTTCAGATTGCTAAGGTTGTGCGAGAAGGGACATATCATTTAAAGGAAGAAAGCGGCAAAGATGTCCCGAACGCGTGGAGTGTAGATCACCTTAAAAGATATTATCATTGAAGAGATAAGGGTAATTTGTCTATTTAAAATTATTCTTATTAAAATCTCTTTCATAGTAATCTTGATGAATATATGGAGTTTTTAATCATGAATGAAAGCTATATATGTCTTGAATACTTTGAATGAAATGAAAGTATCATGAATGGAAGTTATACATGTTTTGAATAGAATAAAATGAAAGTATGAAATTTTATGACTCAAATTTGTTTTGCTGTTATTATACTCTGTACTATAATAATGCTCATATGATAAGTCGCTAAAAGCAAAAAAAGAAAGTCGCTTGGAGTAAAGTTGCCTAAAGACAACTTCACTTTTTCGATGGGAGTATAAGTATATGGTGTTATCTCGCCAAAGATAAGAAGGTAAAAGGTTTTTCGATGGGAGTATAAGTATATGGTGATATCTCGCCAAAGATAAGAAGGTAAAAGGTTTTTGATGAATTATCAAAACAAATTGCAAGTCGCATGAAATCGTAAGGGAAAGAGAGTATATCTCGCCTTTATGGCATGACTATGAAAAAGAAAGTCTACGGACTATAAAAAAGAAAGTCTACGGACTATAAAAAAGAAAAGTCTACGGACTATAAACATGAAAGTCCCATCTCGCCTGAATGGCATGTATATGGATGCGACTATAAATGAGAAAGTCTATACCGACTATAAACGAGAAAGTCTATACCGACTATAAACGAGAAAGTCTATACCGACTATAAACGAGAAAGTCTATATCGACTATAAACAAGAAAGAATCCCATCTCGCCTGAATGGCATGTAAAGATGTGGCATGCATGAAAAAAGGCACATCTCGCCTAAATGGCATGAAAAGATGTCGCTAAAGGGAAGAGATATCCATCTCGCCTGAATGGCATGAAAAGATGTGGTTCAAGGAAAGATATGAAGGCAAAAAAGAAGGAAATTATTCTAAGTAAGAATCATGAAAAAAGCAAGGAAAGAGTAAAAGAAAAACAAAGATCAGCGACAAGAGGAGCCGCGGCATATGCACTGTAAGTAAAGTCGCCTAAAGACGACTTCACTTTTTCGATGGGAGTATAAGTATGGGGTACCTGTTATGCAAAATGATGATTTTTGATGAAATATCAAAACAAAGTAACAAAAGCGAGATATGACAAACCAAGGTAGCAGCAGCGAGATATGATAACTAAGAAAGACATAAAGATAAAAGGGGCAAGCTCAAAGGCCGCGAATATACATTGTTAAAGGCACGCAGGCCCAAATAAAAGAAAGTAAATTGTTTTGCCTTCCAGGCGAGTTACAAAGTTGTGCAAAAGAAACTAAGTACTAAACGCAAAATCAAGTTAAGCATTGGGTTCATTTGATGGAGCGGGTTGAGTAGAACTGGGTTGAGTAGAACTGTATTTCGCCAGAGCGAGATTTTTAGCATCATCTAAAAGTTTGTGCTTCTGCTCAAGTAGATCACCCCATAAAGCAAGAGCGTTGGGAGTATGGATAGGAGTAGGATTCCAGGGAGCCTTACCCAGTAATGCATCCTCTTCTGCGAGGTCTTTGAGTTCATCAGGTGAGAAAGGAACCAGGGGATGTCCACGGCGACATACTTCACTAAAAATTGGCTCTGAGCCCCAGTGGGCGAGTCGCTCAACAGTAATGGCAGGAATCTCGATGGCGTCAGCAGCGGCAGCCCGCAGAACTTGCAAAGAGGTTTGGTCGCCAATGTCAAGAAGGTCTTCTTTGAGTTTGGCCACATCAGCATTAAGGGAAGTGATCTCAGCGACTTTCCCAATCATTTCTTCTCGCAATTTAGCTATCTCGCCTTGAAAAAATTGAGTGTCAGCGGCATGAGTCTTCTTTAAAGTCTCATTCTCGCTCAGAAGCTTGGCGGCATTTTCCTTGACAGAATTAAGCTCAGTGGTAACATTGTTGAGATCAGCTTTGGCGGCATCAAGGTCAGTTTGAGCAGTCGCGAGTTGATTCTGGAAAGTAGTTAAGTTAGTTTTTAATTTATCTCGCTCTCCCTCCAAGTTGGTGATAGTGGCATCCCGCCTTCCCACTCGGCCGCGGAGGGTCTCTTTGTCTTTTCACAAGATTTGATTGGCGGTTTCCAGTTGCTGTACGTCTCGATTAAGGCGATGATTTTTCTCAGTTATACCCATAATGGAAGCCCCAAACTAAAGAAAAAAGAAAGGTTAAGTCAAAGGAAAAAATGAACGAATTTGCAATTGATTAAGAAATGGAAGAGCGACATACCATTGAAAAGTGAATTCCGGCTTGGCAAGCGACATGGTCCACATCCATGTCCGTTACTCGCTGTACCTGGATCGGGTCGCTGGCGCGAATCAGAGCTGAGCTACCTATCAAGCTCTCCTCAACGCCGCGAGTTTCATTAATTAGTCCCTTTAAGCGAGGGACTTTGGCTGCCTCTTTGCTCAGCTCATAAGGCCCTTCAAATGCAGTGGGCTTCACAAAGTCTTCTCGGAGCCAACTGGGATCAGGGAAGCTGGCGGGAATATGTGGGTCGCGAGGAGTTGGAGGCGAGTTGGAAGTAATTTTTAAGTCGCAAATTTCTACCTCGTGAGAAGGAGGAGGATCATCATTCTGAATGGGCTCAATAGCATCCTCCGCAGGGGCGGGAGAGTTGGTTTGGACAGAGCCAGAAGGAGGAATTTCAACATTTTCTTCAACATGAGTGTCAGTAGTTGGCGGGACAGAAACTGGCGGGAGATTGCTTTCAGTAAATGGCAAGGCTTGAGTAGTAGCAGGGTTCAGCGGGATAGTCTCTGGAGCAGGAGGAGCGACATTGGGAGAAACTACAGCGATTCTCTTTAGTCGCTTTGATCTGGTGTCGGGATTAGTAGGCTTGGCTCTAGCCTTGGATGAACCTTGGGCTTTCTCCAAGGCAATTTCTTCTGTGTCTTTGCCATTGCGGGATAGCGGCAATGGAAGATTACCAGGAAGGAGGCCGAGAGCAGCATCGCGGGCACTGGCAAGTCTCTTCCTTCTCTTGTCAGTGTCCAGGTTGGCGATTTGGCGACTCTCCATTGACTTAGCTCGATGATCCGGAAACAAAGACAAAGGAAGTTAAAAGTTAGAGTTATTCATGTATAAACCAAATTGAAAAAAGAATAAGGTTAAAGAAGAGACATACAAAGAACAGTATTCATTGCGGTACAATTACGAGTACCCTTGCACAACTGGCACTCATGAGCGTATTTGTTGTCCGTATGCCGCTCCTATCCATCAAAGTAAATGTGGCTTATTGGAACCCGCGGCGGGATGAGGGGTAAGTTGTCCGCAATCCCAACTTGATCAAGAAGGGCTCTATCTCGCAAAATGCCCCTCCAGGAAATGAGAGGTTGGGGTGTACCATCGGGGGAATCCGCGGGAAGAGTCACAAGAGCACGAATAGCGGCACAGAGGGCATTGTCGCCAACAACAGAAGCATCTCGGGTTTCAACTTGGGGTTTGATGGGGTGGAGATCAGTGGGATGAGACCACCCCACGCGAGAAACAATGAAGAGTGGGTCGCTCAACCATTCATGAACTTTGGCGGGCAAAGGAGTAAGGACTTTGGGGCCTCGCTGGTATTGGAGGGAAAGGCGGGTTTCTTCTATCCCATCATCAAGTTTGTTGGTTTGCTTATATCCTTTGAATAAAGTGACTAAGGATGTAACAGTGGGTTCTTTTCGTAAGGCGCGACAGATGGCAATGAAAGTGGTAATGATCCTAAGGGCATTGGGGTGAATTTTGTGATCATAGCTTGGGCTTTATATAAATCCTCACAAAGAAAAAGGTCTAAGGGGATTCTAAGACCAACCTTAAATTGGGAAGGAAAAACAACTATGCTGTCTCTCATTTCTCTTAAGTGTTTGAGAGAGGTATTTCCTTGGTAATCAGATATATGGTAGATGGAGTGGTCTATGTGATAAAGGGTGTGCCAAGTAGTAATGGGGTTAGGAATGAGGGAACTTGTGTCTGGTGCAAGAGAAGATCCCGCCTCAGCATGAGCGGGATTGATAAAAAGGTTACCTTCAGTTAAGTTTAGATTTTGAACCCCAGTGGAAGGGGGATTGCTGGATGTCGCGGCGGGAGAAGAAGTCACCTCGTCAGCCATCTCGCTATGATCACTGGAAGAAGAAGAAGAAAGGACAGATTTATAATGCATCCTACATTTGGAAAAAGGGTCAGCGACACAGTTGGATTCAGATGAGTCGCTTAAATTGGGATCATATTTGTCTTTCATAAATCAGACTAATTCTTTATGGGAAGTAAAAATGTGAGACATAGGGGCTGAAGGGGGAAGGAAAAAGCGGCCTTGGATTTCAAGGGACTCAATCGCCGAGGGATCTACCCAATTTTCAACAAGTAACCTAACTATGTCGGCCTTGGGAAATCTCGCCCAAGTAGTTCGCAGGCGTCTATATAAGCCGCCTGAGACTTGACATCTACCGTACTTAACCCACCTAGCACAGTTCTTGTATCTCGCCATGAAGGATAATTTGGGAAAAATTGAAGAAATACGAGGAAAGAGGAAATAACAAAGCTCAAATAGTGGGGCAAAAATGAACAATCAAAATGTGAGGGTTTAAAGAATATGAAGGGTTTTGAAAAAAATTACCTGGTAAAAATGAAGAATGGCTGGAGAAGATGAAGAATCGCCGGAAAATATGAACGGAATTCTGGGAAACGAGGAATGGGACTCCAAATCAACTTCAAATAGCAAATGATGAACGAAATAGTGGTCAAGAAACAAATTTAGGGAAGAAATCCTGAATGTAACAGTGGAAAGGTAAGAAAGGTTCGACAAAATTGAAGGGTTGAGTTCGCCGGAATTCGGGATAGTTAGAAAGAGAGCAAAGAGTAAAAAGAGGAATGGGAAAATATAAAGTGGTATTTATATGAGAGAGGAATTAGGGGAAGTGATTGATGTGACGGTTGAGATGAAAATTTAAATTTCCCCCTCCTCAATTGGCACGGTTCTCAAATGACGGCACATTAAATTTTAGGGGCTCGCCAGGAAGGTGACACGTGTGTAAATATGGATTATCAACGATTTAGCTTCTTGGAGAAGGAATTGTATGTCGCGAAATGGCGAGACAGTGAACTTGAAGTTTTTTGCGAGACCATAAATGAATCTCGCCTCAAACTTAGGGGCTTCTGATGCTGCCCAAAAATAATGGTTGGGCCTGGGCTAAGTCTATAAGCGGGAAATGATCAAGTAGGCCCAAAGAGGGTATAGGTCCAAGAAGAAGATAGTGATAAAGGTAGCCCAGGTGTGGTTCGCGGGAAAAGTCTGTCGGAAGATATCCCGCCAACATTCAATAAAAGGGAAGCTTAAGGTAGCGAAAGCGAGATAAGGTGAGGAGAATGGCGAGATATTGATAAACAGCGAGATAATGAGGAAAGCTCGCGAGAAAATGGGACGTGGCGACACAGCGCATGGTTAACCGTATCCGGCGAAAGATAAAGCTTATTGAGTGCAATATGTAAGAGGCGGCATATAAATATCTATGAAGTGGGACCCATTGGACGGTTAGACATTGGGAAAAGTGATCACATGCTTTAAGTTTATTCTCATGATTGACCAATGGAGTAATGACACGTGGAATGAGGCATGGAACGTGAGGGTATCATGTGGATGGCACGAGGGAAGGGGTATATATATGAGGGATTGTTTTCCTTTTCAAGGTACGTTCACATACACCCACAAAACACCTTTCCATTGTTCAGATTTCCTTTGCCCAGACAGTTGCTTATCCTCACGCCGGAGGGGCTTACGCCGGAGCCACCCCCGGTCTAGTCACGTTTGATTGTGTGCAGGCGAGAAGAAGGAGCCGGAGCTATCACGATTGGACTACAACGGTCGTGTTGCTGCTTGAGGAAATTCCTGGCAACATCATAAAGGTTTTTAGTCGGATAAGACCGAATTTTCTTGGATAGATAGGCTAGCAGTGGCCAAACGAGGGGAGAAAGTTCGGACCATGATAATCGAAAATCACAATCGCCACAAAAAACGATTCAAATTTTGAAGGTTTGCTTCGTCAAATTGCTCTAAAAATAAAGAGGATCAAGAGAAACATGAGAGAATTGAGAGATAAAATGATAACTAAAGGTTGAAATGGGGGAAAGAGAGTAGAGAACCATTTTCTAATTTTGTTTGGGTGGGTTTGGGTGAGTGTGTATTTTAGAGTTAAAAGGGTAAAAAATATGATATACTCCCTCCGTTCCAGCCGAGTGTATACTTATTTCCGTTTTGGTCCGTCCCAGTCGAGTGTGAACTGTCCAAAATGGAAAGGGAATCTTCACTATTTACCACACTCACTCTCTCTCCTATTTTACTTTTACACTCACAACATTCTCTCTCCTAACTATTCCTTCCACTCATTCTCTCTCCTATTTTACTTTTACACTCACAACATTCTCTCTCCACTTTTTTCTCTCTCTTACTTTTTTCTTATTTTATTGTTATTCCTTTCATCGGTGTGCCAAAAAATTTGGTACACACTTGGGTGAGACGGAGGGAGTATGTATTTTATTTGGGTGGGTTTGAATAATTTCCCTTATTCCAAAATCATGTGTGTGGTATTGTCTTTTAAGTGTTTGTGAAAATGTCACAACCAAATTGATGAGATATTTATCTTCCAAAACTTGTGGGATATTGTCAAAACCAGTTTGATGGGATATTTTAGCTCTTGATTTTTTCTTATCAAATATGATAATAATATTTGTGAACTTTCATAACAGACCTTTCTAATGAGTGTTCATCAATTGTTAGAAGATGTTGTTGCTGAATTAGGTTATAAATTTTTTTGAACATTTTTTGGAATAAGCCATTTGAATGGTCCTATAGCAATTGGTATAGGACCTGGCAACATCAAATACACAGCTAAAAGAAATTTAAATGGTCCTATATCACTTGATATAGGTATATAATTTTTTGAGGTCCTATATCACTTGATATAGGACCATTCAAAGGTCTTATAGCTTCGTATATGATGTTGTTAAGTCCTATACCAGTTGCTATATGACCATTCAAAGGTCTTAATGCGTTGGTATAAGATTGTGTGAGGTCCTATACTACTTGCTATAGGACCATCCAATGATCTTATAGCTTTGTATATGATGTTGTCAGGTCCTATATCACTTGATATAGGACCATTCAAAGGTCTTATAGCTTCGTATATGATGTTGTTAAGTCCTATACCAGTTGCTATATGACCATTCAAAGGTCTTAATGCGTTGGTATAAGATTGTGTGAGGTCCTATACTACTTGCTATAGGACCATCCAATGGTCTTATAGCTTTGTATATGATGTTGCCAGGTCATATACCATTTGCTATAGGACCATTCAAAGGTCTTATAGCTGTGTATATTATGTTCCCAGGTCCTATACCATTTGCTATAGGACCATTCAAAGGTCTTATAGCTGTCTATATTATGTTCCCAGGTCCTATACCATTTGCTATAGGACATTTCAAAGGTCTTATAGCAAATGTATGGGGGTGTTATTAGTTCTTATAGTACATGTATAAGAAATTTTCAGGTCTTATATCACTTGTTATCATTAAATATATTCATTCGATATAAGAGTAATAAAATATAAGAGTAATTATAGTCATATACCTTTAGTTATAAGACTAATTTTAGTCTTATTTTTTAAGGTATAAGACTAATTTTAGTTTTATACATTTAGGTGTAAGACCGACGGGGAGAGTGTATAAGACCGACGGAGTGGAGGTACTGTATAAGACAAATTTTCACATTTTAAAGAAAACGTAAAAATTTGTGGTTTTTTTTTACTCTTAAATTTTAAGATATAAGAGTAATTCTAGTCTTATACCCAAATATATACTTAATTAAATTTTGAATATTGAATCTCATTAATTGATTGTGAAATCTCATTTTTTTTAAATTAATTTTCCTCCACAGTTTATACTAATAAAATATATTGCAAAAATAAAAATAAATAAAGCATTGGCCAAGTGGTTAAGACTTTGGTTCATAGTGGAGGTTATAGAGTTCGAATCCCATACTCTACATTTTGATTCAATTTTTCTAAAATAACATAGAAAAGGACGGGGTGGGCTGGGCGGTTGGGCTAAGCGGGCTGTTTAGGAACTGGAGGGGTATTTTAGGTATATTAATTACAGCGGGTTTCTGAGGAATTTTTGATCTCGATTGGGTATTTATGAGTTTGTGATCTCACTTAGGAGTCTTAGGGTCCTTGGCTCTTCCCCATTTTGCCTAGCATGGCAATGTTGAAAATTTGGAGACTACGAAACCCTATCCCCCCCCCATTGAATTACGTACGCATATTCTTTTCCAAGACATCCAGTTTAAACTTCTCCATTTGTTGTGTGATTTTATCTCAATTCCTTGATGAGGCAAAATCAAAGTTTCTGGTAAATAGGTTGAGCAAATTTAAGAGTTGATAGCCATGTGATTCTTCTTCTTGCTCAAGTGAAGAAGTATTTTTCATTTTCTTCTTCCTTTCCCATTTTCCAGGTCTTAGGTCTTAGCACAACGGTTGGAGTTTTTGTCATTTGATTCGAAGGTAACATGTTCGAACCGCATAAACAGCCTAACTTTGCATTTAAATGCAATGGAAGATTGTCTATATTAAACCCATGTAGACCTGACCCTAGTACCATATTGCCCTTTTTCTTATTCTTATTGTGCCCAACAAATAAATCTCTTGGAAAAATTAATAATCATTTGAACATTGAGGGCTCAAATATCCCCAAGTTCTTCAACACATGATTAGATGTTAGGTAACAAAACTAAGGCATTTATGGTTTGGCAGTTTCTTCCTTCTTCTTTCTCTTTTATGCCTCACAAATTACTAAATATCTCACCTTGAAAAGGGCAAAGCTCCCTTAATTTATTAATAAGACAAACAGTAAAACAAAAATACAAAGGAAGAGGACGTAACGCCTTACCTCAAGAAATAACATAAAGCTTTTAAAAGGATGGGAAGGAATGTAGATTAACCTCGTTTACCCCCTTCTTCTTCTTCTTCTTATACCAACTTTATAAGCTCACAAAGAAAAGGAAAAAGATAAAAGTACCATGTACATGGTTTAATTTGCAATGAGTAATTTAGTAAAATAAAAATAAAATCACAAATAAGTCCAGTCACACACAGCCCCAATTAATACTCCTATAGTGGTCTCTATGAAAACTCACCAAGGATTTATCCTTGCCTGTCCCAAGTCAGGATAAAGGGTGAGGGTTGCGGTAGGCTTGTGACAACCAGCGTAAAAATTTTGTCACATTATCATGACATGAATCGGAATATGAATATCGTTGGGGCGTTTCCTCAGCAGCGACGCGCTACACTTCAAAGACCTGGGTGTAGTGATAAGTATGCAAAGGTTGCTAGGTCGTCGCCCGGAAGCGACGCGCCATCTCTTCGCCCGGGGGTGGTGTCAAATATGCAAGGGTTCCCGCATTGCGAACGAGTGCGGGTAAAGAAGCTAGTCCATGATAGGTGTAAGGGTAGTGGGATGCGCTTTGAAACTTGGAACATTGGATCCTTGACAGGGAGATCAGCAGAGGTGGTGGAAGTTATGAGGAGGAGGAAGATTCACATAATGTGTCTACAGGAAACTAAGTGGGTTGGAGAGAAAGCAAAAGAAATATCGCCTTGGGGTTTTAAGCTTTGATACTCAGAAAAGGATAAGGGTAGAAATGGAGTGGGTATCATTATTGATAAGGAGCATATTAATGATGTGGTGGAAGTGTACAGAAAGAGTGATCAAATTATGGGCATTAAACTGGTAATACGTGATGAGATTATAACTATTATTTCCACCTATGCATCACAAGTAGGGTTGGATGCATCTTTTAAACAAGTGTTCTGGAAAGATTTGGAGGAGGTAGTGCAACGAGTACCTAGTGGTGAGAAATTAGTGATTTATGGTGATCTGAACGGGCATGTGGGGTCTAGTCGACATGGCTTTGAGAGCATACATGGAGGTTTTGATTTTGGGGAGAGGAATGAAGCAGAAAATAGTATCCTGGACTTTCAAGGCTGGGTATACGACTCTGAAAGTATAATGAACACTTGGTTCAAGAAGAGAGAATCTCAATTAGTGTCCTATAAGAGTGGAGGTAATGCGAGTCAGATTGACTTCTTCTTAGTAAGAAATGCTTGTAGAAAGAGTTATACAAATTGCAAGGTTATTCCGGGTGAGAGCACATCAACTCAACATAGACTGGTGGTACTTGATTTTCGAAGTAAGAGAATTTCGAGGAAGAGAAAACCATAGGTAGACCCTAGAATCAAGTGGTGGAGACTTCAAGGGGAGAATCAACAGAAATTTGTAGCTAAGATGGTCGATACCGGTATTTGGTCGGATATGGATATAGATTCAACTTGGACTAAGATGGAACATACCATAAAGGAGGTGCCGAAAAAAGTCCTTGGAGAATCTAGAGGAAACGGGCCACTAAGTAAGGACACATCATGATGGAACAAGGAAGTAAAACAAGCAATAAGGGGCAAGCGAGAATGCTACAAATTATTGGGGAAATGTAGGAGCGACGAGAACTATTAGAAGTATAAGGAAGCTAGAAGAGATGCTAAGAAAGCAGTAAGAGACGCAAGAGCAAAGGTGAATCAAAAATTTTATGATAAGTTGGATACAAAAGAAGGGGAAAATGACATCTACAGAATTGCTCGTATGAGGGATAAGAGGACACGAGATATTGGGACGGTTAAATATGTGAAAGATGTAGATCAAAGAGTTCTAGTCGGAGATAAAGAGATAAAAGATAGATGGAGTTCGTACTTTGATACCTTGTTCAATGGCGGTCAAGAGCAGGATATTGGAGATTTAAATATCTCTTCGAGTATGGTTAATCGAGATTTTTTGCGGAGAATTCAAAAGAGTGAAGTGAAAATGATAATGAAAAAGATGAGATTGAAGAAAGCTGTAGGACCGGATGGTATACCAATTGAGGTTTGGAGATGTTTCGGGGAGAGGGGAATAGATTGGCTAACAACGCTATTTAACAAGATATGAAGAACTAACACAATGCCATTGGAGTGGCGGAAGAGTACTCTGATCCCTTTGTATAAGAACAAAGGTAATGTCCAAGATTGTGCCAACTATCGGGGGATCAAACTAATGAGCCATACTATGAAACTTTGGGAAAGAGTGATTGCACAAAGGCTGAGAAAAATTGTGGATATTTCGGATAACCAATTTGGGTTTATGCCGGGAAGATCGACTATGGAGGCAATATATCTTATGAGACAAACCATGGAGAAATATCGAGATCAAAAGAAAGATTTACATATGATTTTCATTGATTTGGAGAAGGCGTATGATAAAGTGCCAAGAAAGGTACTTTGGTGGGCATTAACAAAGAAGGGTGTTTCAAAGAAATATATTGATATTATCAAGGACATGTATAATGGAGTTAGTACTTGTGTACAGACTAGTGTTGGGAAGACTGAAGAGTTCCCTATAAAGATTGGAGTGCATCAAGGTTCCGCACTTAGCCCATTTCTATTTGCTTTGATAATGGACGAATTGACGAGGTCAGTCCAAGATGATATACCAAGGTGTATGTTGTTCGCAGATGATATTGTGCTGATTGATGAGACAAGAGAGGGTGTTGAAAGTAAATTGGAGTTGTGGAGACACACTTTGGAATCTCGAAATTTTCGACTAAGCAGAAGCAAGACTGAATATTTGGAGTGTAAGTTTAGCAGAGTTGGAAGTACGGAGGCAGGGGCGGTCACATTTGATGGAAATATTGTCCAAGCTTCTGAGATTTTTCGCTATCTTGGATCCATTATTCAAAAGGATGGAGAATTAGATGGTGATGTGGCTCATAGGATTAAAGCAGGTTGGTTGAAGTGGAAGAGTGCCACAGGGTTTCTATGTGATCGCGGCATGCCCAATAGATTAAAGAGAAAATTCTACCGCACGACAATTAGGCCGACATTGCTTTACGGCACCGAATGTTGGGCCGTGAAACAGTGTCACGTGCATAAGATGAATGTGGCGGAGATGCGTATGCTTCGATGGATGTGCGGTTATACAAGAAAGGATTGATTGGGGAATGAGGTGATCAGAGGTAAAGTAGGAGTTGCGCCCATTGAAAATAAAATGAGGGAAAATTGTCTGAGGTGGTTTGGACATGTGAGAAGGAGACCGAATGATGCACCGGTTAGGAGGCCGAAACAGTGGAGAAATGATAAAATGGCGAGGGGTAGGGGAAGACTCAAACAAACTTGAATTAGAGTAATTGAGAATGATATGAGTTTACTTGGAGTGGATGTAAGTATGGTGTTGAAGAGGCCGGAGTGGAGGGCAAAAATTCATGTGGGGGGCTGATTTATTTATTTATTATTATTATTTATTTATTTATTTATTATTTATTTATTTTTTATTATTTTTATTATTTTTTTTATTTTATTTTTTTTTATTTATTATTATTATTATTTATTTATTTATTTTTATTATTTATTTTTTTAATTTTTATTATTTATTTTTCACGATACGACATATGAGGATTCATGTTAGCCGACCCCAAATTATTTTGGGACTAAGGCTTTGTTGTTGTTGTTGTTGTTGTATGTAATATAACATTGTACTAGAAATTTTAAAAGTGTCTTTACATAAAATATTTATCTCTAAAAATATAAAATTAGTTTTGTTCTAGATCACATTATTTAAGTTTCTTAAAATGTGTAATATAACGAATTTTTGAAATGGAACTCAGAATATAAATTTTAAGAATGTTATTACAAAAAAATTGAAGATAAGGACCATACTTAAAAGTGTTCAATTAAATCTCTACAAAGTAACACATATGTCATACTGAAATTTGCGGCACTTAGGACAATCACTTTTTCCGAGGAGTTAAAATGAATGTACATGACTGGGCAACGCCATTTTTGAAATTAAACCACATACCACAAAGTCGGGATCTGCAAAGTGGAAATTAGTCTTTAAGAGGAGTTAAGAATTTTGGAATGGAGAAAGTGGAATATGTATTTATTTGTGAAATGTTCCTGAGTGATAATCATTTTGTTGGAGAGATATTATTCAATTGATTCTAAATAATTAAGGGGTACATGAAAAATGCTAAATAAAAAATGATTTTTTTTTAAGTATAATAAATTTTAGTATGGGGCGTTCATAACTAAGCAAAGTATTTGAGTATGCAATAGAAAACGATAAAGATAATCATTTTCAATAAGAGACATCATCCGAGATTAGTACGTAAGATCCCATGCATCGACCGACGAGGAACTTGTCAGTTTTCTCCTTCTGAGTGAATTCATGAACTTTCTTTAGCTCTATGCGAGTAAGATCTTTTGTAAAACTATGATGTGCACGAGTTTTGTAACCGCAAATTTTAGAGCGAGATTGATGATGTTGACTATTCTTGTAGTGAATCCGATTATTGTTCGGCATAAAACATAATAATTGTTGTGCTTTTTATAAATTTCAAAAATTTTATTTAGAACTCCTCACACTTAAAGAGTCCAATCAATCCAAGGAGTATGTGCTATTAAGATTATCATGGAGCAAGATATATTAATTTGAAAATGTATTAAGAATTTTATTATTCAAAATCAGAATAAGATGTTATGTATGTCTATAACTTCACTTTAAACTTCGCCATATAGTGAGCTTTTTTCAGTAATAATCAAGTCTGCTTTATATTTTGTTGCGCGAGGAAATTGCTGGGAGTACTAATTTGCTAGCCAAAAGAAAGAAGGTGACATCGAGTTCGAATAAACGGTCTTTAAGGCGATACTTTGGTGTATGCTTTAAAGAAAGTAAGTGTATGAAGAATTAAGGATTTCGAACAGATCATTAGATGATTTGGGATTGCTGGCGAATCATTAAATGGGTAAGATTGGTATTTTCATGTAATATTGATTGATGCTAAAACGGGTACTCTTTATGAAGACAAAGAACAAAGCTTTGAATCCTCACAATATTGGCAAAGACTTAGTATATAGTCGGATCAAAGTACTCAACTATTTTTAAATGATATTGCATCAAACTAACCAGCAAATGAAAAATCCCTACGTCGTGATTTAGGGTATAATCACGAATCATGTTCAATGATTGTTTTAGTTGCATCCTGAAAGCCAATAATTTCCACGTGGTTCCAAGCACCAGAAACTCGCAATGTATAGGATGCGGATCTCTGAGTCAACTTCCTCTATTTGGTCTTGTTATGAACATATGATAACTCCAGTGTATCTGTATTTTGAAGAATTTTGAATGGCTCTTCCCATTTCTAACATTATTCCGATTTTAACGAGAGATTCTCAACTAGTTTGAACAAACGCTTGGATTTTTCAAAGCACTTGAAACCCAAATTCAAGATCCATCGTTTATGTTGAGCATGAAATATGTGAAGTTTAACTATTATCGGTCCCAAAGATGTTCAATTTTGATTTAAAGTATGAAGCATCAAGATATGTAAATGTGTGAATTATTAAATGAGTAAAGTTTGGAATACATTTGTAGAAAGCATGTATTAAAGTTCATTATGAAAATAAGTGGGTTTAATAATCATTTAATGAATCAGGAAAGCAAATTAATAACCACTTTAACTTTAGAAATGTTCATATACAAAAATACATTATATTATTTAGAGGTGACAGAATTATGTTATCTGGTTTTTCTAAATCTAAAAGGAATATAGCTTAGGTGATTCCATTTGACCAAAGTATATCAATGACCAAAGTTTTTGTATATTAATAAATTGCTTATGAATATGTAATTCCTTTCATTTAACACGTTTGAGCGCAAATGTGTCGCTTGCATCTAAACTGGCTTACCGAGAAAAACCAAAATCATTCACTAATGACAAATTTGTTAATAGAAATCAGAACAAGCGCAATGATGGTTAGTGAAGGTCATGGGCCGTGTTTTAAATATTGATGCGGAAATGGTTGATAAAGTCAATATTTAAAAAAAATAAACATTTTTAAAAAAGTCCATTCAATTCAACCTTCATAAGGAAAACATGTTTTCTATTCATGAGCAGCGTGGGTTTTATAAATGCGGGGCACTAACCGTAATGTTCTTATTGTATTAATCTTGTATTCTTATGCAGCCCACTTCATATAACCAAATTGGATCAAAGGCATTTGGTAACTGCACTCCCTATTTGCAAAATTGACATATTATCAGTTTAAAGGACACTTCATAAACTGGTCATTTTAAATTAGACTAAATTAATCTTCTCACTTGTGGGCAGCAAGCAACGTGTTCGCTAATTTTTAGAAAATGAAAGTAGTGCTTACGATTGAAGCAAAAATTGTCATAATCTTTTGTTTAATAAACCCTTTTGACGTTTGTTCATTTATATATATATGTATAAAAATTTAAAACAAATTTAAGTTATATATTGTATTTATATATATTAACTAAAAATTTACTTTTAAATGAAATACTTTTATTTCCCAACAATTTACTATTTATACAAACGAATAAATCTAATTTAGAGAATAAAATCTTGCTTAAACAGCGATAGAATAGCATTTTGATATTTAAACATATTTAAAGCAGAGAAAATGAAGCGGGAGTAAACTCTAGTCATTTCTTAATGATTTATTAACTTTTCCTTTTGAAATGAAGTAGTTTTTTTAAAGTGGTAATTAATATAATTCTTTATTATTATAAATGCATAATTGTCCATTTTTATATTGTACCTCAATGGGATATATTAATATATTGAAACTAATTACAATAACTCTTGTTCGTCTATTCAAGAAAATACATAATTAATGCTGTCTATTAAATAATAGAAAAAATTATTATGATTTGTATTTTTCTATCGATGGACAAATGGCAATGTGGAGTCCAATTCTCTATCATAATTGTATAAAGCTTGATCCGCTTATTTGAAGCAGCAAGTATCATAGCTATGATCTTTGTTCTTTATTTTTACAACTTCATGAGGAAAACTAATTTTTAAAAAAGTTAAAGATCTTAGAATATGGAGTATCAGATAAATAAAGTCTATTTTCGAGGATGAAGAAATATAGGCACAAAAATTCATAGGAGCGGACAATCAAAAAATAAAAATTTTTTGACAATGATACTAAAAATTTTTCTTCAAATAAATCTCAACAAAATGATTTTAAGAAATGAGTTGAAAGATATCTATGGATACATTATTGTTGACATCGACTGTAGCTAACGAATGATGTTAATTTTCAATTTTAATACCACATGTAATTGGGTACTTTTTTTCAATTGAATCTTTTTTTGTTACGTAGCATTGTGTGTCGAGCAAAATTAGTAGTTATTCTTTCGTAAATGCTTTAAAAATGTACCTTCTTTAAAAAGATGAGTAACTATTTTTGACAAAAATTAAGATTACAAAGATGCGAAGGAATGACTGCACGTGACATTAAGTGAAGAAACCGAGAATGCTCATTTAAATTTTTGAAAAAAGTGCTCTAGGTAGTTATTTTGACCTTATTAATTTTACAAGAAACAAATGGAGGTAATGTAGCCTTCCTCAAATATGTCATATTTTTCATTTCTTTTGAAAGTGGTATTATTTTGAGAAAATTATCTTATAATATGTCCATATTCGTGGTCAATAAACAAATCACATTATGTTTTAAATATCAAGTCATTCAATATAATGGAAAACCTCGAGAATGTCATACGTCTATTTTAATTTTGATTTTATTCGATACCATGTGGAATATATAGTCTTTGAAGATCTAATTATCAGAAGAATACTATATTAGCAAAAAGATAATGAATACTATTATAATAATGAAATTTCATCTTTTTGATTACAATAAATGAAAGAATTTTGATATATCAATATATTTCTTGACAGGAAGGTTAGGCCCTTTCTTTGCTAATAACTCCCTCATGTGTCATTTTATTCTTAAATCCCAATCCAATTAATTATTTGATAGGACCATTAATGAGTTTAATCTTTTTCTTTATTTTATCATAATTACTCATTGAACTAAATTGACATTTGTCTAATGAATGAGTCAAAATCCCATACACCCTAATACGAAAATTTTCGTTTTCGATAATATTTTACGTTTCAAGAGAAATTGGCTATCATTTTTGTAAATAATAATCCCTTTATTATATCTGAAAAGGGTAGTACATTTTATCTCATAAATATAGTCTATATTTATATAATATGTCGACATATGCCTATATTTTAAACTATAAATGATATTTATACATGCTGTATTGACTTTTTAAATTAAACTATTTAAGCAATAAATCTTTAACCAAGAGACGCTGAGGTTAAAGGATTTCATAACGGAGTCATGTCTGGGTTGAACAAGATTTTTCCATTTTGATACCCATTCTCTTAATTAGCAAAAACCCAGATTAATGAGTATTTAGGAATAGTTCTCATAATTTCTCGAACAAATCCCATTACTTTTTTAAGTGTCCTTCCCTTTTATAAATCAATAATATACAATTTTAAATGAAGATCATTTGACGTTAAAATATCTCTAAACTTCAACTTCATAGTTCCCATTTTCCCAATTAACGTAATACCCAAAATTCTTTCATTGCATATATTCACTCTAAAGTCACAATATTTTTACAGAATGAGCGTTGGTATGAAGGAAGAATGCACCATGAAGTAGGGGCTGAATAATTTGGAGTTGAATGGAGCCAATGAAGTGCTTGAGGGTATGTTTTTTCTCTTGCCTGCCTACAATAAAGGATAATATACACTATATATCCGGAAGTATATGAATATATGCACAAGGTAAGTCAAACCAGCAAATGGTATGGTAACGAATGTTTTCTGTGTAGTTTAATAACAAACTTATCAAAAATATTTTAATGTCTATTATGTTTTACATTTTATAATTAAAAGTTTACATTAATTATCAACATTTACACTAAAAGACTGCAGCAAAATCTTGGCTACATAAATTCTAATTTCCTTTAAAACTAAAGGAGCAGAAAGAAAGATTGTTCATATCTACTGGGTCCGGGAGTGGCAATGGCAGGACGAAAGTAACTATTACCTTCGTCTCGATTTAATATTTTTACCTCTTTTTAGTTCTTACATTTAAGGATTTTAGTTTTTTTTTTCTAAAATAGACAATGCAACTCATTTGCTACACTCAAAATAATAATTCACTTAATATTTTCTATCAATTTTCTATATTCTATTTTATTTTTATATTCATAATATTTACTTTTTATTAATAATATTTACCTTTTATTAATTTCTGTACAAATTCAAACTAGAAATATTAAATTGTAACATAAATACATCAAATCGTTATAACTTATAACGATAAAGGGGCCTCAAAAACATTATAGCTAGGTGTTTGATGGTACGGATCGTACCTTCCCCCATTTACTTTCCCCCTACCTTGTTTTTCTCTAAAGGATTTGAATGATTGTTCTCAACAACCAAATTTGAACAGAAAAGAATAAGTGGGATTTATAGTATAACTAGCACATGTCCGTGTCCAAGGTCACGTAATTTTTTTTTTTAAAAAAAAAATTTAATTAATTTTTTTTTTAAGAGCCAAATGGGAAAGGGACAAAATAGTGAGGACAAAATGGGAATTTCGGCGAGTGAAACTATTCATACTACTGTTCAAAACACCCCTTTGTTTTATACTATAGATTTCTCAAATTTATCAATTTTATCTTATAAAATACTCCCTCCGTTCTAATTTAAATGTCTCAACTTTCTATTTTGGGCATCCCATTTAAAATGTCTCATTTTCAAAAAAAGAAAGTTTTTTTTCACTATTCCACCCACTCATTCTCTCTCCTACTTTACTTTTACACTCACAACATTCTCTCTCCTAACTATTTCTCTCACTCATTCTCTCTCATATTTAATTTTTCATACTCACAACATTTAAACTTTTTCTCTTTCCTACCCCACTTTCCTTAATTCTCACGTCGGACCCATTTTTGGACATTTAGATTGGGACGGAGGGAGTAAGTAATATTTAATCTAACTATATATTCCCTCCGTCCCACTCCAGTGTGGACTTATTTCCTTTTTGGAACGTCCCACTCCAGTGTGAACTGTTCAAAATGGCAAATTTTTTTTACTATTTCACCCACTCATTCTCTCTCCTACTTTACTTTTTCACTCATAATATTCTCTCTCCTAACTATTCCTCTCACTCATTCTCTCTCCTATTTAAATTTTCATACTCACAAACACCTCCTTCACCTATTTTTCTCTCCTACTTTTCCTTAATTTCCGTGCCAAAAAAGTAGGTCCACAATGGAGTGAGACGGAGGGAGTAATTCTTAGCTTAATAAGTACACTCTCCTTCTCATTTTACTTAGTTCAACATCCCATTTTTTACTAAGTACACCTTATTTATCAATTTACTTTCTTTTCAAATACCATGACCTTAGGTCACCCCTCCCCATCTTCTCCGGTCAACAACTCCATCAACCATCAACTCTCTGGTGACTTTTTTTTCTTTCTTTTTTTCTTTTACTCCGCCGACCTCTCTAACTACCAAACAACTGAGAACTTAAAATATCAGTAAATTCTCAATTGTCAACTAAACTAATAAAAACACGATCAACTCCTGCGAACACCAACTACGACGACCTCTACATCAACCAAACAATTGAGAACTTAACTTATCAACTAAACTACTAAAAACACGATTAACTTCGATGACCATCAACTACGACGACCAAATAACTAAGAACTTAACTTATCAGTAAGTTCTCAGTTGTCTCCACTAAGAACACGATCAACTCCGGCGATTACCAACTCCGGCTATCAAAAAACTAACAACTTATCAGTAAGTTATCAGTTGTCAAATAAACTACTAAGAACACGATCAACTCCGGCGACCACCAACTCCGTCGACCAAACAACTGAGAACTTAACTTATCAGTAATTTCTCAGTTGTCAACTAAACTAATAAGAACACGATTAACTCCAACGACCACTGGTGAACAAACAACTGAGAACTTAAATTATAAGTAAGTTCTTTCGTTGTCAACTAAACTACTAATAACACGATTAACTCTGGCGACCAAACAACTGAGAACATAACTTATCAGTAAGTCGTCAGTTGCCTCTACTAAGAGCACGATCAACTCCGGCGATCAAACAATTGAGAACTTGACTTATCAGTAATTTTTCAGTTGTCAACTAAACTACTAAAATCACGATTAACTCCGGCGACCAAACAACTTAGAATTTAATTTATTAGTAAGTTCTTAGTTGTCAACTAAACTACTAAGAAAATGATCAAATTCGGCGACCAAACAATTGAGAACTTAATAATAAATTGAAATTTTCATTTTTATCAGTACTCCCTCCGTCCCAAAATGAATGTCCAACAATTTTCATTTTTAGGGTGAGTTTGACATTGCTTCTGATTCCCTGAAAGTGATTTTTCAAAAGTGATTTTAGAAAAATCAATTATTTGTAATGAACACTAAAATTTATAAGTATGTTTGGATATTATATTTTCAAAACTGATTATTAAAGATAAATATCAAAAATGACCTTTATGATATGTATCTCGATATAATAAATGTATAAAAGAGATAGAGGTTATTATTGTAAAAACAACACAAATAACAACTTTTAAGAATTACTTTTAGCAAAAGCTTGGTCATAGCTGCTTCTACGAAAACATAATTTTTTACGTTTTAACAACTTAAAATCATAATCAATATTGTTATTCAAACGCTATTAAAAGTGATTTTGAGCTTCAAAAGTGATTATAAGCCACAAAAAAGCACTCCCAAACTCACCCTTATTCCCACCTCATTTACACATTCTGAATGTTGATGGCATCTGAAATGGAATACACAACAAGGATTTTTTTGTTTGCTAAAAATGTAAAAAAATAGAAACATATACTCCCTCCGTCCCAACAAAAGCTTCACTAATTATTCAAAAGAGCGTCCCGTTAGAAGCTTCACCTTTTCTTTTTTGGCAAAAAATCTTTACTATTTTCTCCACTCATTCTCTCTCCTAATTCACTATTACACTCACAACACTTTTCAAATTTACTATTCCCTCCACTAATTCCCTCTCCTATTTTCAAATTACACTCACAACATTTTTTTTCCCTCCCATTTTCATAATTTGCGTGCCCACCCAAAAGGGTGAAGCACTTATTGGGACGGAGGGAGTATTTTTTTTAAATAGTAGACCTAATTGCTTAAAAATCAACAAATTGGACTAACTAACATGAAAGTGTGTAGACATCACACACATGGCTAAGTCAAAAGGTTGAATTAGTTTAGTTTTGTTACTTTCTTATTTATTTAATTTAAGTAAATATTATGTATATTATTTTTAATGTTACTAACCTACTAACCGAAAATTATTTTGTTTTTAGTAGTATTTGGTGTTTTTATAGGACTCTCACGACTTGAAAAAGGAGTCTAAAAAGGATAAGAATGCTGAGAAGATAAAAAGGGATAAGGAAGGTTGAAGTGAAGAGATAAACACCAAGCTTCAGTTATCCACTGTTGAAGACTCCTTTGCTATAAATATGAGGACCATTCCTCATTTGATATACACGATTTTAGTAGACTCAAAGTGCTGAAGATAAACAACCTTCTGAGAGTTTTGGTTAAGTGAGAGTTTCTTTGATTATTTTGTCTTCTCTTAGGATTATTCTGTGTAACCGGTTCATAAGTTATTTAATAAGAGAAGTTTTATTGTCTACAGCAAATTGCTGTAGATAAGTGTTAAATTCTTTGTTTATTTCATTTATATTTATTCATTTCCACTGCTTTTTACTGTTGATGCTAGTACTGGTGCAATAGCATCAGGACTCACATCAGATATTTTCGTGTTCCTGTATATTTCTAGCCGCTCAATTTCTTTCACAACACATATTTACACTTCAAGGAGGATGAATGCAATTATTATTCCTATAAACATATCATCTTGTTAGAACTCTTTCCTCTAAACTCTAAGGTGACGTTTGGTTCATGGGAAAACATGGGAATGGAATGGAAAATTGATAATTTTCCATTTCATTCCCATGTTTGGTTTTAGTCATTTAAAAAAAAAAATTCCTTGGAATAATGTATTCCTTCATTTGAAGGAATTAACCATTCCATTATAAAAGTGATGGAAAAGTTTTTTCCTTTGGGAAAGGCAAAAAAAAAATTTTTTTTTGACCAAAATACCCCTGCCCCCTACCCACCCCTACCCCCTACCCAGCCCCTACCCAGCCCCTACGCCCCACCCCCACCCCCCACCACCCACCCCCCACCCCCACGAATTTTTTTTTTTTTTTTTTTGCCTACCCTCCCCCACCCCCACCCCCCCCACCCCCCACCCCCACGAATTTTTTTTTTTTTTTTTTGCCTACCCCCCCCCCTACCCCCACCCCCCCACCCCCACGAATTTTTTTTGCCTACCCTCCCCCACCCCCACCCCCACCCCCCACCCCCTCACGAATTTTTTTTTTTTTTTTTTTTGCCTACCCTACTCCTCCCCCCACCCCCTACCCCCACCCCCCACCCCCACGAATTTTTTTTTTTTTTGCCTACCCTCCCCCACCCACCCCCCACCCCCACCCCCTACCCCCACCCCCCACCCCACCTCCCACGAAATTTTTTACTCATTTTGCGTACTCTACCTACCCCCCACCCACCCCCCTCCAAATTTTTTTTTTAAAGGGTAAATTGGTCATTTTATATGCTTTCATTCCATTCCTATAATTTGTATTTTCAAACCAAACATGATTTGTCAAGGAATTGAATGACAATTCCATTCCATTCCGTGCCAACCAAACGGAGGGGGTTGACCAGTTTTTTTCCATTCCAATTCCATTGACAATTCCATTCCATTGACAATTCCATTCCTTCACTTTTTTTCCACCGAACCAAACGCCCCCTAAAGCCAACAAACAAAGAATCATTCACTTCTCTAGCTGGAAAATAAAATTTTAATAGCCTTCTAACAGCTACAAAGCTAAACATGCTAGTCTCAACATTTATCGCATTTTTTGTGGTTAACAATCAATAAGCCTAAAAAGAATCACAACTATAACTCCAACTATAACTCCGAAACCAACAAATTCAAATTTGTGTATTCAAACGACAGACAAATGAGATATAAGTTAAATTAACATTAGTTAAGGTCAAGGTTTTAAAAAGTCACAGGCTGGATGCTAGGCGGAGGGCTGCGCCAGGCGACTACGGAACTACGGGACTCAGCGGTGACTAACTGTGAGAGGGCCACGCCAGGCGCTGTGCAGCGCCTGTGCCTTTAACACCTGCTAAGGTAATCGATGAATGAATTTAATTTCAGTAACCTATGAGCAAAAAGCGACAACTGCTAATCCAAGTCAATCTTTGGAACCAAATTTTATTTGAAAATGTTGTTTAAGAGGAGAGCTTACATCTGATGATTTAATGGCTTTAATCAGGCTCTGAAGCTCGTCTCCGGTGATTTCTCTCTTCATCTATCTCTCTCTCACACACGCTACCTACACACTTCGATTGTTCCTCCGCATAACTTGAGCGAAAATGGAAAATTAGAATTCTTCTCCTCGAGTTTGTTGTATTCTCATTTTCATCCGGCGACCACCAACTCCGGCGATGATATTTTTCAGGGATTAAAAGGTAATTTTCTCAAAGGATAATCAAAATAAATTAAGTACTCCCTCCGTCTCAAAATGTTTGTCCCATTTGACTTTTTTGTTGAACTTTGTCCACAAATTTATGAGAGATTAATCATGTTCATGAAATTCTAAAAGTTGTTGTTGATAATATTATTAATGGTGAATCAATAGAAATTTTTAAAATTTCATGAATATAATTAAATTGTCATATATTTGTGGTCAAAGTTCAACAAAAAAATCAAATGGGACAAACATTTTGAGACGGAGGGAGTATTTGATTAGATGTAGCATATATCTCAATCACTTATCTATCTATATATAATAACAAGGTTTTGGTAAATTTCTGGCCATTGAGGGGTATTTTCGTCATTTCACGTGGTGGCAAAACGGCAATTACCAAGGCCAAAATGCCATGTGGCAATCTGTTAGTGGCTGCTTTTTTTTCTTTTTTTAAAAAAACCAAATTGGACACGTGTCGGTTGGTTGGGGAGGGGCATTTCGGCCATTTCCAAGGCGCGTTTGGCACACGCGCCGACAAGGGCACGTTAAAGCAGTTTCTTCCTCTTTTTTTTTTTTTTTATTTTAAAGTTTGGCCATGTGGCGCGTTTTGATTGGAAGGATGGATTCCAAATAAAAAAAAAAAATCCTATTTCTTTAACCTCAATTATATTATAATAAATTAATTTTTTTTAAAAAAAATTTTACACCAAAATTCATAATTTTTTTCTCTTTAAATAGAGACTTCTTTCATTGGATTTGGATACAGAAAAAAAACACTCTTTTTTAAATATAATTTTCTGAATTATCCTTTGTTAATTTTTTAATCTCATTTTTTAATATATTTTTACTTACAAGTAAGTAAGTGTGAAATATTTTATTTAATTAGAAATGATAATAATATTAATAATTTTACTAAGCTTGAAAATAAAGAAGATAAAATTAAATAAAAATGGTGGGGTATATGATGATTAGTTGGATGGGGTAATATGGTTATTGAGTTTATTTTATTTTGATAGATCAAACAGTTTATTTATTTTTTAAATAAACTATTTATAAATTTGTTGAATATCTATCCGTCTAAAAAATTTGTGTATTTATAAAAGCGAATATCGGAAAAGATGGCCGTCATTTTTAAAATTTTGATTAAAGTGTAAGTCATTTCATAGTGTGGCATAACTAAAAATAGTTGAAGCAAATTTGTCGTGGCATGCCGTGATAGGGTGAAAATTTGGTGCATGTCGTATTCGCGTCGACCGAGGCACATTTACGCAGAGATATTTTCCTTTTTTTTTGTGTGACACTTGGTCGCGTTTCATTGGCTTCTTGGATTTCGAAATTTTTTTATTTTCCCATTTTTTTTACCTCAATTGTTTTATAATAAATATATTTTTAACACCAAAATTCATTTAAAAAAATCTCTATAAATATAGACTATTTTCATTTGATTTGGACACCGAAAAAAAAAAAAAACCTTTTTTTAAAATATAAATTTCTTAATTTTCCTTTCTAATTTTTCAATTTCTTTTTTTTTGAAAAGTAATTAAGTGTGAAGTATTTTTTTTAATTATAAATGATAATAATATTAATAATTTTACTAATCATAAAAATAAAGAATATAAAATTAAATAAAAGTGGTGAGATATAGGATGATTAGTTGGATGGGATAATATTGTTATTGGGTTTATTTTAGTTCGATACATCAAACAATTTATTAAAAAAAAAAAATTCAAACTTTGAATAATAGTAAATAAAATATTAATAAATTTGTTCGAATTTTCTATCGGTCTCAAAAAATTGTATATTAATAAAAACGAATATCGGGCAAAATGACCATCATTCTTAAAATTTTGATTGAAGTGTATGTCAATATTATAAGAAATAAAGATAATATAAATTGATATTTTAAAAGAGAGATAGGAAGAAGTGGGTTGAATTTGATGAGGGAGTGGAGGGTTTGGGGAATCTATATGTATATCTATATCTCTATATATATAAAAGGAAGATTGTCGTAATTAAAGATGGTTTGAGGGGCATTTTGGTCTTTTCACGCCTTGGCGAACTTGCAAAAAAAAACGACTGAAATGACCCGTGGCAAGCTGTGATTGGGTTGTTTGTTTTTTTAATTTTTTTCATTAAATTTGGACATGTGTCATCCGTGTGGTGAAGGTCTTTTTGTTCATTTCACCGGCGCATTTACTTCACGCGCCGATGAAATGACCAAAATTATTTAAGTGTGAAGTATTTTTTTGCACCAAAATTCATAAATTTTTTTTACCCATTTCTTTTACCTAAATTATTTTATAATAAATTAATTTTTTTTTACACCAAAATTCATAAAAAAAAATTCTCTTTGGAGACTATTTTCATTTGATTTGGACTCAGAAAAAAAAACTATTTTTTTAAATATAAATTTCTTAATTATCCTTTGTTAATTATCCTTTTCCAATTTTCAATATGTTTTGAGTCAAAATTCTTTAAGTGTGAAGTATTTTTTTTAATTATAAATGATAATGATAATAATATTAATTTTACTAATTATAAAAATAAATAATATAAAATAAAATAAAATAAAAGTGATAGGGTATAGGATAATAAGTTGGAAGGGGTAATATGGTTAATGGGTTTATTTTAATTCGATACATCAAACAATTTATTTATTTTCTTTAAAAAAATTTGAAGCATAGTAAATAAATTATTAATAAAAGCGAATATCGGGAAAGATCGTCATCATTTTTAAATTTTTTATTGAAGTGCATGTTAATATTCTAAGACATATAAATAGTATAAATTGGTATTTTAAAAGAGGGTGAGGAAGAAGTTGGTTGGATTGGGTTTGATGAGGGAATGGAGGGTTTGGGAAAATTTTTTTCATTTAACACAATTGTTGAATTATTTTTGGGACATTTATTTGAGAAATGAGAAAATTAGTATAATAATATTTTAGTTCAAAATTAGATTAGTTTATTGATTTAATTTTTTCATTAATTTAAAACTCATACTGGAAGTGAATATAATATATTTTTCAAAATAAGTATAAAATAATTAGTTATAAATCGCTATCTTTCTCTATATATATAAAAAGACTTGCATAAATTTTAAAATAAACGAGGGCACATTTGTAGTTACTTGGCTAGGATTGAAAATCTATGTAGGGCAAAAAGATTACTAAAAATGAGTAGCTTATTTAAGAAGCTTTGTACATCATGTTAAACATACACATGTGCACACGCGTGAATATACATTAGAACAAAATATCAAGTAACTAAATGAGTTATAATCTCAATTTTTATTAAATAAATTAAATTACTTTTATTAACAATTATCCAAATAAAGTGGATAGGAAATGATTTATTTTGTTTTTTATTTTTTTATTGATTAAAATTATGAGAGCCGTAAATTACACGGGCCTAAAGAGGCGCGTGAATGCATTAGGGTTTTTTTTTTTTTAACATTTGACATATGTGTCGTCTATCTGTGGAAAGGTAATTTCGACATTTCTCTGGGCCGTGTACTGCACGAGCCGACAACGGTGCGTTTATATAGGTTTTTTTCCCTTTTTTTTTTTAAGAATTTTGACACATGTCTCCCGTTGATTGGCTGGCTGAATTTCCAATTATTTTTCCCGATTTATTTACCCTCAATTATTTTATAATAAATTAATTTTTCTTTAATTTTTTTTACACCAAAATTCATAAATTCTATCTCTTTAAATAGAGACTTCTTTAATTTGATTTGAATAGAGAAAAAAAAAACTCCTCTTTTTAAAATATAAATTTCTTAATTACCCTTTGTTAATTCGTCTTTTATTTTTCTATATATTTTTTGTAAAAATTAAATAAGTGTAAAGTATTTATTTTTAATTATAAATGATAATAATAATAATAATAATAATAATAATAATAATAATAATAATAATAATAATTTTACTAATAATAAAAATAAAGAATATAAAATAAAATAAAAGTGGTGGGGTCTAAGATGATGAGTTTTAATGGTGTTGAATTTTTATAAACAAAACGATTGTGTATTTAAAAAGTATATATGGTTATTTTATATAATAATAATATATATCTATTTAATAAGTTAGATGGTGTAATATGTTCTTGTGCTTATTTAAGTTCGATATACCAAACAATTTATTTAATTTTTTTTTTAAAAAAAATATTTGAAGCATTGTAAATAAAGTATTAATAGATTTGTCGATTTTTGTATTCATCTCAAATAATTGTGTATTTATAAAGACGAATATCAGGGAAGATGCTCATCATTTATAAAATTTTGATTTAATTTTATGTCAGTATTAGAAGAAATAAAGATAGTACAAATTGGTATTTTAAAAGAGGGAGAGTAAGAAGTGGGTTGGATTTTATGAGGAAGTGGGGGGTTTGGCCAAATTTTATTTCATTTAACTAAATTGTTAGTAATTTTTTTTCTTCTAACAATTAAATAAGTTAAATTGAAAATAAATATCATAATTATGTTCATAATAAGTTAATGTAAATCAATATGACATGATTTTTTTGATGTACGAGCATGAGTTAATGGGAATTCTCCATTTGAAAAATAATGATATTAGTTCTTACTAGATAACTTTACTATCCTGTTGGTATGACTAAATCTTTTGTTTTTATTTCAAAAATTCTCTTTATCAAAACGAAATAAAATATCACCTTTTTTTTTACTAGATTTCTACTCTTCACTTTTTTTAATTGATTTCAATAACTTATATCGTATATGATAAACATGTTCGTCTGTTTCATTTAATTTTTTTAAATGATAAAAACTACAGAATTGTATATAGATAAATACATAATTCTTATGATTTATGTTTTATTTCTATTTTATTGATTTCTAATTTTTATGTACTGTCAATGTATCCTTTAAGGAAGTATTTTATAATGTATAAACGAATTGAATTTTTTTTATTTTAGTTAAATTTTTTACTTTTTGAATATATAGTAACGCCCCGTGCATCGCACGGGAGTCAATCTAGTTTTTATAAAAATAAGAGATATGATCAAATTTCGTTATTTGAAACAGCAAATTACAGTTTTACATTCCTCTCAATGTGAAATTGGGGACTGCAGTGTTGTTGCTGCAACCAATCCATTTTAGTAAAAAACGAATTTATTTGAAATCACTAAATACTCATTGAGCTATTTATTATATTGCCTAATAAATTGCAGCAATCTTGTAAAAAAATAAAATTAATCAATCCTAAACACTTGATGTAGCATTACAACGAACAACTCACTACATCAGTTCCAAATAACTAAATTTATTATGGTTGTCGCCACACTTTGGGTAAGGGGCCAGTTGGCCCAATTTCATTTTTTTAACTGCATCAATATTGTACAGGTAAATTTTAACTTAAAAAAAAACACTAAAATATAATTTTGCTCTTTTTTTTTTTTTTTTTTTTTTGTACAGGAGAAAATAAAACAGAGACAAAAGGAAAAAGAGACCAAGTCCTAGAAGTGGATGCTCTCATGAAATCAGCCACCATAACCATAAGCTCCTTGAGTTCTTCATTTGGAGCTTCCATCCGCACCCTCCAAGATTGGCGAGATAGTCCGCACAAAAATTACCTTCCCAAAGGGTGTGTTAAATGAAACAATTAGCCATAAGAAGGAGAGCTTTAATGTCCCCCATCAGGCTGCATGAGGATAATTTTGCTCTCTTTATGAACTAAATTTAGATATAACGTCTTAATATTATATTCAAAATAATTTTGACCACACTTTATTAAAATTCTGGCTCCGCTTGGCACCAAAAGTCATCCTAGACAGACATAGCCCTAAGAATGCCAGACGCGAAGGGGGGAAATGTGGTCTCGATAAGAATATAACGGGGTTGTAAGTATAACTTGCAATCTACTCCCTCCCTTCGTTACCAAATAACCAAAGTAAAAAAAATATTGTTGTACAGTAAAACTGCGTAAGCCCAAAATCCGAAAAATAGCCCTGTTGATAAAAATATGGGGGAGGGGGATTGTAAGTAAAAGTTGCAATCTAATATGTAGCTTTCTCATCTTTATGATGTGAGGCATTAGGAAGGTGCAGTCGGCAGCTGAGGCTATGCATGTGTTCAGAGCCAATTATGTCCATGATCTCATTTTTAGCTACCCTCCCTGCATGCACTCTCTAGTCTTTAATTACTTACTTTCCTTGCCTGCACACATACACTAAATTAACACCATTATCATTATTCCCCCACTGCCAATATCAGAGTGTGTGACCAACTGCGTGAGAGATAAGCACTGACCAAGTGAGTAATCAGGAGTGAGAACATTAAGATGTCCATAATATTTATAAGCATTCGAATTGTATATCAGTTCGACTTATATAGTACATGACTTACATCTCATAGTTATATAAATTACATTTATCAGTGAGACAATATTTATAATAATATGAGTCAGAGTTTGCTAAACTATTGTATAATACAATTTTATAGACCTCAAATTCCGCCATATGTTACTAGGGGTAGTTATGGAATCCAATTGTTGGGAGCGTGTTAGCTAGGGTCAATAACTATGTGGATGATCACATATAAAGACTTATAATCGATGATAACGGACACTAAAAAAGAATCAAAACAGTTAGATGCTTATCTTTTCGAGATTGTGAGCCTAATTAAATTCGCTAAATAGTGAATTCTACCGACCTCACAACCACTTAGATATGGATATTGAGGTGACAAATTATCAAATATACATGTAAACACATTGTTTATGTAAAATCTAAAAAATAAAAAAATAAAAATAAATAAAATCCATCATGTGTGTGACTGTGTGAGAGAGAAAGGAAAAAGGAGAAGAAGAATAAAAAAAGGGGGTAAGGCTGAGCAAGGTGATAAGCCCTCACATTGCATGGTCACTCTACCCACGTTCCTTTGCCCCCTCCCTCCACCCCCAAGAAACATTACCTTAATCCATGCCCATGGTATGGACTTCCTTTACACTATATTAACCCCTCCCTTTCCTTCTCTCTCACTCCTCTCTCTCTCTCTCTCTCTCTAACAGTACTACTCATTTCATATTCAACTGATGTTAGAGTCAAAGAGTAAAACTAAGCTGAGTTGAGTCAGAGTCGAGTTAGGATATGGATATTGACGAACTTCTCGACTTCTCCAAAGGCTACGAACTTTACCGCCCTCCCACCGCCGCCACAACCAACTCCGATCTCCACCACTACCACCATAATCACCACCCCCACCCACCTTCCGAAACAATTTTGTCCGCCTCCATTTTTCACTCCAACGACTTCACCAACACACCCTAACACACCCTGCGTCCCCGTATGCAATTTCCTTTCTAATTAGTTTCTCCCCAAATAAAATATAACAATATAAGAGTCAATTAATTAATGTTTCATAGATGTAATTGTACCAAATTGATTTTTTCGATCTGTTTGATTTTTGTGTAGAATGATGATGTAGCGGAGCTCGAATGGCTTTAGACATTTGTGGACGACTCCTTCTCCGATTATCCGCAGAACAACGTCACCGGAACCATAAACTTCCGGTCCGTGACTTCCTTCCACTGCCGGTCGAGGAGCAAACGGAGCCGAATGCCGTCAACCAACGCTACAACATGGACTTCAACACCGGAATCCGTAACTCCGATCAATTAAAAATCAAAATCCGTTTCGAAAATCGAGAACGCTATTAAAATTAAGAGGGAAGTTTACTCACCGTCATCATCGGACACATCGGAATCCGCTCCGCGTCGGTGCACTCACTGCGCGTCGGAGAAGACGCCGCAATGGAGAACAGGACCACAAGGACCGAAGACGCTTTGCAACGCGTGCGGCGTGAGGTACAAGTCAGGCCGGCTGGTGCCGGAGTACCGTCCAGCGGCAAGTCCGACGTTCGTGTTGACACAGCACTCCAACTCCCACCGGAAGGTGATGGAACTGAGGCGGCAGAAGGAAATGCACAGCGGCGGAGTAGGAGGAGGGGGACAACAACAACAGCATGAAGTACACCAGCTATACGGACACCATCACCGCCGTAACTATGAGGTCTGCTGACATGTGGCAAGATCTTGATGGTTGTTAAAATGTCAACGTTCTGTTGTTTTTTTTTGTTTAAGTTCTTGGATCAGTAATTTTCTGACTTTTTACTTACTCTCCCTTCTCCCTTCCAAAAAATTTATCTTACTCTAATTTTATGATCTAAATTGAATTAATTTAATTATAATTTTATGAAAATTTGAATGTCTTTGCACAATTTTAAAAGTATTAATATTTCAACATTATAAATATTATCAATAATAATTTTAAAAGTTGTACAAAAATATACTCAAATTTTCATATAATTATGAATAAAATTTAAATTGAATATAAAATTAAAGTAAGATATATTTTTTGAAACGAACGAATTGATGTTTTTTCGCTCTGTTTAAATTTTTAATTACGGCAAATGTTGTAGTTTTAAGAAAGAAGAAAAAGGCAAAGGGTAATATTTGAGGGGGGTTAAATAGTTATATTTATGGTACAACCACCAATTCAGGGATGAGACTGACGTTCCACGTGAAAGCTCTGAAGAGGCTGAATGGATATGCCTTTTATATGTGTGTTTTTGCGTGCCTATAGAAAGATCGAATTCACATGGAAGGTGGAGTCACATGGCTGGTAAATAAATAAAAAAATAATAGAAAAAAACCTTTAGAACGGACGGAGATGGATATCAAAATCAATATCAGATTGTATGCCTTTAAGAAATTATAAGATTAATACTTACTAAAATGTCTTTAGTGATATTGCGTAATTTATTAGAAACAAATCAGAGATACCGCTTAATTTGGTAGTCAAATTAAGGTTCAAGTTTTGCATTTTTTGATTACAAAACCGATTACACATATTCACTTAGCAATTTAGTCGAAAATATGTTTTCTCGATTCTCAACATCTAAATCTGCTTTCATAAACTTGAGTTGTCCGAAAAACAGAACTACTATGCAATCGAGCTTCTAGAAGAGCCCCACGGAGAGAAAGAAGAGGGAATTAAATGAGGAGAACCAATTAAGAGTTCATTGGAATGAAAAGTCGGACTGCTTAGACACTGTATCCCAGAGAAGATAAGAGAATCAATTAGAGTTCATTAGTACGAGATAAAAGAGGTATTCATTTTTGAATAGACTATCCGACTTTATGCATGGGAATGAGTTTTATTTGGTCATTCATTTGTGACAAGAGATAGTACTCCCTCCGTCCCTGAAAGATTGTCCCATTTGTCATTTTAACTAGTCCCAAAAGTATGTCCCATTTCTAAACTTAGGCATAAATGTTAGTGCAAATCTACTAAGGTACAAGAAGGTGAAGATCTTTCTTAATAATTGCAAAATGTACAACAGAACAATCATTTAGAGACGGAGGGAGTATACTTATAAAGAAAGTACTCCCTACGACTCAAAATGAATGATCAACAGCAAATTTGAATTTTTTTTGGACATTCATTCGTAACAGTCTAATAGAGATAGTATTGAGTTGAAGTGAAGTGAAGTGAAACAAATCAACGAATCCAACTTAACTTGGACTCTGTTCAAAATCATGAAACCTGAAAGTTAACAGTACCCAAGAACTCGCACCTTGTATACAATGTTCATCTTGTTTGAAGGGGGGGGGGGGGGAATGACAATGTGAATGGACTTCTCCAAAAAGAAGGCTCATTGGTTTCTCAAACCTAAAACAGCATCTAACAAAATTCAGATATAATAAATGTGTTAAGAAGATAACGCTTACTACTTGAACAGAAACCATTGATACCGATTTCAGATTTAGCAAATTAAAGCAGGGTTGACCAGGTTGAAGGTCAGTTCAGACAGAGATGCCGTAGTTACTGATCTTTGTGACTTCTTTGCTGAGAGCACTCTTTTCTCATTTGGCTTCCGAGACAAGGTTAGACACCTTTAAACCACAGAAAATCCACTTATGTTAGGGCTTTTATCATCGACAACTTATTAAGGGTATCGTCATCAAACTATTAAACAACAAAACAGTATTATCATTTAGTTTGTATGAAGATTTTCTAAGCTTTTTGCCATATGATACAGGCATATAATCTTCAAGTTTCCCTCATTCGATCAAGTTATGACATTCAAATGGCTTTAGATTAAACCTAGCTAGATATTGTCAACCATTATAAATTCTTATTTTCCAACTTAAATCTCTGAAGGTATATCCTAGCATAATAGAATTGAACCGAAAGGGGATTTTTTTTTTTTTTTCTTCTTTTTAAGAAGGGGATCAACACATTTCACCGCTCCCCCCTTGATGCACTTCACAGAGGCGCGTAGCTATGCTAGGGAGGGCAATGTCATTCCCTCTAACCACTGGTGGGGGAATCGAACCCATGACCTCCAGGTTGGAAGCCATGAACTCTAACCATTAGGCTAAGACCCCGCGTGCCGTAAGGGGATATTTAAACACAAGAACATGAGGAGTTAATAGGAAACATAAGAAATTCAAAGACACTTTAAACATTAAAGGATGTCAACACTGTTTTCTCATTGAAACCAACAGCTGCTAGATCCTCTCAAATGAACACCCACCCAAACCAAAACAATAACATAACCTTAGTCCCAAAAATTTGGTGTCGGAAACACGCATCCTGATGACGCCAAGCAAATCAGGGTCAGAGCGGTTCAAGGATATCTGGCAGGATATATTTAGTGGTTGGATGTACCTAGAACACAACACAAATAAAGCACTGTTAAGGTCAAAGTTGGATGTTAATCCAACTCAGGCCCTCGGGTGTGAGAGTAAGAATACTGAGTATATAAGTCTTTGAGTACCTTGAATGTGTGTGAGTGTTTAGGGTTTGAGAGTAATATGGCTTACATGCGATATATTTGGAACTTACCTTGTCCAAGGGAACAAAGGTCTTCTATTTATAGGCAATGAGGAGCTGCCCGCTGACGTAAGCCATGAGGTCAACCCTAAAGGGCACTTTGGTATTTGATCGCATACACGTGTCCGCATCTGATTGGGTCTGTCAGGGAAGGAGGATTCTCTGTCAGAGGGGATGTCGCTGATGTGGACAGGAGCCGTGTATCCGGCGTGGCGCATTAATGGCAATAGTAGGCGCCTGTCTGAGCCGCATTGAATGCGATGGGAGTGAGCCGGCAACTTGCATGTCAGAGGCAGTAAGCTAACGTGCTCACTAAGCCTTGGTATTTAATCGGGAGGCAGGTGAGATAACCGGGAGTCTGGAGTGAGCTCGCAGTCAATATCTTGGGCGCGTTAGTTGACCGCGGGCACGGATAGAGCGGTCACCATGCTGACGCGGGCACGGATAGAGCGATCACACTGTCCGCGGTCACCTTCCTGGCTCTTGGCCGGGTGCGGTCTTGACTGGGACAGCTGGAGAAGATTGTGGTCTGGACCTGGGCGGTCTAGGGTGTGTCACCGTGATGGACCTTTGGACCAGACCGAGCTTGGGCCCGGTCTAGCTGGTCTGGGCTCATCAGTGGCCCCTAGTTTCAAGTGAATGGTTATTTATGGTCTGAGCGAGGAACTACTAGTCAAGCTCGGTTCCCTGAGATCGCTCCTTGAGCGGGCACCAGTGTTGGCGTTTTTCGGGGGTTGTTGTTCTGCCTCCCGTGCATATAGGCACATGTGAGGCACGTGCGGAGGATTCTAGGCGCCTTGAATGCTCTGCCTCTCGGTTCGCAAGTAGGCCCCTTGGCAGATGAAGAGACAGCACGTGACACGTACGGAGGGTATGTGTCGGCCATCCAAAAGGCGCCATAAATGCTAACTGGCGAATTTTCGAATTTTCAAACGTTTGGCGTCGGTTCGTGGTTCGAGGATACGGTTTGTGGGCTAATTAATACGGGTTAACCCGTATTGGTAGGCCTTATAAATACCAAACCCTTCTTCCTCAAACCCTTTTACCGTTTTCAAACCTTCAAACTGCTTAGAGAGAAAATTCTTGCTGCGTGCTTTGCGTTTTCTTCCTTCGAATCCATCTTTGAATCCACCTTCATAAGTAATTTTGCTTTTGTTTCTTCTTCATCTCTTTCTATTTCTTCTGGGTGTTGATGACGACCGGTGAGTTTGGCCCCAGTTGTCCGGTAGAACTAGGGGATAGGAGCACTCCGGATACCTTTGCCGTTTGTAAACAGACAGGGGAAATCTATAGGAAAGTAGCTCATGCCTGGCTTAGGCTGTCTTTGGGGTGCTTCCAATATTTCTGTGAAAAATATCAGTGGGGGCCTTTTGTCCCACCCCGGTTGTGGGAGGCCAAGAAGAGGAAAATAATTGTGAACGGTGAAGTTTTGGTGTTGGGGGATACAAATAAGTTGAGAAATTTTGTAATGGGGGTTTTGTGCAGGTTTTCCCGCGAGAGAGATCAAGCTTTGAACGTCGTTGAATTAGTGAGGAGAGCTATTCGTGTTCCTGGAGTGATAGTTGACTGGGAGAAGGTTGATTTGATGGATCCCAATCAAACAAGTGAGGAGCGGGCACCGGGCTCCGAGGATATGAGCAATCCCTTGGATGTTCTCCCTTTGAATACTATTTACCCCGAGGACCCTGACGAGTCACTTTAATTTATCTGCCTCAGATTCTCTGAGTTCGATTGAAGAAATTCAGAGTATGTCAAAGGTTCCCTATGCAAGCGCAGTGGGATATCTCATATATGCTATGGTTTGCACTAGGCCAGATTTGGCGCAAGCTATTAGTGTGGTTAGCAAGTATATGGCGAATCCGGGTAAACGACATTGAAAAGCAGTTAAGTGGATTCTTAGATACTTGAAGGGCACTATGGGTTATGGCATCATGTTTGAAGGAAAGAGTGAGGAGCTTTCTGTTGTGGGGTATGCAGATTCCGATTATGCGGGTGACTTGGATCGGAGGCGGTCAACTATGGGTTATGCGTTTACACTCGCAGGTGGACCTATATGTTGGAGGTCTATGATTCATTCTATTATTCCATTGTCTACAACGGAAGCGGAGTACATTGCAGCTGTTGAAGCTGCAAAGGAAGTCTTATGGCTTCGGGGCTTAGTCACGGAATTGGGTATTCAGCAAGGTGGAGTGAAGTTGCGTTGTGATAGTCAAAGCGCGATCTTTCTAGCGAAAAATCACATTTATTATCAACGGACGAAACACATTGATGTGCGGTTTCACAAGATCCGGGAGTTGATTGATATAGGTGAGGTTGTGTTAGCGAAGGTTCACACCGCAGAAAATGCTGCTGATATGCTGACAAAGCCGGTTACTACTGACAAGTTCAAGCATTGCTTGGATTTATTGCACATCTCTAACTGTTAGAGATGGGGTGGTTCGAGTATTGGTTCCTTGTATCTTCTGTTGGGTTGAGTGAATGCTCGCCAAGGTAGAGATTGTAGGATGGTACTGCTGCTGAGGCGGGCGCCTAGAAGGCAGAAGCTGGGGCCGTGGGTTGAGGCTTTGAGGCGGCCGCATGGTAGAGGCCGAGGCGAGCGCCTGGAGAGCAGAGGCTGTGGCCGTGGCTTGGCGTCCTCAGGCGGGCGCCTGGGGTAAGCCGAGGCGGGCGCCTCAAGGCCAGCGGGGTGTTTTGGACTGACGGGCTTCTGTTTATTTAGTCTTCTAGTTGGGCTAGGGTTTGTGTCTAATATAAATAGATTGTAACCCTATGTAACTGTATGAGATTATTGCACATAATAATACAGAGGCGGCATAGTTCATAACCCCAATTCGATCTCTTTCTCTTTCGATTACCAATTGGTTTTGTGTTTTATCAATTGCTTCCGCTGCATTGCACAACATTAACCAATCAGTTGGTATCCCAACAACAACACAAGTCAGGTTCCTCAATTTGAATAAGTAATATAGACAGCAATTGCATACCCGCAGCTTGTCTTTCAATCTTATATGCTGAGCGGATAACCCCTTGGATTTGATTCCCTGCTTGCCTGCATGGAACGATAAAGTTGAATTTGAACATAATTACTAATGCATAAGTGAAAAACTATATACACTCATTCTACAAGCACAAACCTAAGTTTTGTCCTTCCTCGCTTCAGCTCTTCTTCTGCTATTGATGACATACTCTGGAAAAGATTGCTATTGATAGTATTTTTCTCTTCGGGAGGGGCAAGAACCATTACATCAAAAAAAAAAAAAAAAAAAAAAAAAAAAAAACTAATTTTGAGCTAAAAACCTTAACCTTGAAAGAGTAACAGAGCTAAATGGGGTAATAATTTAAGGTTCAATTTCATTTTCAACCGTTGTACTTTGGACCAACTTCCACTTTAACCATTATACTTATTTTTCGCAAGAAACCATTATACCCTTGGAAATGTTCGCCCCAGCTCCAAAAAGTTACCCCGTTAGATTATGATGGATGAATTTTTTTTAATTATTCACACTTACATCCTCCTCAAACTTTAACATGGAGGTGAGGAAGTGGGAACAACTAACGTTTTTCATCCATTATAATTTTGAGGGGTTAACTTTTTGGGGATGGGGCGAACATTTCCGAGATTACATTGTTTTTCGTGCAAAAAAGAAAAAGAAAAAAAAGAAGAGAATAATGGTTAAAATGGAAGTTGGTCCAAAGTACATTTGTTGAAGATGAAATTAAACCATAATTAAACTTTCTGGTCTGTCAGTTCATCAGCCTATCCCAAAAGACAAGCTTATATTTAGAAATGCTCTGCAATGAAACAAGCGTCAATGCCTTGCGCAGTGCATTGATGCATGTCAGCAGTAATTTTCTTTTTCCTATCCACGACATTTGGCATGTTCCTCACAGCAATGGTTATTTCTTACCCGGAGCCAAGAACAACATAAATGCAGAATATGTTGTTGTTATGGTTAGTCTCAAGTAATCTCTCGAATGTTTTGACTTTTCCAAATGGAGACTCTTTGAGCGAAATGGAGAAAGGAAGAACTGTAAGAAGTGCAAGTAATACTTGAGCCAATTCACTAAGAGTTAAATTTTCTATTAAAAGAATCTAACAAAAAGTTCTGGCTGGTATATAAATCATTGAAGATTATTTATTCAAGCAAACTCAAAATTATTGATCTTCGCTTCATGAAAATGTAACTCATGCTTTGTTATCCAGCTATCCTATACTATGCTTTTTGTGATTATTTCCATTTGAACACCTCATGAGTTATACAGGAAAATTACAAGTCTCACACCATTATTGTATTACTAATAGCCAGGGTATGTTCTTTTTCAACTATCTTGTGAACTTTACTAACACATTGAGCACTATTGAACAGCATTAAGAAGCAAAAAAATATCGCATGAGAGAGAGGGAGAGAAGAAATCAAGAAACTATAGCATACATTAGTTTATTGAACAAATTGGGAGACTCAAGAAAATAACTAACAGGATCCTAGTTCGCAATTTGAAAATAGAGGGGCAAGAGGAATACCTCCAACTTTTCAGCTTCTGCCTTCAAAGAATGAACAGACTGTTGCAACTTCTCTACCCTGCCATTAGCTTTAGAAATCATGGCCTGGAAACAGAAATCTTGATTAATTTGGTCAATGGCTTTTAACTTAATTAAGAAGATGATATGTGCCCTCTTCAGTTATGCAATTACTCAACTTCAGCAACAGCAACTGTTCACAAAAAAAAAAAAAAAAAAAAAATTAACACTCAAATGAGGTACTGGTTTGGACGGGCACTTCTCATTGAACATGCTACTAGAAAGCATACCCAAAATTGGGCAATTACTCAATTCAGCAACAACAAAAAAAATGCAAAAAATTGTTCAATGTAATCATTATTTTATTTTTATCTCAGGACGAAACAGAATTCCCCTCTTCTATGAGAAAGCGATAGGTGAAGAAATTTCAACAAAGATGGATAAACAACATGAACTCGTGTAGGTCATGGAGAAAAGATACCGGCCTTCGCCTTCCAACCATCAAAGGACCCAATGCCAAGGAATTAGGTTCCAACGGAAAGCGCCAAAGCCACTAATAGACAAAGAAGACGATCCATAAGATAAAATTTCTACCTTAGGCCGAAAAACCCCTCTTCCACGCACTAAATGGACATTATCCATCTGTTCCACCCTTGATTAAAAAAAATGAGCATAATATCTCCTATCACAGTCACTATCTTCTTCGGGAGACTAAAGGTGAGTTTGACATTGTTTCTGATTATCTGAAAAAGTGATTTTTCAAAAGCGATTTTAGAAAAATCGATTATTTGTAATAAATACTAAAATTTATAAGTATGTTTGGATAGTATATGTTCAAAACTGATTATGAAAGATAAATACCAAAAATGACCTTCATGATATGTATCTCGATATAATAAACGCATAAAAAAAGATAGAGGTTATTATTGTAAAAACAACACAAATAACAACTTCTAATAATCACTTTTAAAAAAAGCTGGGTCATAGTTGCTTCTACGAAAACACAGTTTTTTAAATTTTAACAGCTTAAAATCTTAATCACTATTGTTATCCAAACGCTATTAAAAGTGATTTTGAGCTTCAAAAGTGATTATAAGCCCCAAAAAAGCACTCTCAAACTCACACTAAAACGAACTATAAACGCTAGAAACAAAGGCTTCAATAAGTGTCAAACGGTCACAGCTAGACATGTCCAAATAGAATCGGGAACCGACGAAATCGGCGGGTAGAACCGGAGCAAGAGGCAGCGAAGCAAGGAGCACCGCCGGAGCGGGAACCGGCGTAGCAGGGAGCCGGATTGAAACGGTTGAATACGAATCCACCATATTGGGAGCAGGAAGCCGGCGGAGCAGGAAGCCGGCGGTTCCGGAGCAAGAAAGCAGGAGCCAGGAACCGGCGATTGATCAAGGTAAGTTAAATGTAATATTTAGGATTTATTTAATATTTGTACTTGTAGTGTAGTGTTGTTTTATTTAAATTAGACTAGAATTTAGATAAATGTTGTAATATTTAGCGTCTTTATTGTCTTAAGAGGTTTGGATTTAAAAAAAAAAGTTAGATGATGATGAAACCGGTGAAACCGTTGAAATCGAAACCGGAACCGACGGATAGAACCGGAAATCGGGAACCGGATTAATATGATTCGAATACGATTTCGGCTATTTGAAAACCGAAAACCGGGGATTTCGAAACCGAAAATCGAAATCGAAATCGTTTGGACATGTCTAGTCACAGCACCTCCAAGTGGCAGATCTATTGAGTATATCCCTAAAACACTTGGTCCTCTAAATTAAACACTACCAAGCCGCATTGGCCATAGAGATCCTTATGCCCAAAATAGACTCAAAACACATGCTAGACTGAAAGCAATTCTTAAACCTTCCAAAATCTATGAAAGGAAAAAAGATAGTATCATGTTCATGTTGCAAATTAGACAAGAACCTTCTCTCTACTCTACATCTCAGACACCCATCAATAAAACCTCTTTCCTCCAGTGGCGAATCCAGAAATATTCATAAGGAGGGCCAAAATTTGAATTAACGAAAAAAATAAAAATTACCTTATTGAAGAAATAAAAGTTTAATATGACTTATAGAACATGTTTTTTCCGTCATGAGCTCAAATAATAATAATAATTTAGTAATAACAATAATAATTAATGATATAAATATTAATAATAATAATTATTAAAAGCATAATAGTAATAAAAATAATGTTTTCAATGATGATATTAATAATAGAGTAACAACAATAATAATAATAATAATAGGAGTGCTTATATAAATTAAAATCTATTTCACATTTTTTTTTTTTGGAAAGTTAAGAGACATTTTGGAAAACTTTAAACATTTTAGAAATGATTATTTTCTATAAAATTTAATGAAAAAATGTATAATTTTTCTTGCAATCCACTTTCCAAAACTTTTGTTTTCTAAGTGTATAATGAAATGTGAAAATAACTTGGTAAAAATATATTTGGAAACAAACTTATGTAGAAAAATAAATATTCATTTCAAAATGAGTTGGTCTTATAAAAAACTAGTTTTTTAAGATAAGGAAAAACGTATTTTCAAAATAAACGGTGGCAATTTTGTAATTACTGGCAACCATGTTCAAAATAAACGGTGGCATTTTCGTAATTAATGGTTCCCCCGTTTATGCCAGTTCCTGTTTAATAAACTGCCAGTGTGATAAAGTGCCGGTGTGCATATGTAACAAAGTGCCGGCGAAAAAAAGTGTCGGTACGGTTTAACAAAGTGCCGATGTAAGCTGTGGCACTTTGTTAAACCGGCGACACTTTTTACACGGGCACTTTTAAATACATAACCGGCACTCTTCACACCGGCACTATGTTACGCTACTTGGCATTTGGCACTTTGTTACACTAATATTTTTCTTTGGCTCTCAAAATACAAGCAACGCATTCAAAAAATACATGGGTGGCATTTGAAAACACATTTACGGCACTCAAAAATGCATATACCGGCACTCAAAAACACGATAATTATTTTTCTTTGATATTCAAAAAAACATGAACGGCATTCAAAAAAATATGGACTGGCATTCAAAATTACAAGAACTGGCATTCAAAAAATACATTGACACTCAGTTACACACTTACTGGCACTCTATTATACACTAACTGGCACTCCAAAATACATGGACTGGCACTCCAAAATACATGGACTGGCACTCCAAAACACATACACTGGCATCTAATTTACCCAGTCCACCAATGCATCAAATTCTCAAACTGGTACTCAAATACTTATAAACTGGCATTAATTAACACTAAAACGGGCAAATAAAAATCCCAATCCCTAACGTGCCAGTCTCTCTCTCTAACCTCTCTCTAAACACAATTCCATTCTCCTCTCTCCAGTCGTCTTCTTCTTCTCCGATCTCTACCCAAATCGGTGCCCCCATCTTTGCCGACCAACCAAAATTGACCTAAGCTTGCAATCGATCTGAGTTTTGTTCTCAAAGAATTCATATTTGGATCTCTTTTCGTCGAGCGTGTGTGCATTCGATCAAAGTTTTGTTCTCAAAGAATTCATATTTGGTTGTCGCCGATTGATTTGGAATTGGCGTTGGTCTTGGATTGAGGGAGAATTAGGTTTGGTTGAAGTCGCCGGTGAGGAAGAGGCTTGGTTGAGGGATTTGGTACGGCAATGGAGGTTGGGCTTGGAGAAGAAGAAGACGCAGGGAGCTCCTTTGTGTATAGAGAGAGAGAAGAGAGAGAGTTGTGTTAACGAAGACGGTAAAACACGTTTTTTGTTAAGTTAACAAAAAACGCGTTTTTTATAAGTTTTTGGCTTTCAAAATATAAAATTTTTAAAATAAACATTTATTTTAAGAAGAAGAAGTATGAAACATATTATAAAGTTTAGGGAGGTCATGCTACTAAATTTGAGGGGGGTTAGTGGCAACATTTAAGAAACTAAATATAAATTTTTGCCAAAATATAAAGGGGTAAAGGTAAGAAGAGAGGGGGGTCAATTGACCCCTCTAGCCATAACATAGATCCGCCAGTGCTTTCCTCACAACTTGAAATCTGTTCTAATCGGGACATTCACTACTAAAGTAAAAAGGGTCATTGCCCCATATGTTTTTTTTTTTTTTTAAAGCTATGCTCAATAAGTTCCTTTTATGATGTTGTATTATGATGTTGTATTATGTTTCAAAAATACAACATCAATTAAGGCCATAATACTGCATTCCGGCGATCGCCGGTGACCCGAGTCCGAAGCTCATGGACCGGCGACCAGATTCCGACCTCCGGCGACTGAATTCCGGTGACCGACGGCCGGATTCTGGTGAAAATTGTATAGAGAGAGAGAATTGTATTGGAAAACCTTGTGAATATTATTGATACTTTGATCTCCTATTTATACAATGAAGGAGAAGATGTATATGGTTACAAGATTACTTCTAAATATAAAAGATCTACATATAATAAGAATAGGAAACTAAATATCATGGAGGATCTCTATCAAATATTATGGAGGATCTCTATCATGCCCCCGCAAGATGGACGACCGTTGAGTAAGTCCAATCTTGGAAACAAGTCCCCCGAAAACGAGCTCGAATAACGAGGTTTGGTAAGAACATCGCCAACCGATCACCACTGAGACCTTAACAACACGCGGCTTTTGAGCCTGGACTTGCTCACGCACAAAATGATAATCAAGAGCTAAATGTTTCATGCGTGAGTGAAACTTAGGATTTGCGGCTACATAAGTCGCACCCATATTATCACAATACACAACCGGCATTTGAGAGAGAGAAACACGAAGTTCTGGAGGAGATTCGAACCCACAAGACCTCGGCGGTTGTGGCAAAGAATGGCCCCGTATTCGGCCTCGGTAGACGAACGAGCCAAAGACCTTTGCTTGCGAGAGCTCCAAGAAATAAGATTGGAACCAAGATACACAAGATAACCAAGTAGAAACATAATCACCCTTGTCCCACCTTGATCGGCATCGGTAAATGCATGCGAGAATAGTAGGAGGCGACGCCTTAATAATAACCCATGCTTACTAGTTCCAACAAGATATCTAAGAACTCTTTTAAGAGCCGCCAAATGAATATCCGTGAGGTACATTTGCATAAATTGCGAGAGCTTATTAACGGCAAATGATAAATCAAAACGAGTAAGAGATAAATATTGTAAGGCACCAACAATAGCTCTATACTCGGTAGGATTAGCCAAAGGAGTACCGGAGGAAACGATCAAATCCGGATCAGGTACCGTAGGGGTAGGAACAGGTTTAGCATCGGCCATTTTTGTACGAAGCAATAAGTCCTGAATATATTTGTGTTGACTCGAAACAAACCTTGTGGATGCGGGAGCACTTCAACACCCGAAAATAGGATAAGGAACCAAGATCCTTGAGAGAAAACCGAGATGCTAAAGTGGAAATAAAGGAGGTCGAGAAGATTTTCATGAGACCCGATCACAATAATATCGTCCACATACACAAGTAAATAGATCACTCCCTGAGGTGCATGAAGAATAAAGAGGGAAGCATCAGAAACTGAATTCACAAACCCCAAAGAGAGCAGATAACCCTTTAATTCATTGTACCAAGCCCTAGGAGCTTGTTTAAGACCATAAATTGCCTGACGAAGTTTACACACATGAGTCGGATGAGTAGTACTTACAAAACCCGGGGGTTGAACCATGTAGACTTCATCATAAAGCCTACCCTGAAGAAAAGCATTGTTTATGTCAATTTGTCGAAGATGCCAGCCACTGGAGATAGCCAAAGAAAGAACAGTACGGATGGTGGCTGGTTTTACAACGGGACTGAAGGTCTCAGAATAATCGATGCCCGGACGTTGAAGAAAGCCTTTGGCAACAAGGCGGGCTTTATATTTATCAACTGACCCATCCGAATGAAACTTAGTCCTGAAGATCCACTTAAAACCGATGGGTTTATGAGTGGGAGAAGGTGGGACAAGATCCCATGTGTTGTTCTTAATCAAAGCATCAAATTCAGCCTGCATAGCAGCTCTCCAAACAGGTAACTTTAAGGCTTGGGTGTAGGTATTGGGTTCAACAGTCGAGTCAGGAAGAGACAGATGAAGGTTTAATTTGTTGATGGGTTTTCTGATGTTATTTTGAAGTCTTGTGAGTGGTCGAGGAAGGGGAGGTGGTGGGGGAGGAGGTACAGGAGGATTAGACTGAGGAGTTGAGGCAGAAGGAAGAGTGACAGGACTGGAATTGGAGGCAGAAGAAGACGTGGGTGAGGAGGTAGTAGGTGTAACAGGCAGTGTAAATGAAGGGGCAGGTTGGTCAGCAGGTGGTGGACTCACAGTAGTAGATGTTGGTGGCAGCGAAAGAGTGGGAAGGATGGGAACAGATGTCATGCACCATTCATCAATAGAACTGGAAGAAAGAGGAGTAGCCCCAAGATCCGAAAAAGGAAAGGTATGTTCCACAAATTTGACATGTCGAGATACGAAGATTTTGTGAGTAGAGGGATCGAGACAATAGTAAGCACTTTGAGTTGGTGAGTAACCAACAAAAACACATGGAGTGGATTTGGGATCAAGTTTGTTGGATGTATAAGGACGGAGCCAAGGATAACATAAGCAACCGAAACCACGAAGTTTGAGATAATTGGGATGATGTCCAAAAAGACAAAAAAATGGAGACTTGAGATCTAATGTGGGAGTAGGCATACGATTAATGAGATAGCAAGCAGTGACAAAGGCAAGAGGCCAATATTTGCGTGGCATGCAAGAGTGAGTGAGAAGGCTTAGGCCTGTTTCAACAATGTGACGATGTCGTCTTTCAGAATAGCCATTATGTTCGGGTGTGTGAGGAGGTGAAGTAAGATGAGTGATCCCAAGAGATGTGAGAAGTGGACGTAGCCCGAGGTATTCACCCCCATTGTCACTAAAAATGGTGAGAAGAGGGCGTTGAAAATACTTTTCAACAAGATTCTTGAAATTCGTGAAAACTTTGGTGGCATCATTTTTGTGTTTAAGTGGGTAAAGCCAGGTATACTTTGAAAAGTGATCAACGAAGATTATATAATATTTGAAACCATCGTAGGAGAGAAGGGGGGACGTCCAAACATCACTGTAAACAACATCAAGGGGTCCAAGAGAAGAAATAGAATTTTCATTGAAAGATAACTTGTGACTTTTATTGCAATCACAAGAATTACAATTAAAAGTATTTGATCTAGGAATCTCTAATTGAAAAGAACTACTAAGATGACGTAAAATATTGTATGAAGGATGTCCTAAACGATGATGCCAGTTGATTGTGGATGACTTGGAAGAGACATGAATTGCAGGAGGAGGAGGATGCCACTCAAAGATGCCTGACTCAGTTTTGCCTTGGATAATGATTGTTCCCAGCTTGAGGTCCTTCACAGTAAAAGAATTAGGTGAGAAGGTGATGGAAACATTATTATCAAGACAGAATTTAGAAACAGATATTATGTTACGAGAGACAGAAGGAACATGAAGAACTTGACGAAGATTTAAAGAAGTAAGAGTAGTGAGAAAAGAAGTGGAACCAATATTAGAGATCTGAAGACCTGAGCCATCTCCTATTAAAAGCTCCTCCGTGCCATCATAAGGTGCATGAAGAGAAAGATTATTGAGGTCATTAGTCACATGATGGGTAGCCCCGCTGTCGAAAAGCCAACCGGTGGAGGGTGGAGTAGTGGGCTGTGCGCGAGTAAAGGCACGAGGAGGAGGATTTGGTCCACGGTTTTGTTGGCGGGGATTTGTGGATCTGTTTTGTTGGTGCGATGGATTATTGGGATTTGAAGGAAAAGAAGCATTGGGATAGGTCTGACGAAAAGAGGGACATTGGTTCAAAAAATGGCCATCCATGCGGCACCATTGACACTTACCCTTGTATGGCCGTGGGTTGGAGGAGTTATAGGTGTTTGGCTGGCTGGGGGAAAAAGTGGATTGGGAGTTGGGCGATGGATAGGAAGAAGGAGTATTGTTTGGCGCAGGGTAAGGTTTGTGTTGGTTGTTGTTGTTACGACTCTGATTTCGGGCAGCATAGGCTACAGAGGCAGGAAAAGTGGTGGTGGCAGGATTTCGATGCTTTAGAGAATTCTCCTTGTTTAGGAGTTTCTCATGAAGTTCGTCGAAAGAAATAGGAGTGTCCCGGCTATGAACAGCACTTATAACGTTTTCATAATCGGAATCATTTAGTTGTTCGAGGATTTTATCGACTAGATCTTCCGGGTCTATGGGACGGCCGAGGGAGGCTAGTTGGGCAGAACATGATTGAAATTCTTGCATATAATCAGAGATGGATCGTGAACCTTTGGTTATGCTTCGAAGGCGGTCTTTGATTTGTTTTATGTGACCTTTTGATGGATTGGCATAAGTTTTTGCAAAGGTTTTCCATGCATCATGGGTGTTACTGCATTGAGAGATTAGAGGAACAAGGTTTGTTGACAAAGTTCCTGCAAGAGCACCGAGAATAAGTTTATCTTGACGGAACCAAGTTGAATAGGCAGGATTAGTTGTGGTAGCTGATGTGATTGTTTGTGTAGGGTTTGTTTCTGTGGCTGGTGTTGTGGGCTCGGTGGTGGTAGTAGAGGCTGTTGCGGCTGTGGTTAATTCTTTAGGTGGGGCGGGTAAAGAGCCATCAAGATATTGAAATAGATCAAGACCAATAAGAGTTGCTTCCAATTGAGTTTTCCAAGCAATATAGTTTGTTGAAGTAAGCTTGATGATGTGAGAAAGAGAAACAAAAATAAGGGGTTTTTCTGGCTCAGCAGCATTAGGGATTAGAGTATTTTCGGCCATTGTTGGAGAGAGGGGGTAGGTGATGGATCGTCAATGCTCTGATACCATATAGAGAGAGAGAATTGTATTGGAAAACCTTGTGAATATTATTGATACTTTGATCTCCTATTTATACAATGAAGGAGAAGATGTATATGGTTACAAGATTACTTCTAAATATAAAAGATCTACATATAATAAGAATAGGAAACTAAATATCATGGAGGATCTCTATCAAATATTATGGAGGATCTCTATCAAATTGATCGGATTCCGGCGAAAATTGACCGGAATTCGGCATGCGACGATAGCAGACGGCGGCGGCGGAGCTGGGCTGTGGCGGAGGCGGTGGTGCGGATGCAGTATTATGATTTTAAACTACTGCATAACTAAATGTTGTATTATACATAATATAACATGAAAATTTATGGGGCATTTCAATACAATGAGAAACTTAGTGGGAAGTGATTTATTCCAAAATGAACTTATGGGGGCAAATTCCCAAGTAAAAAAAGAAAATGAGACATAGAATTCTCTGTTGAAAGCCAAGAGAGACTATAAACAAATCGTTTTGCACCCCGCTAATAATACTCCCTCCTGTGGATAGGAATATTCGCACCTCCGTTACAAAATAAGTGACCTCGTACTATTTGCACATAGTTTTCAAAGCAAATCTTGTGGACAAAACTAAATTGGAGGTGGGTCCATAGTAAATTTGTGAACACAATTCATCTTTTCTCTACCCAAATGGAAAGTGGACACTTTTTCTAAACCCTCCAAATCTCTTACTTATAATGAAGTGGGTAACAAACAAGGAAATTGAAGCGAACACTCACTAATCCATTTGTTGTGTCTATACCCAAAAAATCCTTCTTCTCTAGCACTAATCTAATGATCAGAAGTTTGCCCAATTTTAAGCTTTTCCAAAGTCCAATTGAGCGCACACAACCCTTTTCTCTCCCTTTTTTGAAGACACCATAAGCAATTAAATTTGCATCAAGTAACTGATGTCTTTTTACAAAAGCACACTAGTAATATCCTCTTAACACTAGGCCTAGACTCGTAGAAAGAAGCTTTGTGATGACCTTGTAAACACTACATCCTTGTCATGTAGCTCATGATAAAGTAATCTCTGAGCCATTTTGCATCACGCACAGTCTCTTTGGAGTCCCGCTCAATCTGCTTAATAATGTTACACCTAAATTTCTCACTAGCTACGTTATGAAATAAACTAAAGTTAGAGTCACAATCCTGTTGGGATAGAGGATCAATTGGACTAGACATCGAAGCAAGGGAAAGATTTTTCGTAGCAGGATTCTGGGGTCAAGAGCGACCGCGCTGCCTATGTGCGCGACCGCGCTCTTGTGCCGAGAATGGTGCTCGGGAGGAACATCTTCGAGGGCGACCTCGCGGCCGAGAGGAAAAGAGGCGGCCGCGCTGAGGCCGAGGCGCGTTGGTCTTACTTCGTCAATAGCGCGACCGCGCTTAGCAGAGAGCGGCCGCGCTCCGCCCTTGGTTCAAAGAATGGGCAACGATCAAAGTTTCCTTGTTTGTTTAGGTTTTGGACTCTACCCTAGGTCATATATAACCAATGTTCCGCCCCCAATTCAGTTGTAACACAAATTCTAATTACATAGTGCAAGATCCTGGCTTGGTAGTGCCCCCAGACGTAGCCAATCAAATTGGTGAACTGGGTTAACAATTTCTTGTGTTCTTCTCTGTTTCTTTGATTTCTTGTGCTTGGTTTGTGTGCGATTATTATTCTTGTAGGTTTGCTTGGGTGTGGAGGGTCATATTCACAACAAGCTGGTATCGAGCTCTTTGGTTTAGGATCAAGGGAGTTGTTCAAGCAATCAAGAATGGGCAATGACAAACGGGCGGTGGAGAAATTCGATGGGTCGACTACGGATATTGGAGGATGCGGATTGAGGATCTCTTGTACAACAAGGATCTCTACAAGCCTACGAAGGGTGTCAAACCGGAAGATGGAAGTCGGGAGGAATGGGAACTCATGGATCGGAAAGCCACAGGGGTGGTTAGATCTACTTTGTCAAAGTGGATCGCGAAGACTACCAGGAAGGCGACAACCACCAAGGAGCTATTGGATTATCTTCTTGAGAGATTTGAAACTCCGTCTGCTGCAAATAAGGTTGATTTGATACGTAAGATGGGTAGTCTCAAGATGCGAAGGGAGGATCCTTGGCTAAGCACATCGATGAGTTTATGGATGTCATAGATTCATTGACGGCGGTGGAGATCAAGTTCGATGATGAGGTTCATGCATGCTTGTTGCTAGCTTCTTTACCGTGCAAGTTGGAGCGGAACGGTGGCTGCAATCAACGCTTCGGCGGGTAAGAAAAAATTGAAATATGATGATGTTAAAGACTTTCTTTTAGGTGAGGAAAATCGCATGAAGAAGTTGGGGACATCAAGTACTTCGGGAGCGGCTTTAGCTACTACTAGTAGGGGAAAGCCAGGGTACTAGCAAACAAGGGAGAACCGAATCTAGGGAGAACGGAGTGAGTGGAAAGGGCAAAGGCGATGAGACGAGGACAAACCGAAGGTTGCGAAGGGATCTGTTCGGTGCTATTATTGTAAGGAATTGAGACACTTCAAGAGGGATTGTCCAAATCGTAAGGGCAATCGGGCGAATGTGGCGGTTGAAGGTAATGATGTGCGGTTCGAGTGTTAGTAGTGCACTAGAATCATGGGTGCTTTGGATTCGGGGCATCATTCCACTCTTGCGGGCATAAGGAAGAGATGGATAATTACACTTCCGGTGATTTCGGGAAGGTCTATCTAGGCGATGGCGAGCCTTTGGAAATCAAGGGAAAGGGGATGTCGAATAGGAGCATCGGACGGGAAGGTTCTACATCTGAACGGGGTCGAGGCACATTCGGGTTTGAAAGAGAACCTACTCTCGGTTGGGCGAGTTGGATGAAGAGGGTTACAAGGTGACTTTTTGGCTGCAGAACTGGGTTATTACCAAGGAGGATTGTGAGATCGCTCGGGGTAATAAGGAGGGTACTTTGTATTTGGCAAACAACACGAGATAGTATTGCGGTGGCGGCGGCAAGGGTGATCTTGATTTGTGGCCTTGTCGATTGGGTCACATGAGTGAGACGGGGATGAAGGTACTTTGTTCTAAGGGTCTACTACCGGGTTTGAAGACAGTCAACGTGGGGATGCGAAGATTGTATGTTTGGCAAACAAGGGAGAAATAATTTCTCAAGGACGGGTAGGGGATTGAGGAAGCAAAGTTGGAATTGGTTCACACGGATTTGTGGGGGCCATCTCGGTTACATCTCTACGGGTGGTGCGTCATATTATATGACTTTTATTGATGATTCTACAAGGAAGGTCCGGGTCTATTTCTTGAAGGGAAAAGATGAAGCTTTCGAGGTGTTCCAGAAGTGGAAGGCTTTGGTGGAGAATCAGACAGGACTTAAGCTTAAGTGCGTGAGATCTGACAATGGTGGGGAGTATGAGCTCGGGGAGTTTATGGAATATTGTCTTTGCGAATGGTATTCGTATGGAGAAGACTCCAAAGAAGACTCCACAACTCAACGGGGTAGCGAGAGGATGAACGAGAACATTGAATGAGCGGGCTAGAAGTATGAGATTGAAGTGTGGACTTAGAAGACGTTACAGGCATATACGATTGACACGGCGGCTTTCTTGATTAATCGGGGACCATCGGTTCCATTGGGAAACGAATTCCGAGAGGAAGCTTGGAGTGGCAAGCGAGTAAATCTGTCCTTTCTTCGCGTATTTGGCTGCGTTTCTTATGTTCATGTTGGATTCTGAGAGAACTAAATTAGATGCTAAATACGGTAAGTGTACATTTATTGGGTATGGCGGGGATGACTTCGGGTATAAATTTTGGGATGATCAAAACCATAAGGTTATTCGTAGTTGAGATGTGGTATTCAATGAATAGGTTTTGTACAAGGATAGAAAGGGGGCATCTGATGGTACTAGTTCGGAACCGGAGGTTGTAGAGGTGGATATTCCGGACTCGGGTGGGAGCGGGACGATTCATGTTGACCATGGTCGGGAGGTCGCGAAGATGAACCACGTACTCGAGCCGGATATTCAGCTGCGTAGATCCGGCCCGGTGCGTGGATCACCTGACAGTATACTCCTTCGAATTATTATTTGTTGTTGACGAGATAATAGAGCCGGAATGTTATGCGGAGCGATTCGTAGTGTGCTTTGTAATAAGTGGAAAGGCTGCGATGGAAGATGAGATGGTCTCATTGAAGGCAAACAAAACTTGGGAGTTGACTAAACTACCTAAGGGGAAGAAGGCACTGCATAACAAATGGGTTCTACGAGAATCAAGGAGGAAGCGCGGTATCAGTAGGCGTTACAAGGCAAGCTGGTTGTAAAGGGTTTCGGCAAAGTACGGTATTGACTACACTGAAGTATTCACTCGGTTGTGAAGATGACCACTATCGAGAATGGTTACGGGGATAGTAGTGGCGGATGACTTATTGCTTGAACAGATGGATGTGAAAACGGCCTTTCTTCATGGGGACTTGGAGGAGGAAATTTACATGGTACGGCCCGAGAGGGTTTCTTGTCTAAGGGTAGCGAGAAGCTAGTTTGCGAATTGACTAAGAGCTTGTATGGCCTTAAACAAGCTCTGGCGGTGGTACGAGGAAGTTTGATGAATTCATGCACGACATTGATTTTATCGAGATGCGAGCGGATCATTGTTGCTACTTCAAGAACACGGACAATGGGAATATTATCTTCTTTGTTATATGTGGGCGACATGTTGATAGCGGGCTCTAGCGGTAGAGAGGTAAACGAGGTTGAAGACTCGGTTGTCGAAGCGGTTCGAGATGAAGGATTTGGGAGAGGCAAGGAAAATCTTGGGCATGCGGATTGATCGGGATAGGGAGTCGGGCAAGTTGGTTCTTTCACAAGCGAGAATATGTTGAGAAAGGTCTTAGCAAGGTTTTGTATGGAAGAGGCGAAGCCAACAGGGGACGCCATTGGGTTTGCATTTCAAGCTATCAGAGGGACTCGCCTAGGAACAAGGAGGAGCGTGACAAGATGGAGAGAACTCCATATGCTTCAGCGTGGGGAGTCTCATGTATGCGATGGTGTGTACAAGGCCGGACATTGCACATGCGGTGGGAGTAGTCGGCCGGTTCATGGGCAATCCAGGAAAGCAACATTGGGAAGCGGTTAAGTGGATCTTACGTTACTTGAAGAATGCTGGCTGGTAAGGCTCTGTGTTTTTCGAGCAAGGAAGTGGTGTTAGCGGGTTATGTTGATGCGGACTTGGCATCAAGTGATCTTGATAAAAGGAGAAGTACTACGGGTTATGTGTTTACATTGGGTGGTACGGCAATCTCTGGGCTTCTAAGTTACAAAAGATCGTGGCTCGATCATTGCGAAGCGAGAATATGTGGCGATGTGACGAAGCAAGTAAAGAGATGGTTTGGGCTACAGCGAGAACTTCTTGGGTGAACTTGGGAAGACGCGAAGTGGTAATATTCTCTACGGTGACGGTCGAGCGCAATTCGCTTGGCAAAGAATCCGGCATTTCATTCGAGGACGAAGCACATTGGGCGAGGTTTCACTACATCGGGCATCTCTTGGAGGAAGACTTTGTGGCTTGAGAAGATATTGGGATCGGAGAATCCGGCGACATGTTGACGAAGGTTGTGAACCTTGAGAAATTGAAGGCTGTGCAAAGCTTCAATTGGGCTTGAAGAATGAGAGAGGAGGATGGCACTACCATGATCGAGGTGAGCACTAGGAGGACACGAGGGTGAGTTGAAGACGGATACGGGGCTTATATGTGTGGTTGATCTCTAGGTGGGAGATTGTTGGGATAGAGGATCAATTGGGCTAGACATCGAAGCAAGGGAAGATTTTTCGTAGCGAGGATTACGGGGTCGAGCGGCCGCGCTGCCTATGTGCGCGACCGCGCTCTTGTGCCGAGAATGGTGCTCGGGAGGAACATCTTCGAGGGCGACCGCGGCGAGAGGAAGGGCGACCGCGCTCAAGGGCCGAGGCTGGCGTTGGTCTTACTCGTCGATAGCGCGACCGCGCTTATCAGAGAAGCGGCCGCGCTCCGCCCGTTCAGCAACAGTCAAAGTTTCCTTGTTTGTTTAGGTTTTGGACTCTACCCTAGGTCATATATAAACAATGTTCCGCCCCCAATTCAGTTGTAACACAAATTCTAATTACATAGTGCAAGATCCTGGCTTGGTAGTGCCCCCAGACGTAGCCAATCAAATTGGTGAACTGGGTTAACAATTTCTTGTGTTCTTCTCTGTTTCTTTGATTTCTTATGCTTGGTTTGTGTGCGATTATTATTCTTGTAGGTTTGCTTGGGTGTGGAAGGCCATATTCACAACAAATCCTTCCCCTCACCCTTTTAACCTTGGCTTTCTTTCTCCTCCTACTATCCTTCTCTGAGAAGAATTTCTCATTTAACCTCAACGCTGATAATGGTAGGAGGATACTATTGATACCAATAGGGGGTACGGATATGAGTTTTTGAGCTTGAAAAAGGTATGGGTAGATAATATTAGCTATAGAATGTTGGACATGTTTTCTTTAATTATTGATTTGTTGTGCAATAAAAATTGAATGGTGTACTTGTAAAAAGGTGATTTCCGCAGAGTCTAGTAATATACTCCCTCCGTCTCACCTCACTTAAGAAAACTTTCCATTTTGAGCGTCCCACTTCACTTAAGAATTTCCAAAATGAAAACCTTAAATTACTATTCTCTCCACTCATTCTCTCTCCTACATTATTTTAATACTCACAATACCATTATAATTACTATTTCCTCCACTCATTCTCTCTCCTATTTAATTTTTCACACTCACAACACTTTTTCCACTCATTCTCTCTCCTAATACTATAATAATATTTCTTAATTCCCGTGCCATTTCAAAATTTCCTAAGTGGACTGGGACGGAGGGAGTAGTCCCTATGTTGGTGGACTATTAGTGGTTTCGACTTGCAGCAGCCATTTCAAGCTTGAAGCTTCTTTGAGGAGAGAAATTGGTAGTTTTAGCCTTTTCCTTGTTATGCTTTCAACAGTCAAAATTAAATAGTAATCACTCTGACAACAAAAGTGAGGCAAAAACACTAGTAGTACGACTTACCTCTTCACTAACGAAAAAGCGCATCGTGTTGTCAGACCCGTCTCAATAATTTATGGTGCCCCGTGTAAAATGAGATTATTAGGCCCTTAATAAGGTTGAAAAATGAAATGAAGAGGAGGGAAGTCAAAATAAACAAACATGTTGATACACAAATGATCGAACCCAGGCTTCCCAATACCTTTTACATGCCACTTGACCACTAAAACACTTTCCAACTTGTATATTGATTCAGAGTTATATATATATATATACATATATATATATATATACATACATATATACATACATACATACATATATACATACATATATACATACATATATATATATATATATATATATATATATATATATACATATATATATATATATATATATATATATATATATACATACATATATATATATATATATATATATACATACATATATATATATATATATATATATATATATACATACATATATATATATATATATATATATATATATATACAGTATATATATATTAAAAAAATTTGGGCCCCTATAGTTTTTGGGGCCCTGTGCCGTTGCGCTCCTTGAGCACCCTCGAAAACGGGCCTGCGTGTTGTAGTACAAGTAACGCCTTGGCCCTGTGGCATCAAACAAGTTTTAGACTATTTTGGTTATGAGAAAACTCTAAAAAGAGAAACTTATGACGGCTAGGGCTCCATCCTACCTATAAGACAATATTCGTGACCCCTATAGAGTAACAAACTCAATTCAATTCAAATCTGAATCTGTATCTATGATAAACATAGACAGTAAGATAAACTATTCATACATGGTCCAGGATCAAAAACTGGGACAAAATAAAAAGGGAAAGTTGGTGTTGTTAAATTAAATCATCAAACGTTATCAGTAACTCCTTCCTTAGCTCAAAGCTTGTTATATGAAAAGGAAATTATAAGAGTTAGAACCATACTTTTCAGAACCAGAAGCCCAGTACCAATAACAGCCCCGCTGGTAATGAATGGATGTGAAGCAGCCAGGAAAATACCCTCTGCAATCAATATTATGCAAACTGGTGAGAGCTGGACGGCTTAAAGTAAAATTTTGAGTATCAAGGGTGAATTGTGATTAACCTTTCATCTTTCCAAAAGCAATGTCCTCATAAACAGAGAAATCAGACTTCACATCTTGCAGAGAATCCTGAAACCAAGTTTCCAAGTTAAACATCGTTTCATGTGGTAGTCAACTTCCAGTGAATTAGAACAATGCAACAAAAATCATACTCCATTCGTCCCGGAAAGTTTGCCTCACTCTAACTTTTATGGTCAACTCAATCGAGCTTTGACCAAAATTTTATGAAAATAAAGATATCTATATGATGAGCCCGAACCTTTCAGACCGGGCCTAAGCTCGATCTGGTCTAAAGGCCAAAGTGTGACGTGGCATATCCAAGACGGCAATAGTCAAGACCGCGATCATGGAATACCGTCAGCAAGATTACCGCGACAGTCCTGATCGAGACAAAGGTCAAAGCTAGTGAGACAAAGGTCTGTACCTATACTGACGCCAAGAGCCGACTTGTTCTCATCGCATTAAATGGTGGCTCAGGCGCCTACAATGCGCGTAAGGCGCCGCACCAATTATTGCCTGCTTCCTCTGTCCTTGTCCAATCAAATACATCCTTCTCCAGTAAATCTTACTTTATTGTATGAGTCAACCATACTTTATTGTACGAATCAACCAGACGAGTACACGTTTCCTAGGTCAAAAGACAAAGATATCATATAGGGCTGACATCATCAACAACTTATCCTTACTATAGATACAAACACTTGTCCCCGTGGACAAGAGAGGTGAAAAACCACCATTGTAAGCCACATTATCTAAACCATAGCACACAACTCACTAATACATTTCAAGTCTTATTCTCAGTTATTAAGCCTTCAGAGATCTTACTCTCACACCCAAGTGCCTGAGCTGTATTAAACTACAACTTGGTATCTAACGATGACTCTTGTCTTTGTTGTGTTATAGGTACAATCGTCTCATACAAGCCAGATATCCTAATTCAGTGAGACCACGAAAGTCCTGGCGTCATCAGTGGTTACATTTTCGGAAAACGCTTAGTTTTTCTCGTGTAATCTTGTATATTTCTTTTCGAAACAAACAACTTTCCAAACACTTACATCCAAAAAACAACTTTTTAGCTTTTCATCCTTCGACAACAATGGTGGCACTCCTATTCAAAATCTTTGGTTTTCTCGCTCTCAGGGTAATAATCAAGCTTCTCCCACTCAACTCCAATCTGTCGAGACCAATCACCTCAGCCTTTAATAGGTTAGGAGCCGTTCTGTCAGACAATGATCTCTTATTCTTTATCAAAGAGACCTTAGGGAGAAACTTGAGGCTGCCTATAAAGAAAAAGCCCCCCAAAACCAAGTCCAAAAAACCTCACTTCCCCTATCACTCCTGAGTTAATGCTCAAGAGAAACAAAGCTCTAACTGAGAGGACTAGGCTCGTGGCTAAGGCCATTGCCATAAATGATGCCCAAATCGAGTTGGTTGCAATCAGAAGTTGAACGGTGGTGTCTCCTTATAGGAAGGTTCCCATAGGTTCTCCCCGAAAGAGTCCCCACAAAATCTCTAGCAAGTCAAAGCTGGGGACAAAAAGTTTAGAACCAAATCCTCGGCGACCGCGGTCACGAGGAAGAAGAGGATGAGGAGATAGGAGAGGGCTAGCAGAATCTACTCCTCTCCCCGAGAAATCAAAAGCACGACCCACGGCGAAAGCCAAGGGAAAGGCCGTGATTTATCCCTCGAAGCGAAAATGGACGCGCGACGAACCCAAATTCTATCACGTTCATGCACCAAATGTGGGAAACCCACTCGCAGTAAGGCTCCACAAAATGTGGTCGCACCATGGATGCCTTTGCGGGACGAGATTGTCAACGCGCTAATCCAAAGAGGAAACTTGCTCAAATAGAGAACTATGATGGCTCCACCAATGCGAAGTGCCATATACGGGAGATTTGAAGGACGAGATGGCCTTATTCTCCTCGGACGAGGCCTTATTTGTAAAAGCCCTATTTGCCTTCCTTCACGAGCGAAGGCTTTGTCTTGAATGTTGGCCCTTAAGCCAAAGTCCCTAAAAAGCTATAAGCAATTCGGGCATAACTTTTTAAACTCTTTTCTTGGGGCTGGCGAGCCCACGAGCCAAAGACTAACTTAATAAGGGTCAAGCGGGCGCCGCGAAACCACCAAATCCTACATCACCGGCCTTAAGAAAGATGTTCAAGCGGGTGTAGATATGTCCGAGAGCGATACTCATTTCTGTTTTGAGGCAGTGATCTATAGTCCAATTTTTTAAAAATGAACTTTGCCTGGAAATACGTGCCCAAAAATGTGGGAGGAAATTGATAAGTGGCTATTTTATAGTCATTTATAGTATTATAATTGTATCATTTACTTTAATTTTAGTTCAAATTTAGTTTAATTTAACTTCTTTTATTTTGTTTTATGGATTTTACCCTAGATTGGTATTTTTATGATTTTACAGGGCTTAAGTGCATATTTTGAAGTATAAGGAGCTTAAAGTAAAGCCTATGGAAATAGAGGGGTCAAAATTGAAGATTTCAGAAAGTTAGCCCGAAGCCGGTGATGCTCGGCCGAGCACCTCATATGCCTCGGTCGAGCGAAGGGACCGAGAATGAAGAGTTTCTTTGGATGGACTTGCTCGGCCGAGCACCATCCTTGACTCGGCCGAGCATCTACTTACTCGGACGAGCACATTCCTTGACTCGGCCGAGCACCTGCTTATCAGCCTAAAGGGTGCCTTTTTTAAGAGATCCAACCCTTAGCCTAAATGCCTATATAAAGGGCCCTTGTAATCAGTTTAAGACATCTAGAAACGGATCAGAAAACATCCGGAGGGATCAGAAAATACCTAGAATTGATAGTGAAACACTCTAGCAATGTATTTATACACAATTCCTCAAGATTTATCAATTGTTCTTAAGAGTTCTTGTACATCTTTGAATATTGTGAATGCAATACAATATTGAAGATTTTATTCCAGCCGTTGTCTCTCTTTTATAAAGAATAAGTATCTCTTCCCTTATGTATATTTCTATACTTACTTCTTGTTCTTTTGTTATGATAAATTGAATGGATAATAAGTAATCCTCCAAGTTCTTAGGGTCGGAAACTCGACAACTATATGTTCATCTTTATAATTCATGCTTTTTCTCCATGTCAAATCAATTCTCTTCTTATTAATCTTTTAACGCTTACAGTAGGGAGACGTCCTTATTTGTATAATTTTAGTTAATCAAGAGAAGGATCCCGGTGAAGAATCTTGATTAGCGGAACCATTTGAATTGAACTGGGTTTCATAATCTACGGGTGTAGTTTAATGGTCTAGGGGTGATCCTTTAGTGGAAAATACGTGGAATTAACATGAGCTATAATGGATTTTGACTAATACGGAACCCTCGAGAGACAGGTCGTGTTAGTCTTAAAATACATGGGCTAAGCCTTGATCGTGAGTAGTTAGCACAATTTAGCATATCATCCTTGATTTCTAACATTTTCATCTTAAAACAATTTATTCATATCATTCTTAAATGCCTACAAATATAAAGACATTCATATTTGTATGAACCCTAGTTAATTGATGGAAGTACCTAGCGGAAAATCTCAATTAGCGGAACCATATGAAGTAAACTGGTTTCATTAATCACGAGAGTAGTTTAATGACATCGGGATGTTCCTTGAATGGAAAGTACGTGGATTTTATAAACTTAATGGATTTTTACTAACTTATGGGCCATCGAGAGATATGGCATAATTAGTGAAGAATACAAATATTACTTGCTTGATCGTGAGAAATAGTATAGGCTCAATGTACCATCCTTGTTATTTGATGAAAACTTTTATTTATAGCATGATTACTTGATGAATGTATGTTGTTCAAATTCCAATCACGAGAATATCTTTATCTTATAAATTTTAATTCAAGTTAGAGTAATTTGCATATTGTTTCTAGTATTTTCATAACCAAAATAAATCTCCCAAATCATATTTTATTTATTTATTTTAATCAAAACAGGTATCATATATAGTAAACCTTGTCTTCGTGGGATCGACCCGCATTTGCCTTTGCTATACTATCAATAACCCGTACACTTGCGATATAAAAAGAACCGTTAGGTTCTGAAACAACAAGTTTTTGGCGTCGTTGTCGGGGACAACAGTTTACTTTTTGATATTTTTTTATTATATATATATTTTTCTGTATTTATTTATTATTTTCATTATTTTATTTCCTTATTTTATACGTATATATATATATATATATATATATATAGTATATATATTAAGGAATATGATATATATATATATATATATATATATATATATATATAAGCAAAATGAGGTGAACAATGGGAACACAGCCCAACGAAGCAACAACTCTTCTGGGAAGCAACCTTTCATTCGCTTCAACAAGCTAGATATGCCTCTAAGAAAAATATTAGAGGAACTGATCAAAGAAGACCTACTCAAACCTGTGGAGGACTACAAGCCAAAGAATCCCACAGCCAACATTGACAGAAGCAAGTACTGCGCCTTCCACCAGTATCATGGGCACACAACTGATAATTGCATCGGCCTGCGGTATGAAATTCATAAGTTAATAGAAGACGGAAAGCTCAAGCATCCTGGCAGTTCAGCAACAGAAGAGCAGATAGAGTAGGGGCTACCTATCCTCAAGATTTGTCAAACTGTCTTTTAGTCAACCCTCGTAGGTTCTAGTACTTTCCTCGTTCAATCAAGTCCTCCTCGGACAATGTAGTTAATCTTAATTTTCTATAAAAAGATTCTTTTTCTTTTCTTGCTAGACTTGAGACATTATTCGCACGCCTACATTACATTTAATGAAATGGTTGTATCCTATATGATCACTTGCATTGCTCAACAAATAATCTCTCGAAATAATTAATGTTCTGATTAATCGGTGTGAGAAAGTCAACTAATGCCCTCCCTATACACTTTCCTTACCTCACAAAGGCCTCCCTCAAAACCATACACTTTTCAAAACATGTCTCCACCATCACCTTGACCAAGTCAACGACGGCGGCAACAGCAAGGAACAACAAAAGGTCACTCAGCATCGAAAGATTGACCCCATGTCGATAACAACCTAGGAGCTTGCCTTCGCCCTCATGTGCATCAAGGAAGTTCAAGCAAGGGTTTGCCTTCATCCTCATGTGCTTCAAAAAAAAATCTCAAGTAGGAGCTTCAAAAAAAAAAAAAAGCCCAAGTAGGAGCTTCAAAAAAAAAAAGAAAAGAAAAAAAAACCCAAGCAGGATTGGGGCTTCTCAGATGCAACTTTGAAAGACAGAATTTGAAAGAAAGACTTTGACCGAGATTCGAAGTTTAAATCCAAGATCAGAATTTGAATCCTCATGACACCTCTGGGCAGCAGTAGCAGCAAGGGCAGTTTTTCTCCAGCAAGTCTTCCCTGCCTTCAAGCAACACAGCTTCAGAACCTACATGGGTGGAAAAGCCGAAATATTCAATTCCTGGGGCTTGTCAAAAGTATATTTTCAGCATTGAGATTTTAATCAGAATTGGGGCTTCTCAGATGCAACTTCGAAAGACAGAAAGAAAGACTTTGACCAAGATCCGAAGTTTAAATCGAAGATCAGAATTTGAATCCTCATGACACTTCTGGGCAGCAGTAGCAGCAAGGGAAATTTTCCCACAACCAAATGATATCATCCCACCTGCTTAAACAGCTACCAAAACACTTTCAGATACATCCCCAACATATTTCCATACATACAATCCCTCTCACAACGCATCCCCACAAAAAGCCAACAAAGCCAGAGCCGCAACCCAGTCGGTCAGCACTCAAAGAAGCAAGTTCTGGAAAGGAAGACCTGATCCTTACACAACTAAAGTAGACCCAGGCAAACATTTCCCTTTGGTCACTGGTCACCTCTTCATACCCTCATAAGCTCAAGCTGGAAGAAAGTTTAGCCCGAACCATGGTCCCATTGGGCCTTGACTCCAGAAGAAGCAATCCAGATGATGCGCAACGTCCACTATGGAAACATCATCACCTTCAAGATTTGGACCTGCCAAAATTTGGGGCTGATCATAATGAGCCGCTTTGCATCACTGTTCAGTTGAAATAGCGCCGCCTTCCCCGCGTTCTTGTTGATAGAGGCTCCGGAATGAATGTATTGCCCGCCAAGATGATGGACCTGCTCGACATCAAACTCACCGATTTGAAGCCTTCAGTCCATACTGTCAAAGCTTATGATTCTACCTCCCGCACAGTTCTCAGGGTTGCTACCTTAAACAGTTGGTTCGACAGACAGATGATGCCTACCAAATTGCAAGTGCTGGACATTCCTGTCACTTTCCACAACTAATGCAGGAGACCATGGCTGCATCAGATAAACGGCGTGGCATCCACCCTTCAGTAATGCATCAAATTCATGCAAGGAAATGAACTGACAACTGTCTACGGGGATAGCGTCACCACCAAAGGGACCTGCACCAACGACATTCCAGTGTTAGAAAATCAAGCATGACGACGATATGGTATTAACTGGATTCACAATGGAAGCTTCCGAGATCCAAATATGCAGCATGGACCTTCCACTATTCTGGGACAAAATCCCTCCTGCCATGAAGATGATGAAGCTCATGAACTTCATCCCAGGACTGGGGCTCGACAAAAGGTTACAAGGCCAACACCCAGTAATCAAAGTCAAGGACCACAATACAGTCCAGGGATCCGGTTATGTGCCTACACCTGCTGACATCAAAGAAGACGAGAAGCTCGCAAGCACCAAAGCAGCGGCCCGCAAAAGGGAACCTCCTATATCAAACCCAACCTCCAACCTTGCAGCTTCGACCTCGCTCGCTACTTCGTCAAAGGCACCGACAGCAGAACTGATGAAGATGAGAAAGGAACTGAGGGAACTGACAGCGAAACTGATGAAGATGAGAAAGGAACAGGAAAAGTCAGCACAAAGACTACAGAAAAGATGGGAAATCTGGCACAGAACCTCAAGCGTTTCAGAGGACTCAAGGCCAATCCGATAAGGGGAGCATTCCTCGATATCACTGCACTACCTGGACCCGTGGCCACCACCGTTCAACATGAATACCCATTCAAAGGGATACCTGACATAAAAGAACAGCTCGAAACACTCTTCTTGGGAGACAAACTGTTTGGTCCAAGCCACAACAGCCACATTCAAAAAATGGTCCCAAGGAAGAAAGATCCAGAATTTGTGGAGAACGCTCTGAGTGGGTCACCTTCAAAATCTATTTCACAATATCCAAATCAGCCAATAATCCGTGAACCATCCCTCATACAATGCCAAATCCATCCCGGGCTCGTGCAACAGTGCAAATAATAACAATAATAATGCATAATAGCAGTAAATTTTGTCTGTTCAAATTTGTTATTTAATGCATGTTCTGTCATTGTTTATTTTTTATCAACCTACTTGCTTATCTGGTGCAATTAAATGCCAAGAGTAAGTGAAAAGCAATCATGATAAATGTTCAAATGTGCAAAGTTTCGCCCCAGAAGAAGGGCCTCTCGAGTACAAAATAGTATCTATTGCAGGCAGTACATACAGTTGTCTAAAGATCTTGCTCGTCATCCGAGCACTCGACATACTGCGCCGCAGCAGCAGGATCCGTGGTAGACAGATAATCTACGAAGTCATCCCATCTAGAATACGAGGAATGACGGCCCCGCTCATGTGCTCCCGAAGACTCCCCATGCTCGAATCCCGAATACGAGTAATGGCGGGCCCCAAATCCAGAAGTCTCACCGGCAAACTGACTAAATCCCAGCCCAGCATCTATCCCACCAGCCATGGAAGCAGACGAGTCCCTAGCAACGGACGGTCTAGAAGGCATCGGCTCATGAACAGCCGTACTTCTTTGAGAACTGCACCGCAAGAAGTCAACAGGCCGTCGGGCAAAACCCGTCACCCCATCCAAGCATCTGACAGTCAGATCGTGGGTACCGCCAAAAACCTGCAAATCAGGAAAGCCATCAAAAGACCGTAAAATCAGCACCGATGCAACATTTGCAGAAAGCAGCTACAAGAAAGAAAAGGCAGCACAGATGCAACATTTGCAGAAAGCAACTACAGTACAGAAAGGACAGCATAGATGCAACATTTGCAGAAAGCAACTACATTACAGAAAGGACAGCACAGATGCAACATTTGCAAAAAGCAACTACAGTACAGAAAGGACAGCACAGATGCAACATTTACAGAGAGCAACTACAGTAAAGAAAGGATAGCACAGATGCAACTGTAAGTACCCAAATCCGGATCTTCAAAATCCGTTAGAAAATTAACCGAAATCCGTTAACTGGCCTGCTCCAGGTTATCCGGAACCCGTTAAGCTCCCCGTTGCCAAGCCAACGAGACGTCCCGGGACTCCCCCGAGCATCCCGACGTCTAAGCATACTCAACACACATCATCGCACGTAAAAGTATGGCTTTTCCTGAAAAATGCACTTTTCGGGACTTTCCGGGGGCATTTCGGACATTTTTCGGACTGTTATTTTAAAAACGGACAAAATCGGGACCCGGGAACGAACTCCCACAAAGCCTGGTGAGTCATGGGACACGTGGCTTGCATGCCACAACCCTCCCATCACCTTTCAATCAATTTCAGAGTGAAAAGACTAAAATACCCCTGGTATGCAGTCTCAGTCCGGTTGGACTCATTTGCAGACTCTCAGAAATTGCCAACAAGTCCCTCCAATTTCCAAAATTCACAAAACCCCCTGGATTTCAGGTTCAGTCCGGCCGGACTCATGCTGAAATTTCACCTATAAATAGAAGGTCTGTCAAAGCCATTGATAACAACAAAATTACTCTCCAAATTCACCATAGCCACGGCCTAAACTGAGTTCCACTCCCCCCGAGCCTCGGTTTTACCTCGTTTTGCATGAAAACTTCATATTTCGATCAAATACGCCCCTCACCACCTCGAAACACCATCCCAAACCACTTTCCGTATCCCGTATACACCCCCGAGCCAAAGGAGTCGACCCTAGCCATAGGTATAACTCCCTCTCTCTAATCTCTCGTTCCGCCTCGGTTTACGCGCCAGTCGCTACAATCGTTTCGGACGACATCGTTGAAATGTAGACGCCTCCGTCTAACGGGGTCCGATACGTTTTAGCCCCTAGTCCTCTTCTCTTCCCGTAAGAGAAGTAATCTCGGGTTAAAACGGCGTTCCGACCCCGTTCCATTTACTTTTACGTCATTTACAATTCCGGATCGATCGATCCGTCTATCGTCATTTAAATTTCCGTCATTTACAATTCCGGACCGTTTGATCCGTCGAACGTCATTTACTTTTACGCAACTTTACAACTCCGAGTCGTTTGGCTCGTCGATCATCATTTACAATTCCGAGTCGTTTGGCTCGTCGATCGTCATTTACAATTTCAGATCGTTTGATTCCGTTGATACCGCACTTTAAATACTGTCATTTACAAAGTCCGACCCGTTTGGATCGTGATAGTATTTACTTTTCAAAGTTCGAGTCGCAACCCGATTCGTTGATTGCATGTCATTTAATACATTTTTTCCCGTAAAAATCGTTAACAATGTAATGCCCGGTTCAAAACCGGAGTTCGACCATCGAACTCTCTTTCAAAACGCGCGAAATGACGTTTGGCATCCAAACGCTTATCTTCAAACTTAAAAGCCCCCATTTCAAAATGCAAACACACACACGCACACATTTTCGAGAAAGGTAGAAAGACTCGTCATACGAGGCGTTTCGGGTGATCTCGTAATACTCTTCCCGAAACGTAACATGACCTCCGAACCTAACAATCTCTGGTACCAAATAGTTTTTTACTCGTTTTTGCTACCAATAAAAATGACCCCCCATTTTCAAAACCCTTTTCCTAAGTTTTTGCTACCAATAAAAACGACACCCTTTTCTCACTAAAGCCGTTTTTCAACGTTTGGGCTCAAAATACAAAATCGCGTGGCGACTCCTTTTCCTTCCCGAAAAGCGAGGTCTCAGACACCAACCTTCCGCGAAAGACAATCGCGCTTTCGCGTCCGCGCGAAATCCCGGGTAATTTCAGGTTGGCGACTCACTGGGGATCTGGATACGTTTTTCAAAACTGCCGTTATTTTCAAAAAAGCCTTCCGTGGGTCGAACTTTCGTTTACCCTTCCTCGTTTTTGTGTGCGTGTGTTACTTTAAACCTCTAACGGTTTTTTTCAAAGGCATTACATTGCTGTCTTTTCAAAATCATACCATGTTTGTGCATCCCCATTCATGTTTGATTTTCATGCTATCTTTTGAACCGTGCATCAAAATTCTTTAAGACACATTCTCGAAAAATCTCTCGTTTTACTCAAAAAGAATTTTAGTGACCGCACACTACTCGCACTTGCCGCCTCGGTACACCGCACTTCACGTGCACTTGCCGCCTCGGTACACCGCACACTACGACCCGTAACCCGGATGGCCTTATCGCTGCACCTCGGTTGGTCTCGCGACACCTTTCGAGGGCGCACGGGTCGTCCCAAACAGCCCATCCTAGCCCGTGTAAGCCATGCACTCTTTGTGTCACACTTTGTCCAATACCCCGGTTGGTTTTTGGCTTAGTTCGTGTCATAAAGCCTAAGTGTATGTTTTTACGTCGGATTCTCGCCACGAGTCAAGCTCGAGAGGTTGAGACCGAAGGTCGTTCCCGACCCGAAGTCTTGAGCTTTTCAGCCCTTGACTTTGACGCGGAGCTCTGCCGAAAAATATACTCCCACCAAGGTTCAATGTAGACACCGTGTCACGAAACCTCGGGCCGTATGCACCGCGCGCCCACAACTCGGGGCCAACGCCAAAAGCTAAGTGTCCCTCGCACAAGCGAGTAATCCCAGGGAGAGGTGTCATGCCGAAATTTTGGCACGATCCCCGCCTTAACTTAAGGATTCGTTGACTTCAACCGCTGGCCCGTGCGTCTACATACGTTGGAAGTTTGCGTGATCGCCTAGCCTTAAGTTCACTTTTTCTTTTCATGTCGCTGGAACTCGTCATTGCCTTACTAGACCTCGCTCGGGATTGTCCGTCCCGAGAAAGATGATCTACAAATGGAAACGAGGGGCTTATAAGCGTAGTAGACAGTAGATCTACCGATTAGAGCCTCTAGGGTTAGTTGCGAAAAGAAGACACACGCTCTTTTTCCAACCGAGTAGGACTTACGAGAAAACGCATTTTAAGTAAACATTAATCGGTAATCGCACATTGCACAAGGCCGAAACCCGAGCCAAATACCCTTTTCCGGCTTCAAACCCTACTCGTTCGTCTCGCAACTTGAGCACAAAGTGGATTCAGATTTCGAGTCGCGTCAGCGCCGCCGAGTAATCACTTTGCTACGGCAGCGTGACAGTTTACGCCCTTCGGTTCCCTCGGTTCCCTCGGCCTGTAGTATCCGACATGTCTAGCTCACCAGAGAAATCGTGACCTGGGACGGACCCCCGCCACCTGGCCACGAGATATGACTTTGGAATAAGCCATCCCGGGCTTGTGAGGCTTCACAAGAGGCGGAAAGAAGATCGCTAGAATTTCGTGATACAGCCTTCCTTCCGAGATGAGGCGAGGTATGCAGCCTATCCCCGGTCGGACCGGTACTTTCGTCACCGGCCGAGGGATGCACGATTCCCGAAACCAGCTTCCTCGAAACCTTCAACCAGGTTCACTCCCCGCATGAACTTACGAGATTCCCTTGAGGAACCAAGGAAACAAATTAACACCTAGGCTTCACGTTGCCACCTCTCGTGGCAACCCCGTCACATATGGCCGTGCCCAGGTGCTACTCCCGTGGCCGCTCAATACCTCACCATTGCCCCGTTAATCTGGACCATCTCAAACAGATGCCAATATCCTTCAATACCACTCCTAGGTTCATCCCATTTGCCTATACACGAATCCCAAAACACCTGGGACAAACCCCGATACAGCCTCCAGAGAAAGGCCCCATATATTCGCATATATCAAGCCTTCCACCTCTCCAATCACTACCGCTTCGACATGTGTGGTAGCACCCGGCGCAGAGCCTCCTGCAAGTCCACCACTAGACCCAATCTTAGTACCTGGATGGTCGAACAAATAAAAGACCCGAAGTTGCCACCACGAGCGTAGCTCAAAGCGGGGAAATGCTCAGAGACATGAACCGGAATGAGTCACGCCTCTCCCCGCCAAGTTCTAATGCTTTGGGAGATGGACCAGATTCGAATCCAGGAACCGAATGTTCCTGTCAAACGCATGTCGACACCTACGTTCTGCACGAGAGCGAAATGAGCAACCCTCCAAAGCAAATGGCCGACCACTTCCAAAGCATACGCTCAAGAGTTTGCAAATGCTAGCGATGGTTTCGAGGGTCAAGCCCTCGGATCGCCACACCCGGGGATCAGATCAAGAATGACCTTCCTAGAACGGCAAGTCGTGACCTTATCCAACCTAGAGCTGGGAACACAAGTCGTGAGGACTTAACTGCCGCCGAGAATTCCTACAAGAGGTGAGCTGGAAGTTTCCAAGATCATGGAGCCACTCTCTCCAAGGACGGTCAGACATGATCTTCAAGTCCGCGAAGACCGTCCACGTAACTCATCGGGCCATCATTTCTTCCTGCATCTCCGGGCCATGGTCAATGCCTAAGAATACTGGCAGAAGCAGATCTCAGGAAAGTGTGGCACCGCACAAACATACATACCGCCGCCAGTGCTGCTTTCATGATCCCGCACCGCTTCCACAAAGTGGTGATATGCTCATTAAACTATATCCATCGTGGATGTTCAAGTCCCGGGCAATGGTAAGACCCGATCCCCCAGCGAACACCACTTAAGCGCTCGCCACTTCGGCTGCTGGTCAGATGCCACTCGAGCAAGATGTCGGAGGTGGGTTAATCAAGGAAGGTCTCCTTAAACCCGCGTAAATTAAAAAACCTGAATCCTGCAGAATAACGCTCACAAGGAGGCATCGCGCCATACAAGCATTACCAAGATACCACCACAATCAAAGGTTACGATACAAAAATCCATGTGAACTTGGCAGAGGAAGGAAATCGAGCGCCCTGCGGCCAATACCGTCGAAACCCTTTCCGAACAATAAAGCAATGCGAATTCCATCAACCTCCAAAGTTCCAAGAAGATGTCGCAGAGCTAGTCTTCCTGGCCATACACTTCCACAATGTCCTCATTCAAATGTCCACATCAGCTACGATGCTCAGGATGTCGTGAAGCCCGCATTGCCCGAGGCGCAGGTCTCCTTAAACACATGGTCCAGAGCAAATCCTCCGAGAAAACAGAGAAGTCCTCTCAAATCGTAAACCGAAGAGAAAGATACGAAGCTCCATGGAGATACCAAAGGCGGGGCACAATTTTGAGAGCTATCTGGGAGGTTCTGATTACTTACGACTCACTCCCGCCATCCCTCCCTTCCCCTCCAGCTACGCAGCCTTGTGAGCAAACAAAGGTGTCAAAGTCCATACCACACCAAAGTTCAGACCTGACACCGGAATACCTCGTATCTTGGTAATCTTTCACTACAAATAAACCTAACCCCCCGCGGATCGTGCCTAAGGTTCGACTTGTCCAAAGCGCTTCCAGCTCGGACCTAAGAAAGCAGTATCAAAGTCAGTTTTAACACTCGCACTCGATCAACGTATAACCAAGGGCCGTAACGCCAAATGTAGCCTCAACGCAATCCCGATGCTCCGCAAAGGCTTTACCTCGCAAGAGGCACAGAAATGGATGGCTTTATGACTCTCCTTCTACTGGGATAGAGACCAGATCATGACCCCCCGGGATCAGAAGGGCAAGATGGATCAACTGCGGATGAAGACCTACCGAGAGATGCCTCAAGCACAATTCGAAGCTCGTACGTACTCAAAGCTCAACACCATATCACTCCCGAAGTATTGGTGTACAACGGGATCACGCCGCTAACGCCCTCCTCTCAAGATGACGCGAGCCATACGCATCAGCACGTAAAGCCACTTGATTCGCACTGGGGACAACTCTGAATCCATCAAGGCCTACGACATAAGACGTCTCGTCCCATCCCGCGGGATCGCCCATGACTGGAACTCGGGTTCCAAACCCAAATGGTGCCAGCAAGGAAGATTCCACGTGACGGGACATTCGCATCCGAATTCACAAACTCAGCTGGGATGCCCGCTACATCACATGAACAAGCCATAGCCTTCCACTCTCCATCGCGTTAAGTTCATTAACCGGCAAGGTGGGAGATCTTGAAGTCATCAAGGGACAGCTTCCTCATAGGAAACGAAGCCGAGACAAGAAAGCCTAAGCGTGCCCGACAAATGTGCACTGGGCTACCTCCTTCAAATCAACCAAGGGACTACCAGGCAAATCTCATTAGAATCCCTCGTAGTCCTGGAGATGCTAACCTACGCCAATGTCCTCGGCAGCACCTCGAAGCAAATCCGATATATCAAGTTCAACTGCCGTTTCCAACACCATATCGAGGCGACTGAAAGAAACACCGAGAATCGCCATGACGCGGCACACAAACCCCTCCACCTGATGAGCCTATCAACGGCCACCGATTTGTCACATTCTCTCTGCGACAAGACTTCCGGCCCCGCTAGCGAAGAGATTTCTTAATAAATGGTGCCAATAAACACCACGCCATACTCGTCTCTCAATGCAATGACGTCACACTGGGACGTCCTTGGCTACATCACATGAAAGGAATCGCCTCACAACCCTCTTCTCTAGCGAGGGGCACGATGTTTTCCTAGCAGCCTCCAAGAAGACACGACGCGAGGCGTCCCCACGTTGGGGCTCTGAGCCGCTCGATTCGCGACGAATCGTGACTCTCCAGCCGAGGACGCGACGCACTCCGCGGCGCATCCCTACATTCATACGCTCAATTTCGAGGACTACCGGGCACTGCTCCGATTAGGTCACCTACCAGTCCGTAGGCTCCAACACCATGGGAAATTGTCAAGCTCAACGTCCAAGATGTGCGCTTATCCGACAATTGGAAGGCAACCGTCAGACACGACAAAGCAACCCCTTCGACTGCCGGGATCGACGACGACTTCGTCAACATCATCTGACCCGCATATCCCGATAATACTTCAAGGGACCACCCGGTCCTTACATCGCATTCCCGTGATAATGCCAAAGTTACTCCTCGACGATGCATGGACGCCCGCTCATGGTAAACGAGGAATTGCTCGCCTAACCGAGCCTCGGGAGCTCATCAATCACTTTCGACTAATACCAAATGAAACCGCCCGCCGCCGGCGTCCGCTTTTAAAGCCACAAGCCGACCCGCCAAGCTGGGCAAAGGGTACGCCGAAGGAGACAAAGCTCCTCACCCCGCTACAAATCGTATCAACCTGACTGAATGCTTCACCTAGCCCACCCTAAAAACATCTCGTAGTGGTCTTCCTCGCAAGACAGATTGCCGCTCAACGTCCGACGCCGGAAATGACCACCTCCAAAGATCAACATGCTCCGGGGCTTGATTCTCGCTGTCACCCGCCGGTCGCCACTGATTCGTACATCCCGCCGCAAACCGCTAAAGCCCCATTAAACTTGGCGATCGAACGAGATCACGAGACCGTGCAACATCGCAGTTCAATAATTTCAAGGGTTCAATGCAAACAGATAATGGGCGAACTTCTTGGTAGTCGAGATCGTAAGGAAGGACGCATGGAATGTCCTGCACCTCTCATCTCTTCGTCAATGACTAATCCAAGTATTTCCACCGTCTCGGGATTCACGTGATCACAGCTCTAGACACTAGCCGCACGGCGCGCACCTACTTGAGACTCAAGCGTATGCATCTCGCAAAGGAAGGCCCTCATGAACTAGTCGCTCTCAGAGAATCGCTCTCCTGGGAGCTGAAACCAAGCTCAAAAGACCCATTGTGGACCAAGCCCTTAAAGTGTCACAAGTCGCCTTTCAGACAGAAAGCGAGGGCCACTCTAGACAACTCGCCCCGACCTCGGGATTTTGCTCACTTAAACTCTCGACTACCGTCTGTCCTCATCCAACCCCTCGCTGGGTGTGGAGGGCTGGGCCAACGGTCCCGAGCGACATCAGGAGATGGAATGACACAACATCGCAGAAACGAATACCATCACTTACCTCCCGAGGAAACGGGCAAGTTCTCGTCAGGAAAGCGACGACGAAGACGATGAAACCATTCTCTTCCAAGCCGGCATGAAATAACAAAACTCGGAATCCCAAGTGGTCCGCGATGTGGAGGATGGAACGTAGATCATTTCCGCACTCAAACCAAAGGCTGCGCAACTGAGGGAGGAAGGTCTATTCAAAAGGAAAGCCCTCATAGAACTAGATAGAAATTCATCTCCAGCCGATCGCTCAAGGAGATTCCAAGCCCTTAAAGTGTACCATGCATTGCCTACGTATAACGATCAATGGGACTGAAGAAATCCGCCATATAAGGCCACGTTTGGGCAAGTCGATGTACTCACCTTCCGACATACCGCCACTCGCTAAACGTAGGCGTAAACGGAAGGGTCAACTCTCCCACGGAGGCTTCACCTAGACCGCCGCACGCAGTTCAAAGAGAGCACCGGCTATTCTCACACGGGAAGAAACGTTGTGCGCTAAGTTCTCTCGACGTGTGCTCGCGCAAGAAAGTTAACTGGGGCCAAGAGCCGAGGAAACTAGCAAACCAACGAGTATCGCTGCACCCAACCTGCACGCCCCGAGCATGCTCGCGCAAGAAGGAAAGGAGTGCGGTATACCGTGAAGAGACTCAATGAGACTGCCGAATCAAGAACTCCAGCCTCCCTGGAATAGGCCGCAACGCACGCTTCAGCCTTCCGGCAACCACTCGCGCACGACATTCAACAAACCGCGATGCAATCCATAAACTACCTCCCGCGGAGGCAAAGATCCCGCCGCATGTTCCCGAAGCCGAACCAGAAGCTTACCAAAGCCCCGAAACTCATCTACAATCAATGAATTGAGGGAAGACATATGGCTCACGCTACGAGGAATCCCTCCTCCCCACTATGGCTCAACCTAGGCAGCCGGTACCTATGCTCGTAAGGGGGACCAAGCCCGATGTCGTCGTCCTAACTCCGGATCGCAGGTCAAATCCATGACACACCTGGGCCAAGGCCACTAAAAAGCCGACGGAGTATCGCGAAACTCGCAATGCCCCGCCATCCCGAAGACGCAAGTCTCGCAAAGAGGAGCCCGATCCTCACTACCAAGCACTGATGCGAACATTTCCTTTTCGTCCTCGCTCACATCTTCATATCCTCACAAGCTCAAGCCAGAGAAAGTCTCGGCCCGTACCATGGTCCCTTCGTGGACGCAACTCCTGCACGAAGTCATCAGATGATCGGCAACATCCACTACGGCAACATTATCACCTTTCACAGTATTTGCACCTTCCAAAATTGGGGCTGCATCACAATGAGCCACTCTACATCACAAACCCAACTGACGAGCGTCGCCCCCAGCTGTCAGACCTGAGGTTCCTAATGAATGTCTGCCCAAGATGATGGACCCGTTTGACATCAAGTTCCTACGATCCGAAGCCTTCAAATCCACACCGTCAAGGCGCTACGACTCTACGTCCCCGTACACTTCGAGGTCGCTACTTTAAACATCCGGTTCAGGTCAAGCTGATGATCCCCACCGACCCTTCAAGTGCTGGACATTCCAATCACTTTCACAGCCCATCCCGCGAGCCCTTAGGGTGTTCACGGTCCGGATTGGTCCGGGATTTTATCAAAATTTCAAAATAGACCTGACCAATTGTTCTGGTTTTGCCTAAATTCAGACCAGACCGCAGTAATTCATTACATTACAAGATCTGGCCACATTAACTGGGTTCCAATGGTTCGGTCCAAGTCCGGGGCCACCTGCCTCCACAAGTTACACTACTTCATATTTTTCCTCAAGATAAAACATGCAACAACTATTTTTTTCATGAACCAAAAATATATGGACGCAACTTACATAAAAAGTTCAAATGAAAATATTCGTACATATAACAAATTAATCAAATGAGGAACAAAGTTCAAATAAAAATATAGGACGATTACGTTACATAAACAAAGTTGAAAATCGAAACTGAAAAATTCCATGCTTAATAACACAGTAAATTTGAAATATTATATATATATATATATATATATATATATATATATATATATATATATATATATATATATATATATATATATATATATATATACGTATATATATTATACATAATATATACATAATTGTCCGGGTCCCGGATTCAACCCGTGACCATATATATATTTTCAAAAATCGTAGACCAACTCTAAAGGACCTGTTTCCATATAAATTGGGACTAGAACCAAACCAATTCTATTAGATTGGTCATTCGGTTTTCACTTGGTCCGGTCCATGATCGTCCGATCCTACCAGCTTAAGTGAGCTCCACTCCTAGCGACCATCAATACTGCATCAATGGCGTGGCATCCACCCTTCTTCACTGCCTCAAATTCATGCAAGGCAACGAGTTAACTACGCCTACGCAACAACGTGTCACCACCGAGGGGACCAAAGCATCAACGACATTCCTAAGATTAGAAATCAAGCATAATGACGATATATGGCATTAACTCGGATTCACTGGAGACCTCCAAGATCCAAATATGCAACGTGGACCTTCCAATTATCTCACGACAGATTCCTCCCGCCAGCGAAGATGATGAAATCCATGAACTTCATCCCAGGACTGGGTTTCGCAAAAAGGCTGCAAGGCCAACACTGCTTATTGAAGTCAAGGACCATGCCACGGTCCAGTGGGCTCGGTTACAGGCAACACCGCGCCGACATCGTGGAGAACAAAAAGGCCTTCGCCCGCACTAAGGCAAACAGCCTCGCAAAAGTGGGAACCTCCAACGGTACACCCAACCTCCGACTCCATAGCTGACCTCGCTCATTACTTCACCAAGGGAACCGATGTGCCATAATCGAGGGAACCGATAAGGGAACCGGGACAACAAGAATCGAGGGGACCGACAATGGGAACCGACAAGCAGAATCGAGGGGACCGACAATGGAACCTGGCTGAAGCATGAGAAAGAACTAGGAAAGTCAGCACCGAGACTACAAGAAAGGATGGAACAAAGCCTAGCACGGGACCTCAAGCATTTCCTCAGGACTCAAGGCTAATCCGATTAGGGGAGCGTCTCTCGACATCACAACTCTACCCTGACCAACCGCCACCACAAACCAAAGCACGAGTGCACACACATTCAAGGGTATCCCAGATAATTAAGAGTTAACTGTGTGGTACTCTTCGTGAAATGATTGTTCTGATCACTCGCCGAGGCCACATTCTCCGAGACAATAACTCCAAAGCGTAAGGAACCGTAATTCATAGAAGACGTCCTGACCAAATTTCACTACGTAGTCTTTTTGAAGAAGTCATGGAGGTGCCAAACCCGATTGACTCCGGGCTCCAAAATGAAAGATGACCGCTATGATTTGGGACAACAGTAAGGCAAGCCTCTCTCGATCCCCGAACCCTCATCAAGCATCCAAGAATGCCACTCAAGAACCGGGTAACTTTCACTGACCAGACCAAGGGCAAGCCAGCATGTAATGGAAGACAAGCCGGGCTCGCACCCACATCTCCCTAAACCTGGCCCCGAACCCTTCCGAGCCGCCTCCCGTAAAAGTCCAAATTCTCCGAGTCGTCCAACGGCCTTACGTCGGAAGACTATGATAATGTAGCCAACCATGTATTTCCGTTCTCGTTTAATGAAAAGTCTCGACCTCTTCTGGAGTATCCTCTCATTGCCACTTTAACAACTCTATAAGTTAATAAACAACTTAAAAGACAAAGTTAATAACGAATCAACTGATAAAGAAGTAGACACATTAAATCTAACAATACGTTAAAGAAGTTCTCAAGCGTGTAATGACCAAGAGGACAAACCGGGCCTAAGTCAGCCGAAGAGGTTATGACCAAAGTGAACCTCGGGCCGCCGCAAGAGCCTAAAGAGACATAAGCTGCGCTTCTCCGCCGACGCAGTAAAGAATCCCCGATAAGCCTCCTCCGTGAGATAAGCCGACGTGTTCCGTCTCGGGTCATGCTCAGACATGCCAGACTCGATCCCTCGATCAGAGCTAATAATTCCCCGGATCCCGAATCCAAGCCTGGTCAAAACAAAAGTTGCGCAAGATCAAGCCATAAAGTGGTCCTCGTAAGTGAAAGAAGAAATTGAGA